>VXBL01001721.1:303454-334739 GCA_013400195.1 Aramus guarauna
GTAAAGAAACAATTTCAACTGAACTAGTCAACCTGCCACTAGAAAATGTAATAATATAAAAATCTTACTTTACTCTCTGTCTTTTTTCAAAGTCATTGTGATCAATGCTCTTATTATTTTTATTTTTACAGTAATAAATATAAAAAAATATTTGTCTATAAAAGTGGTAGCAACATTGTATTCACTACATTTTCATTTAAGATGTTAATGAATAGTACATAAGCTACTTATTTTACATATGGTCAGAATCACAAGAAGAGGAGGAGAGGGGAAGATTCATGCATAATTTGATCTTCATTAGCAACATTCAAAACTTACCAAGATCGTTTCTTGTAAGCTCTAATTTGCTTGGAACTTTTAAAATCTCTTCTGTCCTAGATCTATGTAAAAACTGTTTAAAAACATTATTTTTCTTACCTCGTGAGGAAATACTGTCCAATATCTTAGAGAACCGGCTGTGCCTTTGCTATTAGTGTGGTTTTCCTCTAATGGCAAGAAGCTTTGATTCAGGGACAGTCCTGATATGGCAAGTTTTTTCTTGAATTCTAGGGAAACAAAATAGATAATTATGACATTATAATTATGGCTGCATTGTGGGTAGGTTTTGTATACAGGGTATATAGCTTAGAAAGCTGCTATTCTATGGTTTGGTGTCATAAGAGATGACATAACAAAACTGGGAGTTGTGTTGTTATATAAAACATTAATTAAGAAGAAGGATAATATCCTGTTCTTATGTCTAGGCTTTTCAGCTGAGATTCATAGCTTGGGGGAGCAGAGGGTGGAAGAATATGCTGCTTCAAATATAGATAAGTGTCTGAAGTTCCTAAGACGCCTTGTAAGTAAATTTCAATGGAGCTGGAAAGAATTACCACAGTAAGACTTCTTGTTTTAGTATTTCTTCTCCTTACTGAAGTTTTTAATCTAGAGCATTGTAATATGCAAATTAGTACTTTGCAATGAGATGATCTATGATAAAGAAATAGAAATAAGTTGATGGTTTTGTGTTGGAGTGTCTTATAGAGGCCTCAAGCCATATCAAAGATGAATGAGTTACAAGCACACTATGCTTTTGCTTCTTCTTATATAGTTCACTTTTGTCTTGGAATTCCATTTGTCTTTTGTTGTTGTTATCTATAGTATCTGACAGGAATTCAGCTATCAGTCTAGTTATGTACACTAGTGCTCTGGCCTTTCTGGCCTCCATGAGACAGTGAAGAGAGTTGATTCCTTCCTTCCTTCCTTGTACTGCCTATTGATTTCTTAACACTGCAGTCTCATTTATTCTCCTGAGATGCACACATTTGTTAATATGACTTAATTCTGTATGCATGGCTTAAATTGTTTTTCTTACATAAGGCTTGTTTGTCTTTTTTAATACAGGAAAGCAAAGATCATGTTTCATGGTTAGACATATGGTTCATTGTTAGAAATCAAAAGAAGGACAAAAACATTCATGCTATTCAATAGACTAATGTAAAATTATGTAGTCCACATGACAAAAAAGAGAGGATATACCTTTTAAGAGTTAAAGTTAATGGAAGATTACAAAACCTCTGATTAAATATACACTATCAGGTAACTACTGAACTTCAGAAAGCACAAGATGATAGATCATCATTTTGAGTTATCTAAAAAAAAAAAAAAAAGCGAGTTTGGCAAGAATTATTTGCACAGTATTTTGACTGGTGGGAGAAAAATTATATCCATATTTGTGTGTTTCTGTTATTGATCTCACAAACAGAGAAGTGTTTATATGAAGGTATTTTTTCCACAGCAATGCTTGTGCCCAGTTCACTCAACAGAAGCAGCCCTTCCTGATAACTAGGACAAACATATATTTTTATTTTTTTCATTTGAGGGTTATGACAATTATAATTTGTAATAATAATTTGTATTAGTATATAAAATCTGCATTTGAGATGTCTCACAGATTTTACCAACTACAAATGTTCTATTCCTTTTTTTTTTTTTTTCTGTAAGAAACATATATAAATAATGGTGCTTAAATGGAATATAACCATAACTAGTTGCAGACACCAAGCTGGAGACTGTTACTAGGAAATATCAGAGAGAGTATGAACTATGACTTAGAGTATACTATACTAAGAATGACATAAAAAATCAGGGTAAGAACGCAATGACAGCCAGAGTGCTGTAATTCACCTAACCAAAGGTTTCTGTCAAAGAAATCTGACAATGAAAGAACAACCAAAATGTAGGTTCATGTTTCATTCATGTTACAAGATGGTTTTTGCAGTGAAATAGAAATTTATGTTTCAAAATTTCAGAACATCATCTGGAAACATAGATAAGATCACAAAAATGTGGCTGGATATCAAATATAGTAAAAAATTGGACAGGTAACTCTTGCTTTATATTGAATGAATGTATGAATTTAAACAATTTAAAATTGTAAGTAGATATAAAAAAATTACAGAAATTATCTTATGAACAGAATACTCATACATGTACCTGTGTTTATACAAACACGTGCTCTCTGTGTCTCACTATGTTTTATCAACCTACCTATCAAAAACTGATTAACAGAAAAATTTGTGATTGAAATATTTTCAGAATTAACTTTTACAAATCAGATTAAATGTGTAAAACTGGAAAAAACCCCCAATATTTTCTTAAGGAGAAGGGACTCATGGCTATAATGCAATAGACTGGGAAATTGCTCAGGAATTGGGAAATGGGGCTCGGAAGTAAATTCATATGATTTTGGAAGCTATCTGTTTCTACTGGAACTTGGTAGAAATTAGTTCACAAGGTGAACTAATGGATGGCTGCAAAAAAAAAATCTCAAACTTTTATTGGAATTTCCCCCCAGATTTGCAAGACATAGTTACAATGTCGAAATAAAACAAACATTTAGATCTTTTAGAAAAAAATCCAAACACAACAATTAACATGCAGAATGATGCAATTATGGAATCTACAGATTTTAAACTTTACATACTTTACAACTTTTGATGGTTGGACTTGATGATCTTAGAGGTCTTTTCCAACTTTAAAGATTCTATGATTCTCTATTTTCAGAAGTGTTCTATTTGCTTTCCTGTAAGTACTATCATATAAGTATCTTCCTTGGATTAAAGTTTCATGTGAGTTTATAATTTTATGCATTACGAAAAACAAGTAATGGAAAATGAAAAGCACAAAAGAAAAAAAATATTTGAAAGACAATTGGAAGATAACAGAAAAATCATAGTCAGCACGCAGGAACAGTTTTTGTCAAAACAGTCTAATTCATTTTTGATGTGATAACTGGCCTTGTATGCAGAAGAGAAGTAAAGGATGTCCAGTCTCATCTTCAGTACAACTTTTCATATTCAGGTAATGAATTCATAAGGAATTTAAGGAAAGAATGTCTTGAGAAAAACTACAGTGCAAGTAGAAAGGTCCTTGGAAAACCGTATTGAAAGATTTACTGGAGTTTCTGGAAAAACTGAAGGATTTATGGGTTGGTTCTTAGCCTTGTAATGACAGGTGATTTCATAAATAATCTGACCAATAGAATAGAGAGTACAGGGCTAATTTCAGATGATGTCAAACTTTAGGACAGTTTACAAGGTTAGAAATCCACAATCTTGAAAAAATCAAAGACAAGGGATAAAACCACAAAAAACCCACAAACAAACAAACAAACAAACAAACAAACAAACAAACCTTGTTTTCTTTAGGACAGCTACAAATTATTAATGTATAAACATTCAACTGTACTCAGACCACAGAGGAAATGAATGACTGGGTAGGAGTTCTGTAGAAAGGTTTTTGAGGGTTTAGAAGTGATCATAAGCTAAACATGAATGAAAACCACCATAATACTTAAAAAATAGTAAGCCTCATATTTTGTTTCATGGATAGGAGCACAGACTGCAATACATATAATATTATCCCTCTGCTGTACTCAACATGAATAAAGTTTCTCCTGGAGTAATGTCACACTGTTTAGTGACAAAATTCAGAAAGATGGGGACTGATATGGAGAGAATCTCCAGAATGACAAAGGGAAGACTGAATTAATCTGGGCTTTTTTAGCAAAGTTTTGCCAAGCAAAATGGAGCAGTCTTCTTCCTTCTTCTTCTTCTTTTTTTTTTTTTTTTTTTCCTGTGATATATAGAGCAAGAAAAAAAGAACTTAAATTGCATCCAGGATGTCAGGGTAGACACTAGAGAAGTTTTTCTATCACTAAGGATAGCAAGACATGTAATAGATTGCCTGGGGAGGCTGTGGATTTCTCTGTCATTAAAGGCCTTTAGAACAGATGGTGAATATCTGAGAGAAGTGATGTAGCAATGCCCAATTCTCTCTTGGGACAGAAGGATAGATTAAATGACCCCTTAAGGTTCTCTCAGCTTCCCCTGCCCTCTTTTTCTTTTCAGGTCTAGAATATTTACAGTACATTAAAATTTCCTATGCACTTTCATTACTAAAACTATGTTCTCTGTGGAGAGAAGCAAGGTACAATCTCTGTTTCTTACCAGCCTCCCATTGCCATGAAGCATTTTCCTCCCCCTGAAGACAAAGTAGGAGGCATTTATTTTCCCAAAAGGTGTTGGATAGACTAAGGGATGGATGTGTACCTATGTCGGGTCGACAAACACTTCTCTGTCAAACAACCTTTGGCACTTGAGCCCAGGGATGGGAAGGGAAGAATGCACACTTGATTTTGAAAAGCATGCCGTAAGTAAGCTTTTCAAAGCCTATAGTGTTTCAAAAAGTGTATCAATATTATTGTATTCCAGTATAAAGTGTCTTTAGGTAATGGCGTTACTTCAGCTGGCCCTCCATGGTGAGAAACCTTTGTCTGCCTTTTTCCCCAGGAGTTCCTTTCTGTCCTATTATTACTAAGCCAAATAATGCAGGCAAGAACAAGTGAGTCTCCAAATACCAGAGCAATACTCAGTTAAATAGGAATTTAGCAAATGTATTCAGACTGAAAAATGGATTTTGAAGTAAAGGTAAGCTTTGGAGACAGAATAGTATATTTTGTATTAATGGACACTGACCAAACATTTTAAGCATCTTCCTCTATGTCTGATGAACTGTATTCAGACTACATTTCAATATATTCCTTTCCTGGTGCTTAACTCAAAATCTGCAAATGAAATTTTGGGTTGATATGTTGCTTTTCAAGGGAAACTGTGTAAACCATGAAGTTTGTCAAATTTTCTTACATTTTTTATTGTCTTAGGGTAGAGAAATTTCAAATCACAATGTATTAATGTTCCAGGCCTTTACTGTTCGCTGTTTCGATAGGCGGGGGGGGGGGGGGGGGGGGGAATTTNTTGGATGGGGGGGGGGGGGGGGGGAGAAGGAATTTTCTAGGTGAAGTTAATTGTAGCTTCCAGTAAGCAAACACAGGAATTATACTAAGCAATCTTATGATTAGAAAGTCTCAGAGATCATGCGTGTTTCTGAGTACGATCTCCATTTTCCTTTTGAAGTTTTTCTTTTTATAAATAATTAACATGTCACTCAAGACCATTCAAATTAGATATAAAGAAGCTTTTCTCCACCCCCACCCCCACCCCCCGAATAGCTTATCGTTTCTCTTTCACTACTAATAAAGTATTTTATTAATGGTTTAGTATTTCTGAGTCCTAGATTTTATTTTAAGTTTTGATCAGCCTTGTTTTAATATTTCAGCTACCAGAAAATATAGCTGCTTTCCTGGAACTTAGAATGACAATTGTACAAGTATTTATGTCCTTGTCTACCTTAAGCCTGTTTGCATTTTCATTGTAGCTACACTATAGCTACACTGCAATTATCAGTCCAAATACTCTTAAAATACACAAAGGACACTGTATAGCCAAGGTTCCAATTACAGCAGTAAAATCTCAGCGATCAAGCTTTCTGCAGTTCATGCAAGCATTTTCTATCAGTTCTGACAGGCCTGTGTGAAATGTACCCTGAGAAATCCCAGACTGCTGCATTTGCCAGGTTTGATCTTCTCTTACAGTCACAAATACAGCAAGGAGACAAATCTGTCTAACTCTTCACTGCAATGTACCTTACCCACAGCACGAGAATAAATTAACCATACTACTCACTAAAACAATTTCCAAAAGGTTTAGGACTGCAGTAGGCCATGGTGAACTGGTATTATGTAATCTTTAGGTACAAAATTCATTAATATTCATTCATTAATTGACCTTGTTTATCCAAATGTGGTTCTTGTCCTGACTTTGCATTTCTCACATGTAATCAAATGTTCAAAATACATAAATATGGTAAATCTCATAAGTAATACATTGGGCATGACTTTTTAAAGTTTTAATTTCCTAGTTCCTTTTTCTTTTAGCCTCAAATTTAAATTGCATTGCATATCCCTAACAGTGCAGACTGAGAAATTATTTCTGTCTTGTCTGCATCTTCTTAATTGCTGACAAAATATACAGCAAATATCACCTTCTCAGAGCCTTCATTTTTCTGGGAGAGATGGTATCTTGCAATTTAAGTACATTTACAAAGTTGAGCATTGGGAGATTTCCAGTAACTGTCCAGTTTTGAGCTACTGCTACTGAAAATGTAAAGGAAATGCACAATATACAAGTGGCTATCCCTATTTAGCCTAGAGTAAGTTTCATGTTAATGTACAAAGCAAGAATATGATGACGTTTTTACCTCATACACAGTGCAATGCCATCTGATTTTCTGAGCACAGGTAACTTTTTCCAGTGGCAAGTCTCACTAATTAAAGGAATTTGCAGGAGTTTAGAGGACTTTTTTGAGACTATATACTTTCAATTCAACATGTACCAAGTAAAGAAACATTTGAGCTAATTGTATTTAATGTGCTGGGGGGTGAGGCGGGGGGAGAAAATAACTGAAGAAAGGAAAGAAGAGATCATAAATGGCTTTGCCTTAATTTTCCAAGAAACTAAAAGAGCAGGGGAATGAACTAGACAGCTGCTAGAAGAGAACAGAAAATCATCTAGTGTCTGGGAGAAGAGAAGGCAGGTCTGGGAATGTTAGTGTTTCTTTTGGGCAGGGAAGATGGAGTATATGCATTGAGAAGAAGCTAAATTGAAACTGGACTATTTTACTAATCTTTCACAGGAATAATCTGAGCCTCAGTATATGCTAATTACAGTTTAGTCAGGTATTAGCAATAGCACAGAGACAACTTGATAAACTGTTAATAAGAACAGAAACCTGAAAAAAATACTGTAAACATCTTTTCTCATAGATGGCTCAGGCAGCTATATGTATGGTGATACATATGCATATAGATCAATATTTATATGTATATGTAGATATTTAACATTTTGGAGTTGTTTATATTGAATATTTACAAACAGTCAGATTCAGTATATTGAACAGCTGCTAAATTGCTGGTAGAAAAGATACAGTTGCTGGTAATTAAAAAAATATCAGAAATTGTTCAGTAGAAAGAGGTTTTGTGATTATTTAAGGAAATAATATTTTTTTCTGTACAGAGTGCTTATGTTTTTTGAAGGTGGGTTTCCTAATTACAGATGTAGGAGTCTAGCCTTGTCATGGTTTAACCCCAGATGGCAACCAAGCCCCACACAGCTGCTCACTCACTCCCCCTAGCTGGGATGGAGGGAGAGTCGGAAGGGTAAAAGTGAGAAGATTCCTGGGTTGAGATAAAGACAGTTTAACAGGGAAAGCAAAAGCCATGCACACCAGCAAAGCAAACCAAGGAATTCATTCCCCACTTCCCATGGGCAGGCAGGTGTTCAGCCATCCCCAGGAAAGCAGGGCTCCATCATGTGTAACTTGGGAAGACAAACCCCATCACTCCGAATGTCCCCCTCTGCCTTCTTCCCCCAGCTTTATATGGCATCATATGGTATGGAATATCCCTTTGGTCAATTTGGATCAGCTGTGCCGACTGTGTCCCCTCCCAAGTCCTCGTGCACACTCAGTCTCCTCACTGGTGGGGTGATGCAGAAAAGGCCTTGGCTCTGTGTGAGCACTGCTCAGCAGTAATGAAAACATCCCATCCCAGTATTATCAACACTGTTTTCAGCACAAATCCAAAACAAACACAGCCCCATACTAGCTGCTGTGAAGAAAATTAACTCTATCCCAGCCAAAATCAGCACAAACCTTAAGAAATTTGTTTGGAAACTATTAGGAGTATAGAATAACTTGTGGTACGTGAAATGCAACTTAAATGTTATGCTTTCTTTTACATAATATTCTTCTGATGCTTTAAAATGGAAACTCCTTGATTTCATATGTTAAAGTTCAATATAAGTTTAATAAATGATAGCACATATCTTTCCTGTTTTGTTTCTTCAAATCTCTACATTTTAATATTGTTCTGATGTGTTCTGCCTTCTGAATTTAAAACTGAAGTATTTCAAAAGAGATGGAAACTATGAAAATTATCCACATTACTCGCTGGCTGATAGCTCTGCCACACTTTGAAACAGCTGAATTCCCATTGTGCCAGTTGTCACTCCAGTCAGCAGCAGAGGCATTTATTTCTATACTCAGGCTGTAGCACATTTTAATGATTCTGAAATACAAGACGACATGCAAAACTGATTTTGCATTCCATGCCCTTAAGCAAGCCTATTATCCATGTTGTGAAAACAGCAAGTTAGCATTTTTGTTGTAATTATTTGAGCTGATTATGTATTATGTTTCTACTCAGAGGCATTTTCTTCTAAAGCAGTTTATGCAATTACTAGCTGAGAAAAGGCAAAGCAGCACTCCAGAGGCATCTGCCTTAAGATAGCCTCATGCAAGTTTCCCCTTGACAGAGTTGACATGCTTCATCACTGAAAAAAACCCACACAATGTGCCTATTGTAAGGCTCAGATAAGAGTGATACAGGACTGTCTGTGTGAGAACACATTTTCTTTTTTTAACATTAAATTGATGATTATAATAATTCTTAAACTGTGTATGTTTATGCTGAGAAGAACTATGATGCTAATGTTATCCAGAGATTTAAAAGGTACTGTTTTCATTAACCAGTATGTCCCCAATAGGAAGGGCTGCTGCTTCAGTAATCTACATTTCCACACCTATATATTTTGACAAAAGAAAAAAAAGAATCCTATAAATGTCATTTTCATAAAGAAATGCTTCTGCAACTATTAGGAAGAGATGAAGCCTACTGCAAAGCTCATATTTCCTTTTTCAATTAGGTCAGCTGTAAGGCTTTTATCCTACCTTTTCCTCATACTGCTCAAAGTGCAGAAAAACGCCGAGAGGCCAACAGTGGAGCTGGCTTACAGAAAAGTGCACCAGCTGCACTGCGGAGCAAATAGGGCTGCAATCCCAATGTCTGAGATTACTGTAGCAAGTGCTCCTTTTTAGGACCTGGAGCACAGGGCTGGGGATATCTGGTTTCCTTTCTCCTCCAAGGATGAGGAGGGCTTGCTTATTCTGCAGAAGGGAAAGGCCCCCGTTACTGTCATTAGAGAAGGACAAGAGGAGAATTGGGCTATATAGGTCCATACAAGGAACAAGCCCAGCTGTGTACCTGGGGGAGCAGGACAGGGTAATCAGGTGGCAGCTGCAGCATCTCACCACCCACCCGGATAGAGCACAAACAATGAATGGGGGGAAGAAGTGATTGTGTGACTGCTGAACTACTAGAATGGCAGATTCACAGGGATGGGTATAACCAAGGGTGAAAAGTAGCAGTTAGGAACATTAGCAGGGCATGCTCCTATAGAGGGGTGAATTTAGTGTGGGGGAAACATGTGGGATACCCTGATGTTAGGAGCAGGAGCCCAATACCCATAAAAAAAGAAGGCAACAAAAACAGTAGGACCAGAGCCAATAGCAGGATTCTGAAGATGATACTTGTCTACTGAGAGAAAGAGCAATAGAAATGGTGTATGGCCCCAGCTTTGACCCCAGAGCAGACCATCAATCAGTTATAGAATAAACGTGAAGAAAATTAGTGAGAAAAGCACCCATGGTTAGGATCTGGTCTTTAAAGTGCCCAAGCCCCTTGACTGATAGTAGAAGAGGTCATTCAAGAGCTCTGCCAAATGAGTGGTGATAAAGGGGGGGTTTGCAATGCAACCCAGCAAAGGACTGAAAAAATTCAAATGACCCAACAATGAAACACAAGAAAGGAACTAAAGGTTGGTCAAAAGGTTGACCTGATCAGGGCTACACTTTGGAGGTGGCTTGTGAGGTATTCAAAAGGAAAAGTGGCATGAACGTTTGCCAAATTAGCAGTCCACACCTAGGAGTTAGGTGAACATCGAGGGGTAGTGGAAAGTGTACCCAGCTGCCAAAGAAAGCTGGAGGTGAACCTCTTCATCAAGGAAACATTACCACCAACAGCTTAGCAACTCTGTGTAAGGACAATGTTCCACCTCCACCCAGGAAGAGGAGGGGAACAACCATAATTTTTTGATAGTTTGGGTATGGTTGCCCAGAATACCTATCTCTACCAAACATAAAGCCCCCATAGACACCAGTGCCTTAGTGAGATAAGGTGGACCTTATTGCTCTTGAACCAAGTAGAAGAGATGCCTGTTGTCAGCACTGGAATGACTGTGTGTGACTTAAGTAGTAATCATGCATGGACAAATTAGCCTTGATGAGGATCAGTGGGAACACATGCCCATCGTGGCAGGCTAAGAAGCCCCAAGGTATTTAGGACTAGGAAGCCTGAGGGTTTGTATTGGGTCTGGCTGAGATGGAGTTAATTGTCCCCATAGCAGCCCACATAACACTGTGCTTTTTATTGGTAGCTAGAAAGGTTTTGATAACACACTAGTGTCTTGGCTACTGCTGAGCAGTGCTGGCACAGCATCAAGGCTGTCTCTCCAACATTCCCCTTTCATCATAAGGCTGGGGGTGGGCAAGATCTTGGGAGGGGACACCACCAGAACAGCTGATCCTTACTGACCAAAGGGCTATCCCCTTTTATTGCTGAGCATACCATTTGATGTCTGCTCAGCAATAAAAGCTAAGAAAAAGGAGGAGGAAGTGGGGGGTATTTGTTACTTATGATGTTTGTCTTCTGGAGCAACTGCTATGTGTACTGAAGCCCTGCTTCCTGGGAAGTGACTGGACATCACCTACCAATGGGAAGTAGAACATAAGTCTTTTGTTTTTCCCCTTTATCTTGTTGCAGGCTTTTGCTTTATTAAACTGCCTTTATCTTGTCTTTATCTTGACCTGTGATATTTTTTCCATTTTATTTTCTCCCCTCCCTGTCCTGCTGAGGAGGGGAGTGATAGAGTGACTTGGTGGACACCTGGCATTCAGACAGGGTCAGCCCACCACAGGGGTGGATACCCCAGAGTATCATGGAGATTTGACTGGGTTTGGCATTGCTGCTGGAGAGGAGTGCCTTGTCTTACCTATCTCTCAGGGCTGCCTGAAGAGTCAAGATGTGATAGGTCTTTTGAAGGTCCTCCAACAACATGTACTGATGACAAAAAAAAGAAAGACTGTCAATCAGAAGAGAGTGAAGTCAGCTGGGATGCTAAAACTCCCATTTTAATACAGAAGTACAGAATACATCCTCCAGCTGCAGTACCAAGTGAAAGCAAAACAAGCAAAATGATATGCCACCATGAACATGTTAAATGTACTCTTCTCCATTCCCATAGTAGAATATTATAAACCACAATTTGCTTTATTCTGATTCACCTGGAACACCAGGTGTTTCCACCTGCAGGGTGGAAACATAGTCCCAACAATTGGTCTTGGATTCAGAAGACCCTAGCAAAGCAAATTGCTCCAGAACACCTGCAGTACACCAATGAGATCATTCTCTGCAGACAAACACAAAAAGAACAACAAACCAAGCCTCATGACCAAAACAGAGCTGCTGAAGCACAACCCTATGATGAAATCTCATCTGGTGATCCAAAATACTCCCATTTACTGATGTCTCCTGCCAACTCCAGAGTGGAAAAACTCTTTGGAAAGCAGTATAGTGGTGTTCTCTCTCAGGTTGCATGGCTAAATTGAGTGAATCAGGAGAATTCAGTCAGTTGGCAGAAGCCAGAGCTATGCACTTATTCCTAGAAGTGCCTAAATGGAAAAAGTGGCCCACAGATTGTATCCAAGGTACTGATTACTGGACAGTAGCCAGCGTGTTGTGGGAGTAGGCAAAACAGTGGAAAAAACACAGGTGGAAACATTGAGATAGACTTATCTGTGCAGAAGTACAGACACCTACCAAAGACAACCAAGTCCTGTTGTTAGTCAAGTGAACAGACACGTTACAAGCAACCAAGCCTCAGGAGTTCTAGACAGGGGTGCAATTGTAATAAATACAGCATTAACTCCAGCGATCTCGCTCTCAAAAGGAGTAGAGTTTGTGACAGGTATACATTCAGTTTATAATATTAACCTTATTGTTTGGGCCTCAAGCATGAAGCATAGATTTTATAATGAATGTAAAGATTTGGAAAATAGTTAATGGCACTAATCAGTATGAACAAACTCAGTGTTGTCAACTCAGTCTCAAACCACAGCAAGAATACTGAAGAATATAAAAAAATTCTCATAATTGGTATTAAAAGTGTAATTACTATGAGAACAATATGCAATGAAACAGTCTTCAAAATCTGTAAGGAATAATATTGAATATTACAGCTTAAAATCAGTGAAGGGGTCAAAAAATGCATAAGTAATTGCTTCTTCATTAGTGGGTGATCTCCATATGTAGAACAGCTGGCCCTGAAAACAATTACAAAGTTATTTTTTCTATTCTGGCACAGTTTTTGCATGTGATATTCTCTCCTGATAGACTTTTTTAGAAACAAATTATGTTAGCAAGGTCCACCTCTTATTAGATAGTCCAGTGGAAAAAAGGAATTGGAGTCCAATTAACAATGAAAAGCCCTGTTTGGTTCTAATATATCATCAGAAAATAACATGTTCTTGTCTGTCATCAGTGAGTGAAGTTTGCTGTGAAACTTATGATGTGTAATTCCATTTTTCTCTTAAATTACTTATTTGGGGAAACAATTGTACACAAAATTGTTCTTCCTTGAATAATTTAAAATTAATAGTATAAGTGACTATCGTTGTCCAAGATGAGAAAAGTGTGAAAAGAAAACTTAAAAAGAAAATAGTGTATTGAATATCCAACAATGTTTTCAATAAATTAAACTTTTGTTTGTAGGGTAATTACATGCAATTAGGTTTGATGTTGCAGATTAAAAAAAATAAAATCCCTTTTTGGTTCTCTAAACATCCTTTTATTATTAGTGCCAAGTACAGTTTTGAAAAATTATCTCACATAGCAACATATATAGATTAAAATTTTTTTCAGCATAAAATTGCATTTCTTAAATCAATATATACTGTAGAATAAAGTAGCTAGACCAGAATTTTAAAGAAAACTATTGACTGAGATAATGTCACTATTTGGACTCTTAGTTGACTTTCTTTAACAAAACTTACCTTCAGAGTGTATTTATTTGATCATTGTTTTCTGAAAATGGACCTGTTTCATATATTTCCACTTAATTTGGACATACATGACTTGGAGTACCTAAAAATTGCACATTGTTTCTGAGCTTTCATATGTTGATACAGATGAAAGTTACCAAATGATGAAGGAAGGGAGAGAGAGATGGTGATAAGAACGAAAAATAAAGTATTAGTCTTTAAAATAATTTTTAAAGGCAAAGAGGATTTTTTTCAGATCTACTGCTGAAAGAGATCCAATGATGTGAGTGAGTGAATTTTAAAATAAATTTTAGAAAAAGTTTTTAAATGTCCTTTGATGAAGAGTGCTGAGACAATGAGGAAGTGAAGAGAATAGGCAATAGTGTGTACTACGATTCATTTCAGCTGATCGTGTAACCTGTTACTGGCTAGCCCACAAAGAGTAATGAACCACAAGGTACCCGATATAGAAGAGGCAGTCTGTGCTGCGAAGCTCTGAAGACCAGCAGGATTCCAAGAGTGTACTGAAGCCTATGAAAACATATGTGAGAGACTAAATTGCATGCTGCATATAGGTTCATTACAGCAGACCCTACACGAAAATGAGAGCTAGGCAAGTGAATAAGGATGGGAAGTTTGTGAAGTGGGATACTAGAGTGTGTGGATTATTTTACATTTATTAAAAGGTGATAGCCAATTTCCTCTAAACACAATAGTAAGAACCAGAAATGCATTGTGCATGTTCTCAAGGCTCGTTATGTAAGGATATATCTTTATGTCAAAATGTGTCTTGAAAAGAAGCTTTAGAAGCCTATTAATGGTTGTGCTCCTAAATTAAAAAAAAGTACTAAAAAAAAAAATCAAGAATATCTCTCTAATGTAATATACTTAGGTTTTTAGAAGTTTAGCTGTTCTGCTGTTGTTCTGCAGTTAGTTTTGCACCATATCTCATATTGAGAGAAGAGTGTGGTTAAAAGCAAATTGGGTGAAACTTTTTTGCCTAAAAGTACAGATTCTGTATTTCTGATATGGTATTCTATATTTTAATACTAGTAATAAGTGTAACTTGTTAAATCATTATGGCACTTTCTCTTCCTTCAAAACTACAAAGTGTTAGGGGAAAAAAGCAACTGATAAAAAGCTGAACCAGAAATATTTTGTCCCAGTCTCTAGGTTTCTATTCTGATTAAAATAATATTTCTTTAAAATTTTCTAACCAAACTTTTAATAATATAAAAAAGCTAAGAAAATGATATCTCTATGTTCAACTAAAAATTGCACATTAGTTAAACCCCAAAATGATTTTGGGACTAGCATAATAAAAGAAAAACAGACATAAAGCCACTTGCCTTAAGAGCTTTCTATACAATGAGAGAAAGTTTTCAAATTTCTACTCAGAGCAATCTGCCCTTCTGTACCTCTTTGTCTTGGACAAAGAGTCAGGACACAACTTGTTTTCATGCATGCCTCTTTGTTTTAATTTCAACTGCCAAAAAATGTCAAACTATTAGCTATTTTCCTAATTCTTCATGAAACCGTATTGTGATTACAAAGGATCTGATGATGATTTGGAGCAAGTATTTTATCTCTTAAGTAATCACAATTAGCTCTTTTTTCATCCTTTATAATAAGAAATATTCAGATCCAAAAATCACTTTTTTCCATTTGAAGTTATGTGTGATTGTCACTTTTCTTTTTGAGAGGGAAAAGTGCAAAATTATCCACAATTTATTTCTGCTTGTCTTTCCTGTCTTTCAGTTCAAGATTCTCCTGTAGTACTTATGCTGCCTATTTTCTGCATCTCCAAAGATGTAATGCATTTATTCTTTTCAGAATTAAAGCAGCTAAGCAAAAAGACCTTTCAAAAACCTCCTCACAACAAAATTAAAAGCAGCAGCATTAATTTTCAGTGAAAAAAACATTCAAGTAGGATACAGCTTTTAATGATATAAGGTTTAATTATGAATGAATAAAAGTTTAGAAGTAACCTAATTAGTGCTATCTTCATTAGATTGTAGTCAATCTGTGCAATGCTAAATCCTGTAGTAACTTTCTTGGAATCTTAAGGAACATCTGCATTAGAAAGAGGACTGAGAGCACATCTTCAAAAACATTAGGGGTTTTTGTTTTAAACACACATCAATGAGATTAATTATTTACTAAGCACCTAGTTCAGAATAATAAAAAAAAAAATAATAAAAAATCTGTTTGGCTTCTTCTGCTCACACTGAATGTATTAGGTAGGCTTCATTTAGTTCCTTGTGAACAGCTAGCTCTCCTATAAGAAAGAACCTAAATAAAAATCACTGGAGTAAAATATTCAGAACCTGTGTCTGGCAGCACATAATTTACCAGTTATTGTGTAATTTTCTCTAGAGCAAGTTCAATATTATTTATAAAGCTTATGGAAATATATAAGTAATTAAGTAAACTTTGACTAACAGGAAAATATTCATCAAACAAAACCAAAACCCCAAAAATAATATCCAGATAGCTATATAATGAGTTTTGTTAAATTCCATAAATTATACTTGCTGATAGCTGTTGCATAGAACAGGGATGATATTCTGGGCTTAGCAAGTCAACAGAGCAAAGGAACATCTCAATAGATAAAAATGAGTGGAAATTTTAACAGAGAGATCAATATTAATTAAAGGCATACCTGAGTAGAAGCACAAAGGCCAGAGAGAATAGGGAGCCCAAATATATGAAAAGAAGAAGTAGATATGGCAATATGTTCACTCAATTGCCTTAACTACAAGAAAATAAGGAAACAACTGAAATAAAAGGTTGGCTTAATTATTTTGAGCAGTTACCACTCTAAAAGAAGAACACAAAGTCTGGTGACTCAGGCTTTTCCATGTCATTTTATTTTATGTGTATGATGTCTTTTACGTTGCCAGGTGAACTCAGCAGGCTGGCATTTTTTTGCATGTGCAAAAACTTCAAAATGAAAGCCTGTGTTTACTGCAAGCCTCCATTTTTAGAAGTTATTTTATTCTTTCAAGAAAAAAAATGGCTGATACTTCACTTGTTTCATTACTTTTGGTAGCGTGAAAATTTTAATTAAGTACGGTATTGCAGCAATCAAAGAGAGCACTAAAACAACACAGACAGATAGAAGCTAATAAGGTTTTATGTCACTTAATCCAGAAGACAGTGCAACATCTCGCTGCTTTGCCAAGCAGCAAAAATGTAGCTTGCTTTTATTTGAAAGTACTCTACTAATTGGAAGGAATAGGAATTGATCTCATATAACAGACTTTGTTGATTCCTGTACACCACAGCAATTACACACAGACTAGTTTACAATTCAGAACAATTTTTTGCAGGTTTGTTTGTACTAAGAGACAAACGTACAGCATGTAAAAACATTAATATAGTTGGATCAGCTGGCGAAGGAGGAATTCCTGAGCAGAGAATTCAGTTTCTGTTTTCTGATTCCATTTTTGTCTTAGTTTAAATGGCAGATGTAGTTAATTATATGATGTAATCAGATAGCAAGAAAAAAATGAGTGTTGAATTGCTAATCATAGAGAAGCAAAACTGAAGTTCAGCTAAAGAGATGACATAACCTGTCCTTTTGTTAGATAAAGTTTAATCACTGTGCTATTCAAGATGACAATATCAGATACACAAAACCATTATGAAAGTTTCTACTTTTGAAGATGTGGGCAGAAATAAATAAAGAATGAACTTGGGGGATATGTGGATGTTTTCTGTATCAGTAGGAAAAAATGGGTATAAACTACAGAAAGAGATTTTCACTTTTTTTTTTTTAATTATTTTAAATTTGCATTCTAGCTGCTTTTTTGTATTCTCTTTGCACTTCACATTTGTAGTTGCAACTATGTGACTACTCATTTGACATTATTCCACTCTCTGGATAATGTACTGTTACTACAGTCAAGAAGAAGCAAGTGCATTGTTAAATTTCTGGTGGAAAAAAGATGTTGAAAATTGATCTTGCTATTGCTTCTGTTGCTTGTTGGAACACTCTAGGTCTTATTTAGGACATCAGTTTCAGGAGCATTGAAGGTGCTTAGCTTTTTATATTGGAACAATTTTTGGAGTAGAACTTTCTCCCAGAGGAGATGCAAGCAGATCAAGTCACTCGTTAAGACAGACTCAGAAGTAGAAAACATTGTTTAGACAGAGAGACTTGTTGGAAGGGTTTGTACTTGAATTCATTAAAGTGAACCAGTACAACAGCAAATATGTACCCAAAACGTGTTCTGTTAAAAAGAAAGAATGGTGAACTGCCTTCCTGCAGCTGCATATGAATTTGTATACTACTAGTTCACAAAACCATCTGTCAGAATGCCTGTCTCAGCTCAATTTATCCACTTTATATTAAGTATTTTAAAGCCTTTGAAATGTAAATTCTTCCTTAGAAAAGAAATAAGATCAAAATTCTCTTGTAAAATTTTAAGACAAAAAGAAACATGACATACTTGTATAGCAAATAGAACAAACATTGATTCTGACAAGTTTGGAGCACCACAAAGTATGATCATAGTTCTGTGACTGATTTCAGAGAAATCCAGTCAAACACAGTGCAGACACTCTCCAGGTTATGATGGTATTTAATCAGTTCACAAAATGCAGCAGGTAAAATAGTGGCTGGTTCTGCATTGTAACAGTAATCATCCGTGACGATTTGGTATGACGGTCTTATGCCTTTTCCATTGAATTCCCAGAGAAGTAACAGAAATACAAACACTGAAATGGAATTACTGTAATCGGAAAGATTTTGGTAATCACTGTCTACCTACCTCTGCATTTGTATTCTAAGTAGCCATATTTATATCTGTGCCATGTTTATATCTGTACCATCTTTATAGAATTCATGTGACACATTAAAGAGAACAAAAAACCCCACACAACCCCCTCCCCAGAACTCATACTCCCATCAAAAAGACAAAGATCTTGAAATATTGCAAAACCTTGATAAAGGGAAGAAAGCAAATAAAGGAGAAAGCAGAAGCTGAGATACCATTTACATCAAATTTTACACTACATGGGACACTTCCTCATGTTAACCACTTTATTTACTTAGTGATTTTTGAATCCCTTTTAGCTTAATTATGTCTGGGAGAAAATGCAAAACACCTATAAAAATAATTTCATATTACTCAAATGAGAAACTGAATTGTCTGTCTTGGAACTCAGGAAAACTAACCAATAACATATTTTTTATTTAATGTGGTGGCATTTAACCTTAGACCAGCAAGCAGTCCTATTCTTAAGGATGACTTTTCCTTCACAACTAAATGGCTTAAGTTTAAAGTTACAGCCAAATTATCTCAGTGTAGTTTTGATGTCTTCATTGGACTTGAACTAGCCCACTGATTTTTTGATTTGGCAAATCCTGTGGAGCTGACACTATGAAGTGATTGACTCTGTTACACCTTGAACATTAATATACATTGTTCATGAGATACTCTTCCCAAAGTTTTTGTATCAATCAGGTTGTCACAGGAGAAGAGTCAGAAAACACTCAGGCAGATCTATTTAATAAGTACAGATGGATTGGCAGTCAATACTATATGCTACACTTAAAGTTAGCATAGGATACAAAGATTATCACTTAAGCTTACAATACATATCTTAAATGTTACATGCATGCAAGAAACATCTCTTACCAACCCATCAACCTCTGGTGTCAGGTAAGGGCTCTCTCAGCCTCAGGGGGTAGCCTTAAGAGGCATTCCTACCCAGGGAGACCACCACCACCACCATGCAGCCAGCCACTATGGAGAGAAAGCTCAACAAGCCCTGGTGGCTGCTCGCATTTAAAGTGTAAAATGGTTGATTTGTAGTCAGATTTTCAGCTGTGTTAATGCCATTTCAGCCACTTATCAGTGCAGTCTCCAGTCAAACTGGGGTTTTTGAGGGGTTTGGTGCTGAGTTTACTGATAGCTCCACACAACAGGATTAACTTTGATTAGGCCTACTTGCTGAGCATCTGCCTGGACCAAAGTGCAGTTAATTCAAACAGGAGGAGTGCATCCATCACACAGGTGAGAGCAGATGGAAAATTTCCCCTGTGGTTCTATAACTTTGCTTTCATCTCCAGTAATTCTATATTAAAAAAAACACTTACAATTTTGGTTTTACTCTGCCTGCTAAATATTTATCTAAGTCATAACCCATCAAACTGTTAGAAAGTACTTGAAAGGAATGTGGTCTGTTTGTATTGGAAGAAGACAAAAAAAAAAAAGGTGTTTATTTGATTACTTGCAAGGTGGTTTAGCAAACTGATCATCAAACTGATGGGCATTGATTACTGCAGATGCACAGATCCACAGATTGGTAGGGGTAGGAAGGGACCTTTGGAGATCATCTAGTCCAACCCCCTTGCCAAAGCAGGATCACCTAGAGCAGGTTGCACGGGATCGTGTCCAAGCAGGTTTTGAATATCTCCAGAGAAGGAGACTCCACAACCTCTCTGGGCAGCCTGTTCCAGGGCTCAGTCACCCTCAAAGTTTTTCCTCATATTGAGATGTAACTACCTGTGTGCCAGTTTGTGCCCATTGCTCCTTGTCCTGTCACTGGGCACCACTGAAAAGAGTCTGACCCTGTCCTCTTGACTTCTATCCTTTGATGTCCTCATGAATACCTGCCTTAGAGCCACATTAGTGTGGGGAATGTGACCCTGTTAGCAGCATCTTCACAAAAGTCATACGTCATAAAAATATGCATATGCCTAGGCTGACTGCAGTCTCAATGATTCATTGGAATAACTGGCATTACAGTGATCCAGTTCTACACCTGTGTGTGTCAAGGGTGGGGAGGGCAGGGGACATGATTGTCTTTGTGTTTATGGTATAGCCTAGTCCAATAGATAATAACCATAAGACAGAGCAGGTAACTTACAGCATTGTTTAGATATGTAAACACATACATACTTGACTGCACTGTGCAGCTTCTTTACTGTGCATTGAACTTGCACTTGGTGCTCTTACACATTCGGGAAAATTTATGCCTTATTGTTTCAATTTCTTTCCAGTATGTAGTTCTCAAAATAATAATGATACTTCCTTTTTTCTATAATATATTTTTGCATAATTACGGTGAAATTATTTTTCATCCCTGCAGCAACAACAGCTGTTTTGTGATCTTTCAAGCCTACGTATCTGTGAAGAATATAGCCATAGCTGAGAAATTGTCTCTGGTGAGATTCAGAGCAGTGGTATTTTTTTCCCCTTGGTATTTGTATCAGTGTCCATATTTCTATCTCCATTGAAATAGGTCAGGAATAGTCATCGAACCGTAAATCTAAACAGGTTCTTTATGGTTCTTTAATCATGACATTTCTGACTAATAAGTAAACCAGCTAAAGAAGGCATGATTAGCAGCTCAAACAATTGTGGAACAAGAAACTTCCTTAATATTTTAATGTCTTTGCTAGCAAAAAAATAGTTTCATTGCCATAATTTCCTGTTTCTTGTTTTTCTTCTGAGGACAGGAAGTTTTGTAAAGCTACATGGTTACATTTTCATTATTTGGGCAGCAATAGAAAGATGGAAGAATATTTAATGTTATTGGGTCATATTTGCACAGAAATATGAACTTTTGGGGATCTGATAAGGCTTTTCCCATTACCAAAACCAATAAATTAGTGCAAATGGGAATGGGTGTGAAAAAGAGAGAGAAAAACTATGTGAAAATAAAATGCCAAACACGGAATTCATAAATTAGAGGACATTCTGTAAAAATAAGAAGGAGACAAACTATTATGAGGAAGCTAATTGGTCTAAATTAATTACCAGGAAAAAAATGTAAACAAAAAGCATGGATGAATACTTATCCATAGTCCTGTTTCATTGAAAGCAAGTAGATAGACTGAGAATTGAAAAAGTATAAGTGCAAAAATTGAGATAAATCAAAATGGAAGTAATTTTAGTTTGGCTAAAACTTCTGTGTGGTTAAAAAGAGTTACAGAGGAATATTCTTACTTTAGAGCAGAAGTTTTACAGTGATAGTACTGCAAAACTGTTCATTTCTTTTGAAGAAAATGCACTTTTTCTTCAGTTTCCAAGACTTTTGCAAAGGAGTTTACTTCAATGAAAAATAAAACTTCTTGAAGTTTACAAGAAAAGAAATGTTTCAAGTGACTCGTTGCTTGATAATAGAAGAAGCCAAGTGCGCTACAGAGTACAGACATGAAATGGCAGATTTAAGTAATACAGTAAGTTATGTGGCCACAAATCAAATCTCTGATAGATACAATTACAAAACACCCAAAAGGAAAGAAGAATGTGGAAGGTTATTGTCTGCAACTCAAGTCCAAGCATTAGGAAACTGAACAATAGTACTTGAAAGGTCAAAATTTGTCCTGACAAAGCAGCTTAAATATTTTAGGATAGTTTGAGATCATTTAAAGGGAAGATAGAGCCTTGATTTGAAGAATTCATGTATGACTCTTCTGATATTATTCTAAAAAGACAGCCTTTGGAAGTCAAAGAGAATGGATTCTCAGAAATTACAGCTGAAAAAATTACTATCAGGAACAGAAAAATTGATGGCTAATTGGTGGGTAATAAATGAATCATTGGCATGTTGCTATAGAGATTTCTAGGGCTTTTAGTAGTTAAGCAAAATTAGAAATCAGCAACAATTTGGTTAAGGGCTTGTAGTTAATTCTTGGTTTGCCCTACCAGTATCTATATATTGAAGTCTTATATATCTATTTCAGAATCAATATATTGAAATTCTTATACAGGCTGTCCCAAGAGGTGTGTCTTTAATTGTCCACATCTTTGACCTTTGTTCTACTTTACTTGGAATACAGTATCTTTCCTATTTCCTTTGCTATATAATCGTAGAATCGTAGAATGGTTTGGGTTGAAAGGGACATTAAAGATCATCTAGTTCCAGCCCCCTGCCATGGGCAGGGACACCCTCCACTAGACCAGGTTGCCCAAAGCCCCATCCAACATGGCCTGGAACACTGCCAGGGAGGGGGCAGCCACAGCCTCTCTGGGCAACCTGTTTCAGTGCCTCACCACGCTCATAATGAAGAGTATCTTCGTAAAAGCTAGTCTAAACCTACCTCTCTTAGTTTAAAGCCATTATGCCTCATTCTATCACTACATGCCCTTGCATACAGTCCTTCTTTAGCTTTTCTGTAGGCCCCCTTCAGGTACTGGAAGGCTGCTATGAGGTCTCCCCAGAGCCTTCTCTTCTCCAGGCCGAATAACCTCAACTTTCTCAGCCTGTCTTCATAGGAGAAGTGCTCCAGCCCACAGTCAGCTTCATGGACCTCCTCTGGACTCACTCCAACAGCTCCATGTCCTTCTTATGTTGGGAGCCCCAGAACTGGATGCAGTACTCCAGGTGGGGTCTCACAAGAGTGGGGTAAAGGGGAAGAATCACCTCCCTCAACTTGCTGGTCACACTTCTTTGATGTAGCCCAGGACACAGTAGCTTTCGGGCTGCAAGCACACAATAATGGGTCAAGTTTAACTTCTCATCCACCAACACCCCCAAGTCCTTGTCCTCAGAGCTGCTCTCAGTCCACTCTCTGCCCAGCCTCTAGTTGTGCTTGGGACTGCCCTGACCCATGTACAGGACCCGGCGCTTGGCCTTGTTGAACTTCATGCAGTTTGCATGGGCCCACCTCTCAAGCTTGTGAAGGTCCCCCTGGATGACATTCCTTCCCTCCAGCACGTCAACAGTACCACACAGCTTAGTGTCATCAGCAAACTTGCTGGGGGTGCACTCGATACCACTGTCCATGTTGCCAACAAAGATGTTAAACAGCGCTGGTCTCAGTACCAGCCACTGAGGAACACAACTCTTCTGGTCTCCACTTGGAGATCAAGCTGTTGACCACAGGTCTTTTTGAGTGTGACCGCAATTTGTCCTTAATGAAGCCATGTTGGCGGTCACCAATCACCTCCTTATTTTCCATGTGCCTTAGCATACTTTCCAGGAGGATCTGCTCCATGATCTTGCCGTGCACAGAGGTGAGACTGACTGGCCTGTAGTTCCTCAGGTCTTCAAGTTTTCCCTTTTTAAAAATAGAGGTTATGTTTCCCCTTTTCTAGTCAGTGAGTACTTCACCAGACTGCCATGACTTCTCAAATATGATGGACAGTGGCTTAGCTACTTCAGCCACTAGTTGCCTCAGGACCCGTGGATGCATCTCATCAGTTCCCATGGACTTGTGCACCTTCAGGTTCCTTAGATGGTCTCAAACCTGATTGTCTCCTACAGTGGGCAGTTCATCATTTTCCCAGTCCCCGCCTTTGCCTTCTGAGGCTTGGGCAGTGTGGCTTGAGCACTTGCCAGAGAAGACTCAGGCAAAAAAGTCATTGAGTACCTCAGCCTTCTTCATATCCTGGGTAACCAGGTCTTCCATATCATTCCAGAGGGGTCCCACATTTTCCCCAGTCTTCCTTTTATCACCAACATACCTATAGAAGCTTTTCTTGTTGCCCTTGATGTCCCTGGCCAGATTTGCTTCTATCAGGGCTTTAAGTTTCATAATCTAATTCCTGGCTGCTTGGACAATAGAAGGAATACCTTCCTTCTCCAAGTTTCTTCTTCTTAGCCCACTTCCAATAGGAGCATGTCAGGTGATTTTTCTTTGAGAAGTGTCTAGAAATCGAAAAGAGATTAAAACACCTCCTGTAATGACATAGAAATTTTATAGCACATGTCTCATAAAAGTACTTTTATTCATATATATTTTTCAGCAAAAGTCTTTTTTTGTCCTGTGTATTCAGTGACACAATATTTTCTGAACTTTATCTGCACATAAGGACTGCTGTTTGACCTTAGTACAATGCTCAGGGTTTGGGGGCCGCTGATTGTTTTCCACTGCCACATTTTTCAGACCATTGGTATAACCCCTAGTATGATGACAACCTCTCATACGGTGACAACCCCTGTAGAGAACTGACAGTACTCTTACCAGCCAGTGATGATGTTGCCTTTCATCTCAGTCAGGCTTCTTGTTGCCCCTAGGACAACAAAGCTGCAAAATGAAGTTTACACATGGTTTTTCTTTTTCATTATTTGTAACATTCATTATTATTTTTTGCATAATTAATATATTTGTGTGAACATCATTGAATAATTTCTTAATCGCTCTATCACTTTCAGATTTTAAAACTGCCAGCTTTGGCTTCTAACTATATGGTAGATTATTCAAGCAAAAAGAATGCTAGTAAGAATCATATACTAACATTTTCCAAGTTTTCTGATGTTATCAACCAGGTACAACATGACAAAGGGTCTGTGCAGGCCAGTGAAGATGTAAATACAACTTGTGAGGTTGTGCACTCAAGACATAAAATATTAAAAACATGTATCATTGTGTGGTAGGCAGCAAATAGTTATCAACAACAACAAAAAAAGTAGGTATAGAAGTGTCATCACAGATATGGCCAGTTCTCTAGATACGAGGTAAATTCTAGCAATAGCATTGAAAAATATTAGCCAAGGAATTATTGTTCTTTATGTAGGTTCTCTCCAAGTGTGCTGTGAATTTGAGATGCTAATGTATATTAGCTAAGACATTTCTTTCCCTATCTCATCTCCCAAATCAAACACAAAGTATTTGGCCAGTGTTTTTAAGGATTTATTTTTGATCTTGTCAAAGTGAGAGCTTCAGTGTCAATAGCCAAAATATCTTCCTACACTTATGAAGAATTATTTGAAGATGAAAATTTTGTAAGAAGGGAAGCTTTAGCTGATATATTGAAATCCTTCATGTCCACAGGCATTGGTGGGGTTTTTTTTGTTTGGGTTTGGTTTTTTGGGTTTTTGGTTTGGTTTGGTTTGTTGTTTTTTTTTCCAGTGCATACACCTCATTTTACATACTTTTAAATTTAGCAGATTTGTATAAATGTATATATGTCATCACTTCACTGAGTTGCACAAGGCTGTCTTGTTAACTGTGGTTAGCTGTTTATACAATAAGGTACCACTTTTTCCAGTGGTTGCTGTAAAGTTTTAAAATCATGTATCATGTATTCACTTCTTAAATAAAAGGCATAATGAAGTCTGGCCGTTTAGATCCAGGATCACTTTTCAGCAAGGTATTTAATTTACTGTTACTATGGCACATCAGCAAGTAGAACAGCTAGTAGGTGCAGCTCTCTATACTGAAACAATTGATAGAGGGCTCGGTGTTTGCACCATACATATCTGAGTGGGGACTGGAGGAAGGCACGTTAATTTTAGATTTGCTCTGTTCTCACACCCAGGACTGAATGTTCATACGGGACTGAAGAACATTATGTGGGCTCCTGGGGAACATTTTTCAATTTATAATCTGGAAGGAATCTAGTTTGTGTAGTGTGCAGCTACTCTGTGATATAAATCAAAGCACGTTAAGTGGGGACAATTAGGAGTTTCACTTCAAAAGCACATTCCTGATGTAAATTTGCAACATTAAGGTATATGTACCCTGTTTCAACTTCAGAGTATGACTAATGCTCACTACACAAAATGGAACTGGGGGGTGGGGGAGAAATAAAAGTCATATCTACCCAGAGGATATGAATTATACCAATCCATTTCTGTGCAAGCCACCCATGAAGCTAGATATCTGGTGCAGAACTGGTCAGAAATAGTGTCTGTCTTGTGTCCCTTCTAAATCAATTAAAGAAAGCCGTAGACAGCTTAGACCAGAAAGCTTTTGCCCTAGTGCCTCTAGTTTATACCCAAGTTCCAAACACTCATCCAGTGGGAACAGAGATGCTTGTTCTTTAGCTTCGTTCTGAAATATTTCAAAAATTTTGCATAAATTATTATCTTCACATCATGAAGACAAATAGAATGTCTTCAGACAATACAGCTAATTATTACTGAATCTTACACTTCATGGTTATTGTTTCTGCAACAGCTATTTCTTTGCTTGCTACAATGTTACATTTCCTCCAACACTTGATCAAAAGAGGGTTTTCTATAGTTTTAGCCATGGGAAGTTAACTTGGTTCTTAATGAGGAGCTGGGCTCTGCTTGGGGTTCTCCTGCCTACTGCATGAACAGTGATTTTTCGCTTTCAGTGTGCTTCATGTATGTTTAACTACTTCATGAACTTTATTCAATCAGCTTCAAAAAAGTCAACTAGATTTTGTCTCATTACACTTATTGTGATGACAGAAGGCAGCAAGAGAATACATGCAGAAAGCACAAAAAAAGTAGCCACCTTCCTTGAGTATCATGTAATATCACATTTAAATTTAAAGATCATATTTCACACTGCTTTTTTACCATTTTCTTTTTTAGTACACGGTATCTCACTTGGCTGTTGTGTGCCACTTTGATGTGTCCATGATGTATACTTTTGAGTGTAACTATCTTCATGATATCTAAAGTTTCCAAGTAAATTGGATATCTGATTTATTGGTAGGTAAGTATAACTTTTCTTCTTCTTCAAGTAAACGTAAAGAGAGATTTAAAACCAACCATCATTCTAACTATTTCTTTCCAAGACAACTGTCCTAATAAATTAAAATTTAAAGGAGCAGTCACGCAAGTTTTATTTCAACACATTTGATTTTCTGCACTTAAGTGATTCATTTCCAGTTATATTCTGCTTAGTGATGATATAGTTGAAAAACAACCTGTGTTCAAAGAACTGTTGGCATGGTAATTTATTCTCATTTAAAATCCAAATTATAGCTCATTAGGGATCCCATATTCTGGGGGGAATGCCCATCATTGGTTTTGTTAATGATTCTCTAATGCTGTAATTCTGTATGAGTACATGCATTAATTTACATGTAAAACTACCAGTATGATTAAACTAAATTTGCTCTAATGTCACAACTTCTAGAACTAAATTTAGATGAAGACAGAAAGAATCCTGTCTTTAATACGTAAAAGGATTAAAATCTTAAATGACACCAGCCATGAACCGAAAGGTTTTTACTCAAAATTTAGAAGACAAAAACTAATTAATCTATTATTTATTACTTTGAAAGCTTTCTATGCCTAGTATAACAGGTAATATATAAATTAGTGCAAAACACATTTTTTCAGCTATTGACTTTAATAATTAGTTCACCTAGGTAAGGGGCTTGGTTTTTCTAAAAAAAAAAAACAAAACAAAAACAAACAAACAAAAAAAAAACAAACTTTTGTTAATTATTACTAAGGACAGCTCTAGTTGATTGTATTTTGAAGATCATTTTGTGATTCAGAATTCAAGTTGGTAAAATCTGTAGTTCATTTCATCTTAGGATGTTTTAGATGTAAAAGTCAGCCCAGTTTTCATATAAATTACAATCCTTTGGAAGCGTTGGTGTTGTATTAAAACACTAATGAACAAAAAGATGACTTAGACTTTAAAAAAAATTGGGAGATCGGATTCTTGTGACATTTTTGTTAAAAGAACAAGGATATAGAATGAAATGTTTCACCATTACCCTACTCCTTTGACACCTGTTTGCTGTTGTATGGGGAGATTGCGACTTCCTAATAATTCTGATTTATTTAATGTCCAGTTTAATGCTTTTATTTTAGAGCTTTAAGTTTGAAGCAAGTCATCAGAGAGGTGTTTGGTCATTATTGTTCTATACTAGGGGGGGAGTTTCTTTTATGTCAAACAAAGGTGAAATATGCACTATTTCACCCTAAGGTCTGTCTAACATACCATCTGACTTACGAGCAAAAGCAGGATGGTTGTCATGAGATTTATAAGAGAAAACTGCATGTTACTGTTTTAAATAAGATTAGTCTTATGTTCAGCTCCCAAATCAATTTTATTAACGCACTGGTCTTAGAGTGGAATATTAGTTTAAAAAATGTTGTATGCATTGGTCAATAATGTGATTTTTAAAAGTGCAGTTCTTGTGTAACATTCTGTAGGTTGGCTGCCCCCTTCCGATACGATACAAGTATATCTTTTGGCACAGGACTAAAGGGCAGGATAGATTAGCTGTATTCTAACATAACTTAATTAATTTAGTTGGATATCTCTATACAGGGCTCAAATGTACAAAAACCTTATTTTTAAGCAATGAGCTATGCCCTGATCTACAAGCCGAGAACTGTACTTCTTGTTCCTTCCTGTTCTCTAGTAACATTTTGACCTTATTCTATAATTGCCAGCATAGCTAGGAGATAGATAGAAGCTATCCAGTATTAGAGGTAATATTTTAAACAGGAAAGATGTAGCAGTGTCCAGTGGCTGTGAAGTACATTGAGGGAAATTAAAATAAAGCAGTTTTTTAATTGTGAGGGAAATTTATCATCAGAATTATATACATAGTGGGTCCCCTGAATCAGATGAGAAACATCTCTAAACCATTATGTTTTTAACTATGAATTGCTATGCTAGACAGAGGAATATGCTGCATGAAATCTCTAGCTTTATGGAGGAGTTCTAAGTCTCAATTCCCAAGTCTTAATTCTAAATCTTATCTTTGCATAGCTATAGAATTTGTCCAATATAATAGTAACAGGTTATAGATTTACCAAAAGGGCAAGACTTTAACTTCTATATGACTTATTCATATATTCCTTTCAGGTGCAAGATTACTATGAACATATTTAATGACATAATATATTTGGTAATACAATGCACACAGGTCTTTTAAAATGTGTAATCAAAAGACAGCTCTAAGTCTTTGTGCACTGTAAATTTCTTTCAGTCAAAAGTGAATGCAAAATATAATGTTTCAGGACATCACAAGGATTTTCAAGGATCCTTTAGTGTGATGTTCACTTGAATTCATGGTTAAAATTCAAATTACTGATATTGAATCATAAAATCTTTGCTAACAGTCGATTGCTTTTCTTTTGCAACCATACTTTGCATTTGTTCTACATGGTACAAAAATAATAATGACTGGACATGCTGCCGTGAATTCTCAATAAAACTCCACAAGTCTGGGGTTTACTCTATTAAAAAGGTTTAAACAAGGCAAAGTCTGCCTGCCTTCAGAGCACAGGACATGGGAAAGTTGCTCAGACTATTTCAAAGGTGCAAATCTCTGAATTATCTCCTAATTTTAATCCTTTTGAAAGAAATATCTTTTGAACCTTTTTTCACCCTGAATGATAATTGAGTACCTGGCAAATACTGCCTCTGACATGTGCACTCACAGCTGTTTTAAAATACTAAATCTTTTAGCTGTGTTTCCTTTTATACATAAAGAGGTATAATTTGTGCAAATGCAATTTAATAAGCAGCCCAATTATAATTTACAAATTTAGAAATACACTAAATTTTGTTTCTGTTTCAATTAAGTAGGTTTCTAATTATTCCATAAACAGAATTAGTTAACAGAGAGGGAAACGATAATGCAAACAGGAATTAAATCATTCACTAAGCTGTTCAGCAAAGTGAAAGACACTGCATGGTCTCTTTTACTGTTTCAATTAACATGTTCTTCTTTATGTCCTGATTCAGCAATGTGTTTACGTGCCTGAGAAATTCTCAGGGCCCCGAGGGCGCTACCAGCCCTGGCCACCCCTGCCCACCCCTGGCCGAGCTAGCCCCTGCCGTGCCCCGCGGTCTTCATTTGGGTTGTTGGTTATCACCCAGCATTCCACTGACAAAATTACCAGGTATGTTCCCGGTCAAATTAAGTAGAGGTGCCAGGTACAGCACAGCAAGCTTAAGAGGAAGCGATCTGTGACATGCTGGCAAAGGGTGTCAGCCACATGAAAGGCAGACTAGCAAGAGGGACGGCATGATTTGAGTGCCTGGAGAAGCAGAAAGTACAAGCCGTACTCCAAGCTCTCCTAAAACTAGCGAGCTCTGTACAGTGGTGGAACTTGGCAAAGACAAGCCCTGTGAGGGTGGCTGTGCATCTTCTCTGACACAGTTTCTGGACTGGAGCTAGCTTACATCCCACAAGCTCAGAAAAGGGAGAAACCTTACATCTCACTGCATAATATGCACATGTGCCTCACCTGAGTATTTGGTAGGTTTTTCCCCTCTTAAACTCTGAAATGTGCCTTGCAAGGGGACAGTGAGTCTGCCAGAACTCTGAGGTTAATCAAGTTAGATCTCCTCTTTCACACGAGTTAACAAGAAAGACCAAAAAGATTTTAAAGTGAAAAAAAAAATCCTCATAACAATATACATCTTGATATACGTCTCTTTTTAAATGTCCTCTGAACCTGCCTCTCCCAGAGGAGACTCAGGTTGACAGGGAGACACAGTCTCTGCTCATCTCCAGAGGGGTCTGCCAGCTCAGCCTCTCCTTTTTGAAAGGAACATAATATAGATAGAAAAACATTGATCCCATCCATCTATAGCGCACCTGCATCCTTTCACCCAGTTTTACATTCAGTCATTACAATCTTCCACGGTATACTCAAATTACAAGATTGGCGGTTGGTAGTGCACTTTTTCCCAGTGTACCACAGCCCTCTCACCCCAGGCTTTTTTATTACAGGACGAGGAACTGGGCTCATCTGCATCTGCTGGTAGTTTTTCAGTGCCGATTTCAGCTAACTGGAGGGAATCCCTTGCCTAATTATTCCATGTGGTCATAATAAATTTATATCCAGGCAATTTGCTTCACTCTTTAGGCTAACTTGCTTCCAGAATGTCGTTGCCTGAGGACCAGGTAGAATGGTTACTACTAATTAATGGAATTCAGGGTTAAGCTGAAGTGGTAAAAAATATTCTAGAATGTTACTTTAAACTGTATCTGTTATTTTCCTATATTCATTTTAATTTCTCATACTTCAAAAGAAGAGCACCAGCCTTGAAAAGACCTCTGTCAAGACTTGCAATGTGTTCACTTTCCCAATTACCTGATGTTCTACCTCTTCATATCCTGCTCCAGCATATGCCTTTGCCGACTTCTTTCTATTTGCTCACATAAATGTGAAATGTTTTCTTATACTGAATAATTCAGGAGTGGCTGCTCAGTAATGATATGAGATTGTGGGTGCTTCCATTGTAACCAGTGGTAAAAAAAAAAAAAAA
>VXBL01001721.1:334761-352122 GCA_013400195.1 Aramus guarauna
ATGAAAAAAAAAAAAAAAAAAAAGCTTAATTTAGAGGATTAGATAATTAGGTATAGTGTGTTTCCTAAATGCTCTTTGAGTGTTCTGCTTCTGAATCAATTTTTTTTTTTATTATTATTATTATTTTAACCAAATTGTTGCTAAAAAGCCTATCGTTAACTGGTTAGGTACAGACTGAATATTGAAAATGGAAACTCTGTCAATAAGTTTTATACAATTCTAGTATTCCTAAAAGGAAACTTGGTAATCAAAGGTATCCTCAGTTAGGGGTGGATTCTAATTCACATTTTCAAGCTTAAAAACTAAGATTATTTAGATAACAGTCTAGATAATGGAATTGGGCTTTTGACTGAGACATTATGCAGGGAAAGTTTACAGTCCTAGAGCAGAATGTACTGCAGAAGTTCTGTTAAACATTTTGATGTTAGAATAGTGTGATCCAAGCGTTTCAAGAAAGTAATTATCTATAGAAGTTGTGTACAATTAATAATAAGTCTTACTTCCACAGATACCTCTGAATCTCACTTTAAGATCAGTTGAAAGGATACTGAAGGGTTTTTTTCATTTCAATTTCATTCAATTTTGGTGGGTTTGTGTGGGGTTTTTGTCTCACCATTAACTGTCATACTTTGCAGTAATGTAAGTGTTCTGAATCTGCAAATCAGTACATTAACTAATGAAAGCCTGAGAGTTGTAATCCCACCAGCAAATAAAATTGTGTTTCTGTACCATTTATAAAGTTGTTTAGTCGACATAAACTTTTAAGTAAAATGGATTTTCAGAGCTTTAAGATTCTTCTGGTAATACAGGCTCAACTTACAAAAAAATTACAGTGTATTGGTTTCTCATATCCTGCCTACTTCTTTCCTTTAAAATATTCTTTAAAAAAAACCCAGAAATTAGTAATATTCTACAATGACATTTCAATCTGACTGTTGTCTTTGCATGTTTTAATGTATGATTGTAATAGTACTTTTCAGATTCTTTGCTTCCAAGAATTTATTCCTGTAACTTGGACATAGCTACTAGTTTTTAAACCTGTAGTTTAAACAGTTTAGACATATTGTTATAAATGATTTATAATATTGTCTTCCTGAATATAGAAATATTAAGTAGTAGAGCCACTTAAACAGAAAGCTGGGGGGGGAAACAATAAAATCAAAGAATATGTAGACTCCACATAGTAATCTCAGCAGTTAAGTACAGAATGAGAAATGATGCACTACATTATGTTTAAGTAGCCCTATTGAAGTAAATTAGATTATTCGCCTCAGTAAAACAAACAGCATTTGGTCCTTTTATGTATAAAATGCTTTGGTCTAATTTGGAATAAAAACTCTGTTTACTAACATAGAAGAAGCAGGAGGAGGTGAATACTGTTGACTTTTTCCATACCTGTTCTGCATTTTATATGGAAAGACTGTGAAATATATCAGCAGGTTATAATTACAATGAAATGGGACTAGCTGTTAAAGAAGTGTCTCTAAAGCTGCCACATACTTGTATTTGTAAAAATTAATTAAATCTAAATTTCTTAATGCTGATGATTATCAGGTAATAAATATAAATAATATAAATAAATAGATTTGATTTCTTCAAGATGTGTTTAACAATACAAGTTTTTTCATTAAGTTTAGAGCTGATTGAACAACACATGAATATATATTTAATTGCTTTACCAAATTAAAGAATTTGATATAAACAAGATTATCATAAGAAAATTAAGTGACCAGATCAAGGTTCTGATTCCTGGCCTGTTCAGATTAGAGGCAAAATTAAATATATTGGAAGAAGAATTTGGGCTCAATAATATACTATGTACAACAATGTCCCTTGCAGGTTTGCAAAACTTTCTGCACTTTTATGTTATTTTTTCATAAGGGTTTGTTTTTTTTTTTTTTTTTCAAATTATTTTGCAGATCATCAATTTAATGTTAATGTAAGAATATCCCAAAGACAGTCTGAAGAGATGATGATTACCAGATTCCTGGCACAACTTGAAATCCATGCTTTCAGTCAAAATGATGAAGTTGTATACATTTCTGAGGTATAGCATGGGCTTGATTAGAGTTATTAAGAAATTCCTCTTCACAGTGGTTTGTAAAATAATGCATTATTATGGAGCCATTTTAGCATCCATAAGTATTCCCATGGTTACTCCTGTAGTTTGAAGGAAGTGATGGTTAAAGAAATTAGTTGTGTGAAAATGAAGTGCATAATATTGGTACACCTATAAATGAGTATTCTGAATGCTGATCTTGATTTTGTAAATTACTCAAAGCAGGTTGGGTGTCATCATTGTATTGGGTATTAGTATGCAACTAGTGGTTTCAAGGACAGCTAGCAAGGAAGTGCTGTGGGGCAGCATTTTATCCTATAGTCTCCAAAGGCAGCATGTTATATTCATCTTCTGAATATCAAGGTTTAAATAACTGTTTTAATGAAACCTGCCAATTCTTTGGTAAGGATTCTCTGGATCACTATCATATACCGTTGCTTATGGATCTCAGGAAAAACTAACATGGGGGAAGAAATAAATCCTAGACAGGTCCATTAGGCAGTAAAATTTTCCTGAGAATTGATTTTGAACCCCAAACAAAAGGTGAATGTAGAGTCTTCCTTGAGTTTCTTACAGTAGGCAATGTCAAAGAGTTCTCTCTCGGCCTTATTGATAAAATCCTTGGATATTAAAACAAACTGTAATTCCTCTTTTTTTCTGCTGGCTTTAGCACCATTTTGTGCTGGACCTCAAGGAACTTATAGCACTTCCATATAAGAAAGAGGTTGTTACAATAGGGCTGGGGGTTTTGTTTTGGTTTGGGATTTTTTTTTGTTTTGTTTTCTGGACTGTTAATCAGGATTTATTTCCTGGAAGTGGAAAATAGTGATCCAAAGAAGACTACATCCACCACAGGGTGCCTCAATTAACTAAAGTTCAGAAGATTGAAAGGTGTTGGAAATATCTTCATATTCATTATATACAATGAGTAAACACTTTATGTCGGTATAGTCCAGTTTATATCCTAGATCTCTAAAGTTTTTGCATCCAGGCTCTGCACTTTTTACCCTGTATTACACAGCTACAGACATTCACAGAAGTTGCACTTTCAAACAGGAGCTACGTTCACATGAAAAAGAGTTTTTCTGGAGGGACATTTTCTGGAAGCCCTCAAATTTAAGAATTAATGTATTTCAAAGTGGTTTCAAATTTTCTGTTTGTCAGGTCATCTGAAAAAAAGCATTTTTTTCCCCTCATAGATGACAAACTAAGGGTTAATTGGGGTAAGATAAATAGTTGTCTAGAGTAGGTTTTTTTTTTTCTCCCCAGTGTTTTCAAACTGGGAATAAAGTTTTCTACTTACTTTCTCTTCATTAACCGAACCATGGAATCTTTTGATTTGATTATGTAAATTTTGTAGAAATTCAAATAAAATAAATATAAGAAAATAATGAAAGCAAGAGTTTCCCTTTTGCTTCCAGCATTATTTTACAGGACTGTTCCACTGTTCTGCTGCTGGACCTACTTTGTCAGCTTCAATTTCTGGTCATATTTAACTTCCAACACAATTCATTTATCTCAGATTAAAGTCTATTTGATATTTTCAGATGTCCTAACCTTAATTAATCAATTAAAGGGATATTGTGACAGAAAGCCAACATGATACTTCACTCAAATTAAATGCCAGTTGTTAATTATTTTAAAATGTCATGCTACAAAAATATTACTTAAAGTAACTCTTTAGTATATACAAAAAAAAATGATTATGAAAATGCTTTGGTACATGCACATGTTCACAAATGTAGTATGTGGGATAATTTCTGGAATTTGTTACACTGTTCCATGCTGGTAATCTTTCACAGCTATCATAAGGAACTGATATGTGTGGTAATCTTTGCTCTGAAATAGAAATGGGGTTTTTAGCTGTTTGAAAGAAATAGATATAAAACAAAAATTCCAAATCAACTAAGACCAAATTTCAATAATACAGTGCAAGATTAACCTTTCTGATTTGTCTTACTTCCTCTCTGATTTTCAATAATTGTTTATCTCTAACTGGTTAAAGTTGGTTGTAGTCAAGCTCTAACTGCTTAGCATTGTGTAACACATATCTGTGCATCACTTTCCCTGAACTCTATTGGAGCTACTTATACCTACTTTTCCCTGAGATAATCCTAAGGTTACTATTGGACAGTACAAAGGTATTGCTGCAGGGGGAAACAAACAAACAAACAAACAAACAAAAGGCAAGCTTCTTTTTAATGAGTATTATTCATTGTAGAATGTTTCAGTAAACCAGTATAGTGCAGTCATACTAATGTACTAATGTCAGCTCAGAATCTAACTTGCAAAACAGGAAAACAAAGCAAACATAATTCTTATGGACTATATTACTGCTACCTAAGCTTTTCCTTAAATGTAAGGAAAAAAATCTGCTTCCCACTAGGCAATAGTGGAAGGGGTGAGGGCAGGGAGGGGGGAAGTCCATCTGGAGTTCCAGGTCACATTTAAAGTAAGACATCTATATTTAACAAACAAAAGATCACAAGTATGGAAGCAATCCCTTGAGATGCCAAAATTATCTTTTAAAGCAAGTTGGAGACATTGTGAATGCGGATTCAAACTATTTAATTTCACAGATTTAGGGAATGTAACTCTGATCTACTGTATTTGGTGTCTATTTTGTAGAATGTTTACCCTGCATTCGTATCTTACTTGTAGTGTTTACTATACCTAAAGCAGTTATGGTCGTTTATGATGGATCAGACAAAATGTAAAATCATTGTCTCAGAAAACATCTGTGACATAAACACTTTCCAAAATATGGACAAATTTTAAGTTTGTACAGGTAGAATGCTATCAGGGGCTATTCTAGTAACAATGGATGGATTTTTGATGGTCAAAAATAGCTTGTAGCAATAGCAAAAAGCTTTTGACCTTCAAATTTAAGCAAACATGTCAATGGCAAGAAGTCTAATGCATTATGTGTTGAACTGCATTTCAATAGACCTTGGTTTCACTGTGAACTCTGTTCCTAAGAGTGTATAAATGAAGGCATCTTGCTTAATTAGTCTATACTTCCCCTGGCAAATGAGCATACTTTTGTATATTTTATATCAGTGGTTATATTTTCTAATGCTTGTCAGGTGTTCTGATTGTACTCTAGGGAACAAGGAAGAAAAATCTATAAATAAGCAGTTAAATGTAATTTGTTGGTGTACATAAGCTGTTCATCAGAAATAGGGGTTAAAAAACACTAATTCTTTTTTATGCTTTACTTATTTGCTAGCTGTGATATGATAGTAATTGAATAAAAGTGGTGTAAAGCATAATTAAGGTGACACAAATTAGGCATCTAATGTATTATTATTTGAACAAGATGTTGTAGCTGGATCTGTTTTATCTTCAGCACAATAAAGATATCTGATTGTATTCATGCACATAAGTAACCAAAATATGACAAATTTCTCATTAAAATCTACATGTAGTTATGACATAAGAGGGATAAGATTTTGGCCAATAACTCACGTGCTATTCTGGATTATAATCTCCAGTATGAGGAAGAAGATGCTTGTTTGTTTCTTTTGTTTGTCAAAGATCCTTATTTCTACATATATTTTCCTTAAGTCATGTTCTAAAAGTTAGGGTAGTTAAAAAAATGCATATAGATAATTTACCAATGTGTATAAGTAAAGATATTTTGGCTTTTGTTAATACATCCATATCAGATTATCTTGATTTCTCAGTGGGGCTCCTGCAATTTTCAAACAAAAGAACCAAGATAAGAGATGCAATTTAACTAAGATTTTAACGGAAAATTGCTGTGAGAGAGCTAAGACTGTAACTAGAAATATATTTCACTTCATAAGGCACAAATAAAAAAATGTCAAACTGTCTCCGACTCACACATGCAGGAATGCATTTTCTAGCAGACTCCTTAACTCTTTAACATAATAAGCACCTATGCAGAGATTCCTTCCTTCTATTTTTGTTCCTTTTCATGTGATGTTTCATAGTCTTGGAAAAAGGCAATGTGAAATGCAAATGCTCTCTTAGACTGCTCTTCTAAAATAAAATACATGGCCATTTCAAAGCAAAGTAAAAAAAAAATTCCCCTTCATTCTGTAATAAACTATACCTGTACCCAATATATCTAGTCGGTTAAAGTTGTCAGTATAACTTAGTGACTGTCACCATCAGTTACTCTGTAATCCTTGTGGCAGGTGTTGTCAGGGAAATGCAGTCCACCATACTCATGCAGTGTGGGTTTTGAAGCCTAGATTAAGAATAAATATCAGAAAGGGCTAATTAGAGTCATAGATACTTCCTTGAGGGCAGGCACAGGGGGAAAACTTGGATCATAGCCTTTCTTGTAGAGGGGCCTTTGCACACATTGCCTTTTTTTCCTGTTCTCTGTCTTTTATAAGTAAGCTAAGGATAATTAGTGAAATGCCCGTGACAGAGGGGATTAAGAATCCGTCAAAAGCAAGACTGTGTTTCGAAAGAAAAGACTTATCAAAACTGAATTTTGCCACTCTTACATATGCTTCAATTTAATAATAGCAGGTAATAGCAGTAGTTCAGGAAAAGTGTTCATCTGAATGAGAAATCAAAACTCAGATCAGTGACTGTGAAATAAAACCTTGCCTCCAACTATTCATCAGTTGCTTTAGAAAGTGATTGTATAATGTAGGCAATGAAAAAAATGGAAAAAAAAATCCATATAGATATAGTATAGCATTAATTATTGTAAGGATATTCTTTATAACCCTTGAATTTGAGGAAGTATTATGTAGATTGAGAGAAAGCAATATGTTCTGTCTGATGCTGTTGTATACGGAGTAATAGAAAACTAGCAGAGAAATCATTAGGAACTGTTGAGAGAAAAAGATAGACTTGCTGAATGAAAATATATGGGGTTTGCTACATAGCATTTTGAATAAGAAAAAATGTAATTGAGTTGATCATTCGAAAAAGAGAATTAATTTGCTTATTCCAGTGATAGTTTTTTCTATTTTTCTTATTCCATAAAGCTGGTAGATTTTAAATGTCATTCGTTTTCGATTGTGGAAGTATAATGTAATTTTAGATGTAGTCTTGGAAACTAGAAGCATGATAAAGTACTTATTTGAACTCAGATGATTGAAACATCATTTTTTTTTTTTTTTATTGTGAGCTAGATTATGCGAAAAACTTTAGTGCATTATAATAATTATTATGTCCTAAGAAAATTTATCTTGGGCAGAAGGAGTTCTCTGATGTTTCAGAGTAAACTATATGCATTCATAAACAAGCATTGCAAGTAAAGGAAGCAACCTACAGGCTTCTGTGGTAGATAAGATACCTTTGAGAATAAGGATTCTATTTTCCTTAACATTGATGATTCAAAACTTAAATCTTCTTTGTCTTAATACTTGCCTATAGGAAATAAGAATTTTGAAGTATGTCTTTTATATGCCTCAGTCATAGTTGAAGCATACACTGTCGCTGTACATAACTTACTTATTTTTAAATGATTATTCATTTACATTTTCCATTATTTAGATGGGAGTATTTGGGCTATCTGCATTCACGTCCCTCAGAAATGTACATCAGATGTTCTCAGGCTCCTGTGCTGCAAAGTGAAGCAGGCCCAGTCACAGCTTTGTTCACTCTAATTGCTCATAATGGAAGATGAAATTTTTCAAACCTTTGGTCTGTAAGCACCCTTATCCATAGTTGTTCAGACAATTATACATACTGTAATGTTACCTAATCTTTGGCATAGCTCTGACTGCCAATGTTCAAGGAAAATTAATACAGATACTAGTCAGAATACAGAAGAACTGTGTAAAATGATGTGATTGGTTTCTATGGTACCATCAAGAGGGTAAGCACTGGGGAAGGAAAAGCAATTAACATATTACCAACAACCTGGTTTTGAACACTTTCCAAATTGATTATATTTTTCATTACTGTCTTTTTGAGTATTTGTAGTTGTGGTATTGATAAGTGGGATTGTAAATGTTGTTTGCAAGAGCACAAAAGAAGTTCACTACCCCTACCTTCTATTGGTATGAACAAGAAGAAAAGAAACATGGTGGAAATCAGTGATCCCTACAGAATGCATACAATGATGCTATTGTTTGTTTTCTTAATGTTATTAACCTACAATCTGAACAAAATTTGTGCAAGAAGCAGAAAATTCATATATGCTATTTATTTATTTATTTATAAAATGCAGGAAATAAAGTTTCTTGAAGTTTGACTTTCATGACAGTACCAGTATCAGTCAGCTACCAGCAGTTTTTTTCTGAAATTAATGTAGAGCTATCTGGCAGAACTTGAGGGAACAATGTGTCTTGCATGAGTATATATCTTTTAAAGTCATTGAACTACTGCTCAAATTTTCCATCATATAATTATCTTTGGAGTTACAGTACATTCTTTCAAAAGACATTCATACAAAAACATAAGAACAAATATCTCAAATTATGATAGAATGCAGAATGAAAAATGTGTCTAGCTCTTCACTGAGACCCTTTTTATGGAAAGTATCTTATATGCACCATATTGCTCTGTAAAATTGTTGGTTTCAAACTTTCATTTTCACTTTAATATGTGCTGGACATAAAATATGAAAGTGACTTCACTGAATCCCAACTAAGTAGTAACTGTTTTTCATTCTAGTAAAGACTAATACACATCAGGTTCCATTCTGCTAGGCATAAAAATATAGAAGTGGAATAAGTGAAAGATTCAGATGCTGGCCCAAAAAAGCTTCACCTCAAAATAAATTAAGACACAGACAGCATTGAAGAGGAATTCATGGAAGTATCTTAGCTACATGGAGTTAAGAGTTAGCAATAAAGAGATCAGCTAAGAAAGTGAAAGGAAAGGATCTCCATAGCAGGGGTTTGAACAATTATCCATTAGCACATGACAGAAATCTGGGTTAGAGAGATAGAAAGTCTGATGAATGAATGTCTACTCATACTTGCTGGATTCTTTTTTCTCCTGCTGGAAGTCGCTTCTGGCTTCTTCCTGAGTACATTTCTCTTTTCAGATATCACACCAACAACATACCAGGCATATGCTGGACCTTAGGCTTTCCCTGGATTATACAGGAGGCATCACATCTGAATACGTCTATTATTCAGTATTGATGCGGGAGACTCAAGAGATATGAAGGCCATCATGTTTAGAACCCTAGCTAAAGAGCATAAGAGTTCATGAGGAACTATTAAGAAGTGCAGAAAGCAGAAATTAAAACAGGAAACCAGATGGCAAACTAAATGTTTAGGAAACTACAGCTAGTTACTACAGCTTGAAGGCTTATCATTTGTGTAAAGAAATGTAGCTAGTATTGCTGTATCAAAAGGTAGTTGTTTGGAATTGTGTGTAGTGATGTCCCAGCAATGTTGATTAGAATAATTTTAATAATTCTGAGTAATTCATAAAGAGAAAACATTAAGCTGAGTCCACTTAATTATAATTAAATCAGTCTCTATGTGCACTCCCCAGTGCCAGAGGTGCATCTATTCAACTCTGTTCTCATTCACTGAGCTCAAATTCTTGTTTCTTAGTGTTTCCTCTTTCCCATGGCATATTTCAGAAAATTAATTAAAGGACTGAAGGGAATATAAACAAATGCATTTATTTTAGACACAGAATTAAAAAGAAACACACCGTTAGAATTGAGTGTTATGCTCATTCCAATTGCCCATCTATTTTGTCATTCTTACTAGATACGAAGAAGCAATGACACGTGGCCACTTCAGAGACTTGTGGAAAGGTTGAATGCTAGACGTAAAGCACGTAGAGCTAGAGGAAAACAAAGTTAAGGTAAGGAAGGCTGAGTGGCATAGGAAGAGACAGAACATAAGGAGGATGCAAGCAAAAGCTAAGATTTAAAAACCACTGCCAGAAGAAGAACAGCTGAGCGGCAGCAAAAAAAAAATTAACTGAAAAAAGAAGTAGCCATTTAATGCTAAGTGGTTGTGATCAGAAATGGTGTTGGTGAATGGAAAAGTAAAAACATGATGCATACACAAAACAAGTTTGTGTTTTCATTTTATATCAAAGCTTCATATGCTTAATTCTTTCACATCCTTAGAAGTGTACTTTTATAAGTAGGAAATAAGGAAATATCTCTTAGAGGAGATAAGGAAAGAAAGTGGCTGATATACCGATACTGACATGTATGTGATCAGTTCCAAAAGAAGTTCATCAATAGGGAAAAGATTAAAAGAAAAGTTTTTTGGTTATCAAATGTTAAGGATGAACTGCTTATATGAAGCTCCTCATTTTAATTAGCAGAATCTTCACAGGTGCTTAAAATGACCAGCAAAAGCAAAGCAGACATCAGAAATAAAGAACTGCTTAAGAAATATATTTCTACAAGAAATTAAGATGTTTTACAAATATTCATGAAAGGTACTAAGCTTTTTAGGAAATCATGCCTAGATTCCTGTCTAAAACTGCAGATTTGCAGACAGAAGTGACACAGTTATGTTGTTAGATTACTCCATAATGAAATAATGTGCTAATATAAAGAACTACTTACCTCTAAAGAAATATTATTCAATTTTTTTCTATTGCATGTGAAAGATCTACTTTAATTATGGAGTCAACTTTGGGATTTTTCTAATATCAGAAATGAAAATTTCTCCTTTAATCAGTTTCTGTAGAAAATTATCAAGTCAACAGGATGATGAAAGAGCTGTCACAATCTTACTGTGACAGTGATGGCCATCATCCAGTTGTGACACCATTAATCATCGTGAGAGGTGTGTAACAGTAATAGACAATGAGTGATCTTGTCTCATGGTTAATGATGCAGCTGGAAAGCTGGCCTGCACAGTGAACAAAAGAGTAAAAGTTGTGATCCTGTGCTAATGTCTGGGAGAGACTGGAGGCTGCTGTTGGCTGGAGGAGCCTGTCTGTTGACAGAGTCTGGCTATGAGTGCCTTCGCAGCCATGGTTATTGTAAAAGATTTTCTTACAGTCTTTAGAAGTCCCCTTTCCTTTGCTTCAAAAGTGCATGGGAGGGCAGAACAGTCATGGTATGGCGGCAGGACAGAAGAAGAGGATCTGAGTAGTTACTTGATATTTATGCCTACCTGATGCTCATCACAAAAGTTCTTAAGAATCAACTCCGCTTTGGACCATTAGAGTTTTATTAAATCAAAATGTATTTTCTTTAGGATAATTTAGTAATAGACCAAGACTGCCATGTGTAAAGTCTGCCTTCAGAACCATTCAGAGGGTTGCTGAGAGTCTTAACCTTGTACAGTCATTTGAATTTTAGTTTGCCCAAACTTCCAGTGGGAACTCCACTCACCTATGTGCATAAATTCATGGAACAGGCAGATTTTGCTCTTTATGCCATGCACTAAGATTGCTTTTGGCCTTATTGAGAACTGGTGGTCTTTCCCTTTTCTCTTTCCTAATATTCTAAGGTTCAAAAGACAATTTTATGTCTATTCCTTCATTTCTCTAGGGATTTCTTAAGTGGCTATTTCTTGGTAGGCTCTTTGAAGGCAGAGAGCACCTTTAGCCATTGATTCATTTGGATATTGGAATGCCACTACAGAAAGTTTTGTGGGTTTTTTTTGNACCACCAACACAGCAAGGTCTGTTAAAACCCACAGAAACATAAAAAATACTAGAGAAACTAATGTTCAGGAAAACACACACAAATGAAATATATGTCAAGAAACCCACTAACATAAGCATAAACAAATTACTTAAAAGTAATGGAAAAGGCCACTATTATGGCTTCCATCAGGGGCATAAATCAGGCCAACATACAGTTTAGAGTAAACAAGCCCTCAAATTATACAATGGAACATATGTATGATAAGACAAAATATATAAGCAGCACAGGGAAAAATTTTGAGTTAGGCCATAATAGATACTGAGATTTCAGATACAATATTCACTGAGGAAATGTTTTTATGTATGGAAAATATATAATTCATAGTAAAATCACTGTTGGATTCTTTTGTATTTATGGTAGTAACTGAAATATAAATATAGCACTGCCCACACAGTGTCTGCCATAGCATAATGCATTTACTGTATATATTGTGGAAGTTAATGTTATGGGTGCGGAAAAGCTTGTAATATTTATGGCTTGTTTGGCTATAAATCCAGTGGCAGCACATATTTTGAAGAAAAATGTTCTTCAAAACAAGTCACAGACTGTATAGGTTTCACTCATCATGTGCCTGACATTTGAAAATAACTCTGCAACTGTTGCCACAAAATATTTATTTGCTTTGTATTTGTTAAAAAATATGTAGGTAGGACCTATAATGCTGGTTTATTTTCCAATGTTTTGCTCTCCAATAATGTCACAGGATCTGAACTGATTAGCTTGTAGGCTGATCCTTTCTTGGGAACAAACAAACTAGGTTATTCAATGGACTGGGGAAATAAGGCTTCAGCCGAGAAGGAAAATAAATTCTTCAGTCATGCCCTACCGAGACTGACTGGTTTCTTAACATTCTGGGAAACAGAAGATGGTAATTGCCTTCTTTCTTGGATGATTAACACATTGACAATACCAGATGCAGCTCATGTTTGTTCTTCTAAAAAACCTGTAGAAAAGTGAAGGAGCCTGGAGTCCTCTGAAACATCAGCCCTTCTATATCTCACTTTCTGGGGAAACAAAGAAAGGAAGTTTGGGACTGGATGCATAACTGCTGTTATGAGAAGGAAAACACAGGGGAGAAGCGTACTACAGGGTTAGCAGACTTTTTCTTTCTAAAAAATCATTATCTAGAAGGTAGAAACCAGATCTTTGAGTACTCAGAGCTACTGTTTCAGGCATTAATTTATATTTACTGTAGTAAAAGCACAACAGATTTATTTTTTGATCATTTATAGATTTATAGATTTAAAAAAAAACCAACAACCCTATATAAATGAGAATCCTCCTTCCTCCATCTTTTTTTTTTTTAGTATTTCTCCGTGTTTGATTCTCATTATCTAACCACTTTGGAAAGGGCAACCTGACTCTTACCTTAGGATTGTACTATAGATAAAATATCTTCCCCGGTGTTGCAGGAGGTAGTACTGGAAGGAAGACAATTCTGATGTAGCTGAGGAAAGCACTCAGTACACCTTATTAAGAAGGACATGGAGTTGTTGGGGCAAGTTCAGAGGAGGGCCACGAAGATTATCAGAGGGCTGGCTCCTATGAGAACAGGCTGAAAGAGTTGGGGTTGTTCATCCTGGAAAAGAGAAAGCTCCAGGGAGACCTTAGAGCAGCCTTCCAGTACCTAAAGGGGGCTTGCAGGAAAGCTGGAGAGGGACTATTTACAAGGGCATGTAGTTGTGGGATAAGGGTTAATGGTTTTAAACTGAAAGAGGTTAGATTTAGATTAGAAATTCTTTACTCTTCTTTACTATGAATGTGGTGACATACTGGAACAGGTTACCCAGAGAGGTTGTAGACTCCCCATCTCTGGAAGTGTTCGAAACCAGGTTGGATGGGGCTTTGAGCAACCATAGGAGAGGGGCTGGAACTAGATGATCTTTAAGGACCTTTCCAACACAAACCATTCTATGATTCTGTGATTGTATGAAGAATTATTGAAGACTGAGTTGGAAAATTCTGTTAACAAAGGAGAATTTGAGTGGTACATCTATTCTTATTCCATTTTTCCCAGTGTTAATCTTTATACCAAGACAAGTTTATCCTCCAGAGAAGCGAAAATGACTAAGGTATCACAGTAAATTTTTATCATTCATGATGTTTCTCCATGGCTGTGATGTGAAATTTGGTGTGAAGTAGATGGTATATAGGAATATAGGAATATTTGATTGTGTTATTTTTTCTAATAGATTATATAAAAGTGCATTTCTCCTACCCAATTTATGTTACTTAACCAAAGGTGTTTTGTCCACTCTTTCTATAATAATATATTCAGGATTGTATTCAACTCTTTTATAAGGTGCCCTTATCATGGTATGTCAGGGCACTTTAAAACTTGAAAGAAGAAAACTTTGTAGTACTCAAAAAGTGATGGTAAAACTCTATTCATTGTGCTGTCAGGGAATTGAGCCTCCAGCACTTTGATATGTAGTGATGAACATTATGCCCTGATATGAATATTGCTCTAAATCCATCCCCGTTGTCGCTACTTTAATGCAGGATAATTTTGTAAAGAAAAAAGAGAAGAAAGTGTACATGAAAATGTGGGGGAAATCAAGGAAGTGATGCCCCATAAAATGTGTTAGCGTGAACTTCACCTATAGACACTTGTCCAGTGAAAAAACACTATGAACTGCGTAACATTTCAGAGTAAGTCTTAAGCAAGCCTTAAATTATTTTTAAGTATTTGTTATGGCCCATTGCCTAAGGGTGAATTCTATCCTTGCACACGCTCTTTAAATTGAGCTGTTCGTTTTTGTCTGCAAGAAGCATTTCAAGACTTTATATTCATTATGTAGTAGAGTAAGGCACAGATGGATGCATCATTGAAAGCTCTCGTTCCTGAAATGCAAAAGAAGATTTAAAAGCGTAGTTTCAAATCCTCACCACAGTATCCAAAGTGACGCTAATCTCTACCTCATTTAATATGATTTTATCAAGATTTACAAATAAGATGGGCACATCATCTTTGCTACAGGTGTGTTTTGTTGTTATTTATGGAATTTTATCCGTATGATGTTGTTTGTGCTCTGTGTCTTGTTTCTATGTGAATTCTTTGTAGTGTATGCAGCTTGAATGTAATTGCTTCGGATTGCTTTTCTGGAGCACCATTTCTTTATCCCTTGTCTGTTTATATCAATCCAGATGTTGAATACCCAAAGGCAAGGAATGAGACTTCCTGCGTGATTATAACATGGTATCATACAGATTAGTTCTTTCACAAGTAGTGTGCATTTTCTACGTATGTTACTGGGAAGATTTTCAAAAAGCTGAAAAACTATGTTTACTGAGTTAGTTGGAAAAGGTTACTTATTTTCAAAGGTCACAAAGACCATAGATTATTGTGGAATCAAATTTATCTGAGTAGAAATTGAATACAGCCGATAGCAGGATTTTGCCAACATTTACCAAAGTGCCTTATCTTTACACGTAACTTCACAGATGTGCAGCAAAAGTCTTTGGCAGCTTATATTTTGGCATAGGACCTGTCCTCTCTAGTTTCAGCAGTTTGCAACACCCAATCCTTAGTTAGATACAATAATACAAAATTTTTGAAAGTGAATCAACATGTACAGTCTTATAGCCTATACGCTTGTGTCCTACTGTACACAAGGCAGGAAGTTTTCCCTTTATGCTACAGTCCCGACCTACTGCTGCTCAGTGCTTCGACTATAAAGAAGCAGGACAGCCATTTCCATTTCGGTACTGCCCAAGCAGCCTGCTGAGTCAGAGCACTCTGCTGATTTTTCTCACTGCATAGAGATTTTTATTTTGTGCCTGTTTGGATTTCAGTGCCTTCTCTGAACACTGAGTGCAATCTTATGTCACCAGCAAGGTCACCGTTCATTTTCCAACTCATGTTCCTGTGAATCATAGCCTGTTGGAGACGGCCTGCAAAGTCTTACTGCTGCCTCTGTCTCAAATCCTCTCAAATAAAAGCAGAAGCGAAAACTCAGCTTCTGGACATCCATACTCAAGCAACAGAGGAAGCATTCTGCTGAGCTTGACTCTTCCACAGAACCCCAATACTCCTGGGAATATCAGCTCCAGGATCCTTGGAAAAAGGCATTTTCTGCTTTACCTTCTCCAGATATCACCAGTAATGAGACTTTCTAGCACTCTGCAGCTGTCTTTGAGTCTTGTTCAGCTGTTCAAGCTTACCCTGAAATCCTCTCTGGTGCTACTATACCTTGCTAAGTTTTAGATGATGTTCTGCAAAAGTAGAACTTTGCACCTCTCCACCAGCAGCAGTTCATCAAGCAGCAACTTTGGCGGCCTCAGCTTCGTTTTCACTTAGCACCACCTTCATACTAAGCTAGTCTTCAAGCTCACAGCAGCAAATTTCATCACCAGTTTCCAGGTCTGTGATTTAAACAGTCAGGGATGCCATTGATAGAGGTTGTCCCTTGATTCCCTTCATTGTCCATCTGCAGCAGTTTTCTTGTATGTAATGAGAAGATGAAGGTGATGGTGAATAATCTCTATTGCTTAAAAACACTAGCTAATTTTATCTTGTTTGCCTCTGTGCTGCCTCCAGACTTCCTTCTTCTAATATGTCTTAGAAGTTAAAAACCCTGCAGGCCAGAGGGCTGCTGGAGGAAAACGTCAAAGGATTTCAAGTGGCAATTTCCTCCTGCCTAACTAGAAAGAGAGAAAACATGCTGAATTTGTGCAAAATGAATGTCGGCATTTATGTGTTCTGACACACATCTTTCCAACAGCAGAAGAAAAGAACTGGTATACACCTCTTACTTTTAATGACACACATTTTCATGATATCATTGAAGTGTTGTACCCTGCTTATATTCTCCAGGACAAATTTACTATGCTGGAGGCCTCTCTCTGGGATGCTTAATCAAGGGTCCTTTACCAAATAGACCAGGTTTTCAGAGAGGCATATTCCTGGTCTCTTCTTCCCCATGTGCTTTGACTCAGACTATCTTGAAATCTCTTTTGGAGAAGATGCTGCTTTTAGCAGACAGACATTCTTCATTGGGACAGCTGTTCAAGATTTCCATTGTGCACATCTGCTGTGCACAACTGACCTGAGTCCTAGTTACACCTATAGACACTGTGATGTCTGTAAAACACCCAGAGCTGGAAAAACTCTTTTTTNAGATTGTATGTCCTTTGTAGATATTGCTGGTTTGGTAACAGTTTAGTGTTACCTGTTGTGATAATGTGTATATGGACACTATCTTCAAGAAAGGGAAGTATTTCAACTGTAACCAGGGATTTTCTAGTTGAGTAGTCCACTTAAACCCTTGCCTTCCATCTGCTTTTGATCTCTCTCTCTCTCTCTTTTGGAAACAACTTTTTATTGAAAGAAACAGAAATACCAACAAATATGCTCCCTTACATATACTGTGCATTGAACAGCATGAAGGTTTGACACCAGAATGCATACACTTTATAAACTGCAAAAAAATCTTTCTAGTTTCACATAACCAGGAGAAGGATACTCACTGTGTTCATATCTGTGTTGATTACACATCCTGAGGAGCATATCCTAGCTAGAAGAAACTTGGTCATCAAACTAAATGACAATGGCTACTGAGGCCACCAATGTTCTATGTTTTACTCTGTAGTTAACTAAGTAAAACAGTGCTTTGCAACCTAATCTGTTTTGGCCCCTTACCGTAGGGGCAGCTTGCACTGGACAGCTATCAGCACATAAACATTTATATGTGTTACACGGAAAAAAAAAAAAAAAAAAAAA
>VXBL01001722.1:383-16830 GCA_013400195.1 Aramus guarauna
TAAAGATTAAGCAAAGCTGCACTTCCCAGCAATAAAACCCTCCTCTGATGGCATCACTGGAGACCCCACTCCCACATTAATTCAGAGGCTGTCTATTACCTATTAATTAGGGGACACTATTATGCAAATAATGAAAATTAATTAAGCCCTCACTTATTAATCTAAAACAGTCTCTTCCTTGCTGTTCTCAAATACACCCCAGGCAAGCCGCTACAATTTTTTTAATCATAAAAGTGACAACCTACAAGCTGACACTTCTTTAAAGGATGTCTTTAATATCAAAATAATATAAAATAAAGTAAAACAGCCTTGTCTCCCAAGTGGACCAGCAGTAACAAGACCTTAACCCAATCTCCCCCAGCCTGCCGAGTTCAGAGAGATGGGAGGTTTCCCTCCCAGAAACCTCATCCTTCTCCCAGGAGGCTGCTTCTCCCCATCAGGCATACCTGGGCACCAACAGTCCTGGTGAGATGTTTCTCTGAGCAGCCCATCAGCGTTGACACTGCAGCAGTTGGGTTGACCACAGCCCAGAGGGACAGAGGGACCTGCTATGGGGCATCAGGATACTCCAGTTATCACTGCAAGTTCACTGAGCAGGGACCGATGTGACCTGGCTCTGTGGGCAGCACATGGGAGGGTTCCTGCCACCAGGAACGATCCCAAGGAGCAGAAGAGGGGTATTTATGCCTCACTTCACCATGCACATTTTTGTTGGGTTGTCTTCTTTTCTAAACCCATTATGACCTCATGAATGAATTTACTTTCTGAATATCTTGGTAGTTTCTTCATTAAAGCTGATTGCTGCTATTCATAACCAACAAACAAATGCTTCAGCACCTTGCTAAGTCTCATTTCATGCAGGACCCATACCTTTGTAATCTCAGGTCTCACCAGTTGAACGCTACATCTAGGATTTGAACGTCCAGGCAGATGTTTGCAGATCTGAGACCATTTCTGGCAGCCTTTTGGAGGTGGCAATGTCAGAGGTCGCCACTTGTACTTGCCGGGAGAAAAGATGCAGCTTTCCTGAGCTCTTCACAGCAATGATCTCTTCTAGTCAACAGCTAGAGGACAGAGGTCATCTACACTCCTCCTCTCTTCCCCACACAAGAAATTGCGCAGAGAGCATCCTGCCAGGGATCCCGTAATGGCTCAGTGACAGTGCTGACAACTACAAGAGACACTTGTCAGTGAACATGAGAAACACCACCTCAGCCATGGGATGAGGATGGCAGGTCACCCTCAGTGAGGATGAAGAGCATTGCCAGACCAAACATCACATCTCCACCTTAGAAAAGCAGATTCAGGGGCCAAACCACCCAGAAGCTGGGCTCATGCAAGAGCCGAGGGCACAGCAAACATCATGACATCTTGCAAAGGAGTGATCATATTTTAAGCACAAGTCCTACTCTGCATGCCAGTTTTTTATCCCATTTTTGCTCCCATTACTCCAAATTTCACGTGGGATTAATGACCATACATTTCAACGAGGTAAGGCCCCCTCAAGGTACCCTTTAATGAGAAGATTTCACCAGACTTCTCTGATGTCTGAGCCGATCCCAGAGAGACAAATCTCCAGGCCAGGGTCTGGTGCATAGCTCACTCAGGACCACTGGAGGTCACCCTGCTAGGCTTACAGTCGGGAGGCTCCTTCAGAAACCCCTCCTGGGCCAGACGAAACAGGTCGCTGACCCAGAGACAGCCAGCATGGCTGAGCTCCACGGGGCAGTGAGACCCCAGGTGAAAAGACCTCTCTCAGATGGATGGTCTAGTTGAAGGCACACAGGTTGACCCAGTAAGGTCTAAGGACTGATATTCACCATAAGGAAGACAAGCAAGTGAATAAGGAGAAAAGAGAGTGAAGACCTGGGGACCGACTCCATCTCCACACACAACTTAAGCAATGGTTCTGTGTCCGTCTGGGAATGGTCTCAGGGTTGGATGCTGTGTCTTACAAAGTGAGCTGAGGAAGGCACCGAACCATCATTTGAGGGAGTACTACCGATTCCACATTAACCCATCCAGGGTACAGTCCTGCAGCAGGACGCCTGTGACATGGTCTGCCCCAGTCTGAAGTCCCAGGTTATCCTGGAAGCCATTTCATTTTCTCTTCAGGCCCAAAGTATCCCCAAGGGAAATCGGTGGGCAGTAGCTCACCCAGTGATTGCTGCCTGTGGATCAGCCTTTAGATGAACATGTCATCCACTGTGCCAGGTCTGAATCACGGGGACGTGGCTCTGAAGTTGGAGCCTCTCTCACACCAACTAAGCAACTTAAATCTAATCCCTTTTACCCTCCCCACTGCACAATTCCAGCCAAAAGCATGGAAACCCTAATTGTAACGGCTCGCCAGGAGGTCACTGGGGTCTCACTGCCAGGTCTGTGCCCTTTCTCCTCCTGGTTTCCCCATTTCATTTCCCACTTGCACAGCTAAAACTTTAAGCAACTACAGCTCAAAGGGTACAATACCCTCACAAGCCTTTCTGCCTCTGTGCACGGATCAGCTCATGAGGGGGAACGGCTGCACGGAGGAGAGAGTGTAATTGCATCCCTCTTCTCTCTTCTCCGACAGCCATATATCTGCACCGCCTGACAGCAACGTGTCTTCACAGGGAGCAGACACTGCCTCCTAAACCACAGCCTTCAAGGCAAACTCCCGAGACACAGCACCTCCTCCGACTGCCAGGTGGCTTTTCTTGCTTGTGTGTGTTTCACGTTACGCCACAGACCTGCANGGATAACTTACACCAGCAGTACCAAGAGCTGGGACTCCCCCAGACTGTTTCCTCTTAACCTGGGATAAACCCTGGGTGTGGGGAGGTGGGAATAAAGGCTTGGAAAACCCATTGATGGGAGGGGAACCACCCAGCCTGTATTTAATGATGTTCTGAACCCCAGCATGCAGTCACCTCCTGTGAAAAACCTCCTCTGAGATGCCAGCATCATCCAGGCAAATATTTGCAGGCTGTAGATATTTGGATAAACCTTCATAGGCACTGCAGGCATTCTGAAATGGAGGTGCCTGGACCCTTGATATTTTATATCTATCTCAAGCATTAAAATATGCAGCTTGGATTTCCTTGGCAGGGAGGAAAGAAGGAAACAGGATTTCGGTGGAGGAAATGGAGAGTGGAGGAAAGTTTTGAAGGGGAAGGGAGGAGGGCTTGTGACCAAAAGCAAAAATTATAGCAAAACCAACTTGTTCGGATGCTCTCCTGGTGATTCAGGGCCCCAAAATTCCAACACGAAGCTGGCAGCCACTTTGCTGCACCAAAGCCCAGGCAGGAGCTTGACATGCCAACAGGCGGGAAACCAGGGAGAAGTCAAGGCCGGGGCTTTGGCTTCTCCCAGCGAGTGCGAGGCACAGCCCTGAGCCCAGAGGAGGCTCCTGCAGCCCTTTGTGCGCATGCCTGGGAAGAGCCGAAGGAGAAGGGGAGTCCAGCAGCACAGACTGCCTGCAGGCATCACCTGGCTGGGCCAGGAGAGCAAGGAGAGAGCCAGGGCTGCTCCGGACCCCACTGTCAGAGCACTTACTGGCCATGCTGTTTGCTCTCTGCAACAGAAAACTTGCCCCACTACGAGTTTAACTGCATTGAAGTGGCTATGTGTGGTGGCAATGCAGGAACAAGCTCACGTCCTGCTCAGCCACCCGTGCTGTGGAGCAGCCACCTCCATCCACAGATAAGCAGAGAGCCAGAGCATCAGAGGGACCTGCAGGATCCCCCCTCAGCAGTCTGTGATCACTAGCACTCAGACATCAGTTGACTTTACAAATCAGTATCACGGGGGGGTAGATGGAAAATTCCCCTATATTCCTCTGGGAAGCTCCATGCTGTTGCAGCTCCATCTTTCCAGGTGCCTCATATAAACCTCCCAGAGCCTGGGAGAAAAGGATCATCTCTGCTCCCCCAGCTGGGAAAAAGAGCACAGGAATTCAATCAGCAGGTAAACAAGCATAAGTCTATGTGCACAGGTAGTCTCACATGGGATTAACTCATGGGCTTCGTGTCTAAGGACCAGGTGCGCAGCGCTTCCAGCCCTTATTTAGGTACCCATCAAAATTAAGTTCATGTATCTTGGTCTAGAGTGACTCGGCCAAGGTTCCACACCAAGTCTGAGCAGAATTCCCACCACAGAAGTCACTAAGAAATGAGTGATAAAGATCCCACGGAGGTTTTAAAAAGGAGAATAAAACCTCTCTCACTCTCAGATCTGACCTACTTTATGTTAATCCAAGCCCGTTCTGCTCTAAAACATCAACCCACCCATCACGCAGCTGGATCATGCCTTGCCTTTTGCTTATTAGCAGAAATTAACACCAACACAACATTCAGCTCAAGCCTCCCAGCAGATGTGGCTGTGTGTTCCTCCCTTGTGCTGCCCATTCCGTACCCCACATCCTCTCTTTCTGGAGCCATTCCAATCTACCACCAGCTGGATCACACATGATGATGCTACCATATCCTGGTGGGATGAACATTCCTTGGCTATAGTCTGGGTTAACTGGATGACCAGCAGTCTAAGGCTGCCCATCTCTTTCTCACTGCCAAAAAACTCTTTCATTGACCTATTTCCTCCCGGCTGATTATCCCACCCATGCAAATTCATCACTGCCTTTTATAAAGTTTTCAAAGGTCAAAATAACAAACCTGTGGGTCCCTTGTATTTGAGAAGAAAAGACAAAAATCCAAGCCATCTGTTATTTTGAACTTTGTGTGTATTTTGTGCAAGATTTATTATGCAGCAATCTAAAAGTTTGGATAGTTAGGGCATATCAGGGTAATTTCACTGCAGACCTTCTGTTGTCTCCCTCGTTAAGGACGTGGAAGATCTTAAGAACCACAACAACTTGCAGACTCCTGGCTTTGGGCCTCAGCTGGATGTTGTATCATTACAATTCACTGCCCATATTACAGAGAGTTCCAGAGACCTAGCCAAGAGAGCATATTATCATGCTAAACAGGCTCCTAATGTTTTACTTGTAACATCAAAGACAATCCCTGCCCCGGAAAAGCAAAGAGATGCTCCACAGACAAGGCACTAGAAACACAAAACCTGGAGTGATCCACAATGGTAGTGGCCAAGCCAGGGAAACACCCAGGTGACCCTTCAGGGGTTCCCCACCTCCTGCAATGAATTCCAGTCCTCAACATCAGCTTTTTGCTACACCTTACTTCCTCCCCCAGGTTGACCTGTCTGTAGATACCTGTTCTGCAGCAAGCATGGAGATCAGTAGGGTTCCCAGCTGCAGATGAGAGCTGACCACTTCCACGACCCAGGAGGAATCACAGAATCATAGAACAGTTTGGGTTGGAAGGGACCTTTGAAGGTCACCTAGTCCAACCCCCCTGCCATGGGCAGGGACATCTGCAACCAGATCAGGTTGCTCAGAGCCCCATCCAGCCTGACCTGGAAAGTTTCCAGGGATGGGGCATCTACCACCTCTCTGGGCAACCTGTGCCAGTGTTTCACCACCCTCACCATAAAAAAATGCCTCCTTCTATCTACTCTGAGGAAGTGATGGGACATGTATCCAGAGCAGCAGCTTCCCTGATGACAAGGGTTGACCGAATCCTGCAGACCTGCCAGGACAGCAATGGCCAAAGCTCAATACCAATAATGCTTATGAATATCAAGCACTCTGCCCTTCCCTGCCTGCACCAGCTTGCAGGCAGCTGCCCACCCACACCCTTCGCTCACCACCCACCACTTCCTTCTCCCTCCATGGTTTCCCCTTTTCTTTGCCACCAAAATTCCTCCCACTTGTGTATCCACCCTGCCATCACCTCCAGAAGGAAGCCCAGCCTCAAGCCATCTCTTCAAAGACAACTTCACACTCAACCTCCCTTCTGCACCCTTCCTTGTACCCCTGCTTTCCTCAACCCTCCTTAGCTTGTGTCCTCAAAGGCCACTCCTCTGCCAGAGGAAAATCTGTACAAGGGTGAATCATCATCAGGCACCGCGAAGATCAGCGTAAAGAAGCACCAAGTTGCTCATTGTCCTGCGCAAATATTGCAAATGGAGCAACAAGGATCCCATTGCCAAGTACCGATGGGTTTCCTGCACAGAGGACAGGGCAGAGCATCAAAGAGGAGTGCAGTGCAGTCCCAAGCCCACCACTGGAATCCTTCCAGACAGGGAAGACTCATCCTTGAATAGAAAGGATGGGGAACACACGAAGATCTTGTCTACAGTCCCCTACAAGCCAAGCTGATCTCAGCAAGCTCCAGCACATGCCGGAGGGATGCATAATGGTCTTTGTTCTGGGATAATGATCTGGCATGGAGTAAACATGTGCTTGTATGTAGACTCATGGGGAGCTGGAAGGGCAGACACCTCACTGTCCACGCCTGTGTGCTTTCGGGCAGCCCTGCATCAGGTGTCACCATGAGATCCTGCCTCCAAAGAACTGTGGTGACATTTGTCACTGTGTCAGATTAATGCCGACATCATGTTATTTCCTCCCCACGGTGCAGCACTGTCTCTGAAGACCTCAACTAACACCATTTGCCTCTCTGCTGTCATGTTGTGCAACCATCTCCTCCCAGACTTGTACCGACATTGTCCCATCTCCTCCAACACCGAGCACAGCTCTGCCTGGATGTAAATCCAAACCAACTCCAACGTCTTCATCACCCGAGTATGTCTTTCTGCCTTTCCATTTGGGCACCATAAAATGGGCAATAACCTTGAAATTAGGGCTATAATTACAGTTTGGTGGGTCTTAAATGTAGCAGAGAAAGACAGCCCTCCTCCTCTTCATGACATTCACGGTACGACCTAGGACAATGAATGACCAAGAGAGGTCCACGGAGCTGGAAGTCTATGTTTTAACAGGGCTTCTCAGTACTTTCTGTCCCCTGCCAAAAATTGGGCTGCTCACCAAGTTTGTAATGCTACCTGGGCACACATCCTCATCTATTGTACACAAGAAGTCCTCCAAATTCCACTCGCTGTTTTGAATATTTCTGGCTTTCCACTAAAAGAGGGTGATGCTCCTTTTCTCTTCCATTTAAAAAAAAGAAAAAAAAAATTAGAGAGTGGACAAGCAGTTAGGAATTTCTGAGGTTTGACAGCCCATAATCAGAGACAAACTTGACCAAAATAGACCCCTGAACTGTACTCCATTCATTTTTAGCAAGTCAACCAGGTGAGCACAGCCAACTGATAGTTATCCTCTGAGTCACAGGAAACAGCACCCAAAACACATGCCTTGCCCAAAGCTTTGGAGGACTAAAAAAAAATTATGCAAGCAATTTGAGGCAAGTCTCAGGGCTTGCAAATTCCCTGTGAAATCCAGGCTTTGGATAACCAGGAACTCCGGGGCTCAGGTCAGGCTGCTGCCCAGCACCTGCACATAGTAACGCATCATTGAGCACATTCTGCTCGGGGCATCAAAGCCCCACAGACGTCACCAGCTGCACAGTCAGGCCCAGTAACCCATAATTTCTCCATAATCAGAAGCAACAGGGTGAGAGTTTTAGTGGCCATACATAATGCATGTCTTCTGGCATCGCTGAGGAAGCAGGAGATGAGCACCACAGCCAGCAGAGCTGGCCGCAACACTGAAGAACTGCACACCCGAATAACCAAGAAGAGCTCCAAGTGCTCCCAACGATCCCAATGGCAGCTAGGAGCATATCCTCCCCTCTATCCCTGCTCCCCCACCACATCCCCAGCTCTTCTCCGCATTCCCCATGCAGCAGCAACACATGGATGATTTCACTGTGGATGGTACCAACGTGCTGGTGGACCAGCCAACTGCTGCCCCTCAGCATGGATTAGGGCCAAGCATCTTGCTCACACACACATCACCTCTGTCATACAATAGGAAAAAAATTCAGCTTATTGAGCTGTAAGCACAATTTAGTCCAGGTATGACATGCCCCACACTCAAAGGTCTCCCTGGCTCCATGGTAGTTTGAGAGCACCCTATGCAATTGCTCCTTTGCAGACTGTTGCTGCCACTTTCCTTCCCATTCTCACTGCTGGTCCACCATCGACCTCCTCTCTTCATCACCTTGGCTAGTTTCCTGCCATCCAGCCTCCAGCACACCCCCCCGACATCAGACCTAGTCCTCATCCCAGCTGTGCCCCTCCCTCCTTATCCCCACATCCAGGAAAGCTGCTTTTATCACTTTTCCTTTCATCTTCCCTTGCGTGTTCTTCCTCAGCCCACCCTGATCCCTCCCTCCCTGCACCCTTGGTCCTCCCATAAAAATCCCAATAAGTTTTGCATATCCCTGGAGACCCCTGAAAGCATCTTTTAATGAGTTTTACACAATCCCAAAATGCTCTTCTCCCCGAAACCCGTAATAAATGCACCCCACTGTGGGAAATCACGCCCTTTAGCTTGTATGGCTTTCAGGAAAGNTTCTCCTTTAAAAGATCCCCATTGCTATGAACCAAGGATGGCTGTGGCAGCTGCAACCCAAGCAGCAGCAGGAACCATCTGCTGGAAAAAGGCACGGAACAAGCCAATAAAACTTCCCAGAAGTGGGAGCTGGATCCCGCTACCACCAAAATATCTGGGTTTCCCTGGGAGGAGGGCTCTCCACCTGGCACAGTGGAGCATAATCACATAAGTATCAGCCCTGATTGAAGTGCATAGGGCATGACGTTTACCACCAGGATGTAACCTTTGAATATATCTCCTGCAAGTGATTAGCACTGAGCACGCTCTGTGCCATTTAGCCATAACTGCTGAATGATGATCAGATTAAGTCATGACAGAGCTAAGGAAAAAAAAGTGTGAACACAGTATGTGGAGAGAAACAGAAAGTGCTTCCCAGCCTAACCACAAGTGAAGAGCAGTGGTGAGAGCCAGGAGAGCATGCATCAAGATTGGAGCTTGCTTAAGCAGAGCAGACCAGGCAATCAACCCCGAGCAACATTTGCTACAGCAAATCCTGCAAATAAACTACGGGAAAGTTCTCCTGACAACCCCCTCTGGCTTTAAGCCTCAGCACATCTAGGGAAATTCAGCGGACGGTGACTTGAGGAGACAAGAGCAGAAGGCAGGCGAGCTTCAACCACAGCACAAATTGGGACACATCAGAAAATCTCCATAAGAACTGGTTTCCTACAGAAAACTCGATCTCTGACAACAGTCCTCCCTGCACAGAGAGCCTGCAGTGCTGCTCAGGAGACATTTTTTCAAATATTTCACTAAAAATTGAGGTTTGCTCTTGAAGAGGAAGACTAATGTATCTCAACCCTTGCTAAGAATACATCTATCTGCTCAGAGGATGAGAAACCAGACTCTTCCCAGGCCACCAACCCAGCATTGCTTGCATTTTCCACCTCTCTGCTCTGAACCCGAGAAACTTGGCAGACATCAGACAAATCTTCTGCAAATCCCACTCCAGCTTACCCAAGCTGCAGCAAAGGGCGAGTCCCGCACATCAGCTGGGGTGCAAGACCATGGAATGATCTCGGTCAGATCGTGTGTCATCGCTTGTGTGGTTTGCATAAACGATTGATGGGGGCCCAGCAGCAGAAGGGGATTTCAGAGAGAAAAACCCAACGACAGGTCCTCAGCTTGAATAATCTTCACCAGGTTGCCACTGCCACCAGCTAAGGACCTTCTCCTAGGCTATGGGGCCACCACCAGCTCCTCCCTTGCATGTTCCTCATGGGTCTCAAGACCGGAGGGGTTTACAGACACAAACATCTCAGGTTCCCCAGCAAAGACATGAGCTTTGGGAAGTGCACTGCACAGCAACGTGTCCAGAAGACCCGTGTCCTTCACCCCGCTCCATGTCCTGGGGTACCAGCACCCAACATGCACAAAATACAGCCTCGAGTCCAAATACCATACCATTACCTAAACCCTCCATCCCACACACAGCAGATCACGCAGATCCCTCTCCAGGGTACGTTTGGTACTGGGCTGTAGAGGGTTAAATTTTATGGCCTCAAAAGTGACATTTTAAACTAAAAAAAAAGGATGCAAAGGGGAGGGACAAGGTGCCATCCCCCAAGCTGTGCGTTCCTATATTCGGGGAAATCTCACCCAAATCCTTATATAAAACAACCCAAGTCCCCAGGCGCACCAAGAAAATTAATATAAAAACTAATAAAGTGAAAATAAAAACTAGGAAAATGAAAATAAATTTAAGAAAGTTAACATAAAAACTACCTCCTGCAATCTGGCGGTCCACGGGTCAGTTGCTGTACGTCCTCGGGAGTTTTTGGGGAAGAAACCTCCACATCAGCAAATAATCGACCGTATTGAAGCGACTGTGCCCCATGTTCTGCCTGTAAACGTTCTGGCTGGTGGTTTTTTTTTTTCCTACAGCGGTTTGACTCAGAGGTCTGGCCAGACTCGCAGCTCTCAAATTCATTTAATAAATCATCTCCTCACCACGCCCAGAAGCAAAAGGCAAATCTGTGTCTCCCAGGCACCTGCTGATTGGACTAACGTGCCTCTTGCTAATTACCCCGCGAGGAAGAGTATGGCTTGAGTGACGTGTTTATGAAGATAAATATTTTAACTTCACAGTTAGCGCTGTAAACTCGTTCCAGCCGGAGAGTCTCTTAAGTTGATTCCAGGAGAAAATGCCTCGATAATTAAATTTTTTATATTTTTTTTTTTTTTTAAAGGCTATGAAATATTCATTTCAGTGAAATACATAGCGTGTCTTTCAGGTGCAATTAGTAGCTTCTGGTGGAGGAAAAAAAAATCTTACTGGTGAAGCCCAGGGAAGGGATGCGAGCGTTTCCTCCCCTCGGTGGAGGGAATGCAGGCTCTGCCCTATCTAATCTCACTATAGCAACGAGAAGACCTTGGCAACCCCGGTCTTTACAGTTATTAAGATGGGAATGGGAAGAGTCGGGAGCACAGTGCCAAGGGATACCTGGCCGAGAAGCTGACCTGGTTCTTACCGAGGAAATAAAGCCCCCTGTCTCGCTCAGGGGGGATGGAAGGTCTGACAAGCTCTTGGATGGCTGGTAGCCCAAGGCTGGCTCCCCAAAACTTTNAGATGCTGTACTCAGGACCAGGGGCCAAGTCTGCAGCCAGCTGCTCTCCCTCAGCCCCCTGATCTCAGCCCCAGCTTCAGCCATGCAGACGTGCCCAGACGGGACGGGGACAAGGAGGCTCCCCTGCGACTGCCCCCCAGCCTGGGGCTGCCAGTAACCTGCGCCGCTGCCATCTCAGCGCCTCCGGAGATTGCTCACTTGCTCTCGGCTCTCGCCAGGATGATTCACCCACAAATGCAAAGGCACAGAGCGCTCAGATCAGCTTATGGCAAAATACTACGTCTTGGTGACTGCCTGGCCCAGAGCCACATCAGTCCTCGGCTCCTAGACAGCCCCAGGGCTAACCTGGCTGCCACCAGCTCCTGGCCATAGCTCAGTCCCACCGGGACACAGTAGTATTTGCTGTAATACTTCTCCTCTGTCAAAGAGGGACAGCTCACTAAGACCTCCTTAACAGCCCTGCACCACCCTATAGAAGGGGACTTCAAGCTGCTAGGATCTCCAAAAACCAGACCCTGCACCTCGCAGACCAGCCCCGAACATCTGCCTGCTCTGCTCCACCATCTCACTGTGGTGGCCACCCACCAGAAGAGGCTACTGACTCACGGAGGACTGGCTGGGGACCCTGCAAGGCTAAATTACTATGGCTATTCAGACTGCTAGTAGGATAATAATAATAATCCATACTAAACTTCCAAGGTAGAATGAGTCAGCCTTTTTGGTGGCAGGAGATGTGTTTGTCTCTAGCACCATTCTTCTTGGCATCCTGAAGTCCCAGGACCACATTCCTCACACTGATCACCCCACTACCATGGTTTCCACCCAAACTCAGCTGTTTCCTTCTGTTCCAGCATCTGGATTAGCCCAAAGTAGTTTCTCTACCAGCCTCTGAAACACTGTCCCACAACTAGATCCTACTGTAGGTACACGTCCCCAACCTACAGCAGCTAGCACAGTCCCTGCTGCTCCACAGTACCTTCTGCTCCCCACCAAGACCTTCCCCACCACCAAAGTCTCTGGCTGACTCCCAACCACACTCCTCATGACCCCAGCTTTAACTCCTGCAGGGCTTTACCAGCATTACAGCATAAACTAGGCCAGTTCCAGATGGGATTACATGCTGATGGTCATTTTTTCCTCCAGAGAAGAGGAGAAGCCCTGTTGGGTGGATGGTGTCCAACCAACACTTTTGCTAGAGGGTGTGATGCTGGACGCCAGTGCGGCCTACTAGAAACATAGCTCCACGCTCAGGCATTGCTCACTCTCGCTCCCGCAGTCCTTGGAGGCAATTAAACCACAGCGCTGGAAACAGAAATCCTTTAGCAGCTGGGAGGAAGGCTACCAAGGAGGTTTTGAAGGCCTGGTAGCTTTGGACCATGGAAAGCAGAGGGTATGCAGTGTTTAAATACCATTATGAATGGAGCAGCAGAAGGAACAGAGGTTAGATCAGATAAAGCAACCCCGATTCCACTCGAAAAGGGAGATGGTGTAGAAAACTTAAATATATGACTCGCATCCCTCAGCCAGCTCTTTAGATGTGTATATTGGCCGAGCTCCACGGAGCTCTGTGATAGCCACCCACCGAAGGTCAGATCTAAGTCTCCAGGGCTCTTCTGAGTGTTTGACAGCAGTTTTGCTTGCTTTCATTTTTTATTTTTGACTGGGCTGGAAAGTACCTCGATCAAAACACACTGTGCCCTTTAGCGCACATTAAAACTGAGAGCTATCAGAGACAAATGTTTAGATTTTAATAACAGGCTAGATCCTGCACTGGTCGAAAACAGCACCCTGTCACCCTCCCTGTGTCCCCTCTGCCCAGGCAGGGATCACAGCCGCCAGCAAGGTGCCAGCCCCTCCGCCTGGGAATCTGGCGGGGGCGAGGGGCTGCCGGGTAGGACGGCAGCGGCGAGTAAATCAAAATACAGCGAGACGGTGTGTCATCCTCAGAGCCCGTTTCAGCCTCAGACACCCGCCAGCGCTACATACCGGGAGGCTCTTTATCTTGTCACCAGTGACTAAGAGCATCCATAGCATGACGGTACCACAAAAATACAGGTGATGGAAAATGGCTCTTTTCCAAGGAAGATGGATCTTTTATTACATTCTGTTTATCTCTTATATTACTAAAGAGAAAGTCATGAAGCATGAGATTCTTTTAGGTTCTCTGAATCCACTTAGATTTTATCTCTGGAGCCAGAGCTTTCCAGGAATGAAATAGCTGCAAGACACAACGTGGGTGAAACAAAATCAAATAGAGAGTCTCCAACATGAAAGGCAAACTAAAAGGATGACAGCACTAGTTATACGGAAAGAGAAATAAGGAGGAAAGGAAATTAAAAGCAATTAAAGGGAATTAATTAGAAGGTATGATGGCACTATGAAAGAGGAAAAACAGCTATGCAGAGTTCACTAAATACCCCAAACTTTTAATTGTCACACTTGGAACTGCAAGCCCTCGAGGTTCAAAACCCCTCTGGCAGTTTCCAAAAAAAATTCCCATGGCTTAAACAAATTACTTCTTTGCCTCTAAGTCTGCATGGCGGACAAGTTTCTGAGCTTCTCCTTCAAACCACGAAGGCAGAAGCACATCCTGCTCTCCCCTTCACTCCACCGGCCAAAGCAGACAACCCACACCAGCATCTGAGGCCAGGAGCTGGGGCTTCACATAGAGAGTTGCTGCTGTCGTCCCAAGTGTTGGGCTGAATTATTTGCACCTACTCAGTGCTCCTAGTAGGCTTTTCAGAGGGGCCTGGGGGTGGTGGGACCACTGTCTGCGCTTGAAGTCACCAGGGTGAGACCAGCCACTGGGTCAGTCCTGGGGGAGATGGCTATCAGCTGGAGCATTTGTCTTTCATGGAAACGCACTGCCTGCATTTTCCACTAAAATCTAACAGTCCTTTTCATAGAATCACAGAACGGTTTGAGTTGGAAGGGACCTCCCAGCCCACCCAGTCCCACCCCTGCCATGGGCAGGGCCACCCTCCACTAGCCCAGGTTGCCCAAAGCCCCATCCAACCTGGCCTTCAACACTGCCAGGGAGCCAGGGGCAGCCACAGCTTCTCTGGGCACCCTGGGCCAGGGCCTCAGCACCCTCACAGGGAAGAATCTCTTCCCAATAGCTGATCTAAATTTCCCCTCCTTCAGTTCAAAATCCACTCATCATCCCCAGTTCTGAACTGGAATGAGGATCTAAATCAAAACATTGCCATGAAAAGGGCTGCAGAGAGCAGGAGCCCCTGGGTCTCTCCAGGTCTTCCCTTTGCCAGCCGCCTTGGCTTTAACCATGAGAAGTCAGGAAGTCCCCTACAGAGATCAAAACGTCCTTTATTAAGGGAATAGTGTTGATGGCTGGGAGGAATGACAAGAGGTCATAAAAAAAGCAGGCAGACACTGTTTTTCTTGGCCTCCTGGATACGTATTATTTTCCTGGGATGCAAGCTACGGCCCCATGCCGAAAGCAAGGATGCACGAAAAAGAGACGGGGCTGCCTTGCCAACGCGGGGTTTGTTTCGGAAGAAACTCCTCACCCAGCGTTTCCGTGCGGGAAGGAGACGGTGGGGCAGCAAAGCCAGAGCGGCTGGATGGTGCTTGGAAAGCAACGGCCAAATCCTTCAAGCTTGGGGTGCGTGCATGGAGTCCATGCAGCACCCCAAAAAAATCTATATGGGTCTATATCTATATGGGTCTATATCTATATGGGTCTATATCTATATGGGTCTATACCTATATAAGGTCTAAAGCTCCTTATGGTCTTTCCATGCTCTCCATACATACATACCATGCTCGCCTCTATCAGCTACAAGGCAGGTCACGTATAGATATAGGGACTGTGCAAAAGGCTCCATCTCCTTTCCCTGCACCAGCAGCAGCCCTGCTGCCCTCTCTGCCCCGGCCATTGCTCGATGCTGCTGTCTTCAGAAACTCACAAAGCCTTGATTGTGTTTAATTAAGTGACCGCACACTTATTTACACCACAATAACCCTGTTTCCAAAAAAGCTGGCTTCAAGCAACTTGTGCCAGTGACAGAACTACATTGTTGTTGTGAAAGGGAGAGCTTCATTATCAGTTACCTATTACAATACAGAATTTAACAACAAAAAAAAAAATCCTCTTTTTTTAAAGGCACAGCTAATGTGACATGAAAAAAACACTCATTTTCAACCCAAGCCTAGTGAGGAATTTTTTTTTTTTTTTTTCTTGAAAAACAGACTGTTTCATGCTTTGAAGTTAATTATAACTATTTTGCTTTATACATCACTTGCTCAGGAAGTTATGAGCCTTCCAGATCTCCCTGGTTTATTTGGTACCGAGACAGACCGAGGTTTGAAAGTCACAGCTGTCACAAGCCCGGCTTCCATTAGGAAGATTAATCTTCCCCGAGATGCAGCTATGGGAAGGTCTGAATCACACGGCTGGATCCTGCTGTTGGTTACACGGCATCAACAGAATTGCCTGAAGATGAGGAAAAGCAAAGCTGGACTGGACTGGTGAGCGTCAAACCTCCTGCCATGGGACCGGACAGGAGCAAGGCAGTAGAAAATCAGCTCTTTGGGACATTTCAGCAGAATATTTATGCCCCATGTAGCAAAGCCGAACCCCGTGCCAGTGCTGGGTCTGCCAGGCACCGGGGCAAGTCAGTAACTGATCAATGGCAATAATCACATTGTCATTGGAAAAGTCAACGGAGCATCTACAGGTGGTCATGCCTATGTGGTGGGATGGGAAAGCTTCAGCTGCTGGTCCCTGGGGATGGTCATGGAGACCCACTGCAGCTCTGGAGTGTGCCACAGCACATACTGCAGCCTCCATCCCTGAATGAGGGAACGTCCTGATTCTTCAGCGCTAAACAAACTCTAATAACAAAGCAGTGACAGAACAGCCCATCCCACAGCAAACACCACGCTCCCAGGATGACCAGCCCTGAATGAAGGGTGGAGTTGGTACTACGAGGTATCACAAAGCCTCCTGCTCGGCTCTGCTGCCTGCAACTTGCAAGCCAATACAACCAAGAGCAGGTTTTCTGCTGGTGCAGTATCTGCTGGTGGGTTTTCTAAGTGCACCTCAAAGGCAGAGGACTTTGAGCAATGGCCAAGCTGAAAGCTGAGGAGAGAATCATGGCTGGTGAGGTGCTGTTCTAGGTTAGTGCAAGAAGAGCATCACCACTGCAATGCCTGGTCTTGAACCACACGTGGAAAGAGCTGCTGGTCTTCAACCAACTGCAAAAAGGTTTTGGGGGACATAGTGCCTGTTTTGGTTGGGGGTTTTTTGCTTGCTAAGTTAGACTGTTTGTGAATTAGCCTGTCTCCTCGAGGGACCCAGATCAGGAGCCTGTGAGGTACAACTCAACTGCATCTGCAGCAACCACCGCTGAACGCAGAAGGTGCAAGCAGATGCTGGCCTTGGGGAACCTGCAACGGATTAACATTACCTTTCCCTTAGCAAAGCAGCAGAATTCAGCTTACA
>VXBL01001723.1:0-13345 GCA_013400195.1 Aramus guarauna
TACTATGAAGAAAATTAACTCAACTCCATCCAAAACCAGCACAAAGGGTCACTGGTAAGCAGTCTCCCTATCTTTATCTCAACCTACAAACCTTTTTAGTAATTTTTTCTCCCCCCTCTTGTGGAAAGGGAGAGAGTGTCTAGGTGGGCATCTAGCAGCTGGCCAAGTTCAACCCACCACAGCCATTTAGTAATTTTTCCCTCTGGTAGTGGACCACAGTATACATTGACATGCTTCTTTGAAAATACAGACAGACATATATTACATCTTTCTGCCACTTCATCATTATTAGTTTAAAATAGTTGGCATCTCTACCTAATTCTGCATCACTGCTTCCTAATATACTTAAGTAACTTCTCTTCACTACCCTCTGTCTTTCTGCTCACTTTTTCCTCTTTATCTGTTTAGCTTATCAGTTTCCTGCAGTTCATCTTCCCTGGAAAGTAAATACAGTTCTTTCCGACTCAGCCTTCATCTACAGAATCCTCTACACCAAGCATGCTCACCCAGCAGGTCCAACAGGATTAGTCAGTCACACTTATTCGTCATTAGTGATTATAATGAGCCACAGTTATCTTAAATCCAATTATAGTTAAGTCTAAATATAGAGAATTTTACAGAGAATTAGAGACAAGTTTCTAGGCATGTCATGTCTGTCTTAAAGTCTTCCAGCTCTCCAGACAGAATTCTGACAAGTTTCCATTTCTTTAGCCTCCCTATCAGGGCTATGGTTCATCTTTTCAGCTGTAATTGCCTGAACTCTCATGAGTGAATGGTCTCTGAACTGCTAGCATTTCCCTTGACCTTTTACCCTGAAACTTTGGCAAAGCAAGCTTTACAACTTGAATGAAGCCCTGCAGCATGCTTTCACAAGGCAATAGCTGCTGGTTTTGACTGCTTCTTGTTTATTAGTTTATCTCAAGTATCTGTTGTTTCAGGGGAAAAAAAGCTGGCTAGTATCAAGTTAGCTTGCAGTGAAAGAGGAACTAGGGATGAAGGCATATCTATATTTATATACAATATTCATAAATTCATAAGGTACAGTTTCAATTCAGGGGAACAAGGATATCTGACCTTAAGTTGTCTGAACCATTACAGATACTCAGACAGATTTTTAAAGTGTAACGGCTGTTTTTAAAGAACTCCTCTTCTCTGATACAGCAAGTAGACCTTCCTAAATTTTAGTGCTTTTTAACACATTGATTCATCTGCCTTCAATCCCATATTTATGGATTATTTACTTCTAAAAGTAGAACAAATAACTTTAGTGTGAAGTGCCTCGTTCTAGCTATTTTAACATCTTCTATTCCTAAACAGGTTATAGTCAACGATGCTAACATTCCTGTAAAAAAATAACTCCATTAAGTTTTAATAATATGCTCCCATCAAATTTCCTACTGAACACACTGCTCACAAAATTATTGCTCACTTTTTATTTATGCCATAATTTTTTTTAAGTCTGTTACAAGCCTACCTCATTTCTGAGTTTCTCTAAAGACTTTCACACTTTCCAAAGAAAACAGAACATTCTCTCCTGCAAATCCTCTACCATTTTTCTTGACCTTAAACAACTGAATATAAATCAGCATTAATAGCAATAAGGCTAGATATAATCAATTAAACAGAGGTGTTAGTTTATTATTCATGTTACTATCACTTCCAAACTCACCTATGCTATTATGATCTAAGATAAAACACCTACAAGACTCCCACCTATCCCACTGATGGTTGGAGTTCTCAAACACTTCCATCAGAACATTAAGAAAGCTATTAATGACAAAGAATCTCTTTTTCATTTAGTGACCAAGATTACAAGTAAGGTTACACTAAAATAAGCTGCAGAGGTCACTAGTGGATGACTGGCATTTCCACAAGGTTTTATTTCTATGCGTTTTTTCAAATGTTTGTTGCTATCTATAACGCCAAGAAGGTCAATGACAAAGTTGTATACATTTACTTGTGCCCTGTTTTTTAGGTTTCTTTTAAAGGTGAGGTGAAAAACAGCCACAGGATTGACCTTTCAGAGAAACACATGATATTTTCAAGGATTACATTTTTATGTTAATTCTTATTTGAAGTAATTGCAAAGAAAATGGAATCAAATCAGCCTCACAGCTCACTGAAAAACATTACTTGTTGACTCTTTTGCATATATTTACAATAGGCATGTAATTTAATACTGAAATTTTGATCAACCTTAAAAAATACTACATTTTTGTTGAGTTCTTGAATTTGGCAATATATATTTGAATTTTTTCTTCTTCTTCATGGGTTATTTTCATACAAATGTTGACCTTTGTTTTCCATTTTACAATCTCTGATCCATTTTATCTGCAAAGGTATATCTTAACTAGACTTACAGCCTAAACTCCTAACTGGCAGCCAGAGTCACTGCTACATCCCTCTTGTCTTTGATAGTTAAACAAGGATTAGTGAAATTCCTGTATCTAGTCCTAAAGCTACATAGCACAGAAAGAGCAAAATATACTTAGTGAACAAAAAGAAAAAAGATGGCAACATATCATGAGTATTTATGCTACCAGAAATGTTGACAACCTAATGTTTTTCCAAAATTAAATCCCTCCAAGATCCTCAGGTGACTTTCAGAAATGTAAGATAGAGAAATAACTACATTGCAGTTGCAAGCGTTTCCCTCTTGGTGGGGAGGGACAATGGGGCCAAAAAGAAGCAGTCTAACACTACTATCAAATCTGTGTCACGGTCTCAAAGTCCCAGTCATGCTTCATTTACGAATAAGAAACAAAACCTGAAATTTTAGAAGAAAGAAATTTTACCAGCTCATGCTCCTGCAATGCATTGATATGAAAAATGTGAATCAAGTTCAAAGGAGATATTTCAATTTTAGTTGGGCAAAAAAATAAAAATTTAAGAACAGCAGATCCAAACTGAAAATTAAAGCTTTCAATACATTGAGACAAAAATATTTATTGGACACAGATGACTCCCCTAACAATCTGAAGACCTATATTCTGCTCTCAAAGTTCTATTGAGCTAAACTGCAAGTGTCCCACTGATAAATTATTCTGGATTTATTCTAGGTTAAGGAGGAAAACCTGATCTTTATACTGACTAATTTTGCCCTGTTTGTAGCTGAACACATTTCTAGTGTTCTACCACTATTTAATTAGTAGATTTATATTTCCATACTGTTAGACTTATTAATAGCACTTTAAAAAATCATTACTTACTTAGGGGCAATGGTGACAGTGTTTCCTTTAGGTAATGAGAAATCCTCAGCATCTCTTCCTACAAGAGTAGCGTTGTACACCAAAGTTTTAACGCTTGGGTTTTTCAGATGCACCTATCACAACAACAGAATCACCCTATTTTTATTTATTTTTTAGAGCATTAAAGGTATGTTCTGCAGCTAAATTCCAAAATACATACTAAGGATATCACAAAATAAGAAAGTACGTCAAATAACTAGGCAGATAATTTTTCTTCATAAAGAGACTTTAGTCCATAGTGGAAAGTCCATAGATTTCCCACAGACTGTCCAACCTCAATTTTTCTGAGTACTCTTTTTGCAGTGTACACTGCACTCCTACGCCTCTTAATCTCTTATTCCTCTCTATCTTTGATCTCAGATTTGTCAGATTGGTAGATTTTTTTCTGTGCTCACAGGCATAGGGAAAAAACAGTTGCAGAAGTCAGGATCCCAAACCTGAAGAGAAAAAAAGAAGACACATTCTTCCATCTTCTATATTTAGTAGCCTAATGACATGAAAACCATTCATTCTTTGTTGTAGTATATACATGATATAAACACATATATACATACAGTGTTTTAACCTTGTACTGCTGCAAACCTAAATTCAATGGTATCAGTACCTGCTTAACAACAGTTGCATGGAGAGCACCTGTAAATTCTATAGTCTTCTTGGGTAGGTAGTGAGGGAGACTTTCATATAGGTAGACACACAGAATAAGCATCATGACTGGGTTTGGATCACAGATGTCAGTGGCCTAATATTAAAAAAAAAAAAAAAAAAGAAACAATAACTAGAGATTCAGTTAAAATTTTGCCTGTATAGTTTAGTGATATGAAGATGAAGAACAAAAAAGTTTAAGGTAATTCTTATTATACAAATATTTTCAACCTAACTTTTAATAATTGGATTAGGCCTATAGCTAAGATGAATATAATTCTTGTCAGTGCACAACCCCCTAATTCTTGAAGACCACTGACATGCTCTGGTAATAAACCTAGGCTAAAAATTAAACCCACCTTTTTTTCCCATAGTTCAGGAAAACCGGATGTTCATTTCACAATAAATTAATAATAGAAAAATCAAGTAAAATTCATTGACTGGAAAAAAATATTTCTCTATTTTCTTAAAAAATCTTTTAAAATATTTCAGTATACTACGTAAAATATCATTCCAAATACTCCTAGATACAGTTTTGCAACTGTTTATTGTTACCATCCAACTAAGAACAGGAAATTATGACTATATAGTAATTTTTATTGCAGATGCCAAATTGCTTTACAAAAGGTAGTAAGTATTACTGCATCTTAATATTTGATTTACAGAAATAATTTAAATTGCAACTGCAAAACATGTCAAAGCTTTAGTCTTCAGCAATTCTCGTAAGTTACTGAAATGAAAGAGGTAGAAACTCCTCCATCAAATACATGACCTTTTCAGAAGCCTAATCAAATAGTAAAGAGACTTAATGATGGAAGTGCCTTCCCACATAAGTAAAGGCAGGAAAGATCTGACTACAGATTTAAACAAATAAGAATCTGTACTTCCTAAATGAAACTAATTAAATTAAGTATTTTAAAACTTCATGCTTAGTAACTTATAATATGTTATTATAACCAAGTTGTCTATAATATACTAAATAAACTTTTACAACTGCAGTTAATCTCTGTCCTGAATTAAAGTCACACTGAAAAATATACACACTTGGGAGTAGATTTAAGAAGCAAACCCCCTGCATTAACGTGTCATCCTATTAAAAGGTGCTCTTTTTATTCAAGACACTTTATTTGGATCCTGTACATAATTGAGAGTCATTCAATACAGCAGTATTTTTAAAGAAGCTCTCCTTTGCCTAATGTCTTGAAAGTGACTACCATTCTAAATCCTCTCACCTTACATGAAAAACTTTGCCCAATTCTCAAGCAAAAAAACCCATATCTGTTGTGTTATTGCTGATTGTCACTATCATCCTCTCTAAGCAGCTTGGATAAGTTGCAACGTAACTACATGTAACCTCATCCCAACAGTCTAGAATCAAGCTTCCTTCTTCACATGGTTTCATCATATCATGAATTTTCAGCTGTAAACCACTCAAAGAATAGACAGAGTACATTTTTATTTATTTTAATATTGACCTGTAGAATACTTAGAAGCATCATAAAAACATAAAGCAAATGGTTTTTAGATCTGTAAGGTCATGCAAGAGAGCAAGAAAACAGGTATGAGATACTTTTAAATCCCAAAATTTTATGTTATAAAACAGCTATACTACATTTTTTTAACATTTACTAGGAAATTGACAACTACTAGGAGATCTTTCATATTCAGATAAAATGGCAATAAGAAAAAAGAGCTCTCTTTAGTCAGCAGCTATTGAAAATCTTGCATCCATTTCTAAGGACGTGAACAAACAAGTTTCATAATATAACATTCTTTTGTAGCACAGGTGTACTTAAGATATTGAAGACTACATTACTTTTGCACTGTCCAAACAAACAAACAAAAAAGGCAAAATAAAGCAAAAATATATCTTAAATTACATGTCCTTTTTGTTTATCTGGAAGAGGAATGAAGAGCAATACATGACCAGTTTTATTCAGAACATTAGTTTTATTTGCACCAGCTTTATTTAGAAACAAGTACACTACAGGGGACCTGAACCTCTTTATCTCATAAGTGCATACATGGCAGGCATATCTATTGAAAAAGTTCCTAGGAACAATGTCTGTAGCTTGTAGGCAAAAAGGGAAATCAAGAGTTATGTGAAATTAATATTCTCAGTGTTCATCATCACCCATCCCGCAGAAACTACTGCAACTAATAAAACCTCCCATTCACAATGGTAGCCCACATTGTGTGTCAGGAAATCACAGCTGAGTTGATAGCAGCACACAGATCTTTCCAGATGAACAAATGGTATAGTCATACCATTGACTGCTACATAACTTCCATATGTACAAAAATCTCTCTTGCAATGCAAGTACAAATATGTTTGCTGATTAAAGACTAGTAATCTATTGGTAAATACAGTGTACAACTTCCTTCAAAATAAAAAAGCTTCTCTGCATGTACGTACTTGCTTCAAGCACAGATTTACAAGAAAGGTCTTGTAGCAACCTGAAAATCAGCAAGCTTGCAACGTATTAGATTTGAACCAAAGACTGGCTGTAGAGTACACGGTGATACTGTGAGATCTCTCATGAGAGTATGGCAACTTTAATTGAAATTGGCCAGATGGCTCCAGCTGTGGTAGTATGGAGACAGAATATGATATTCCAATGGGAGCCTTGGCTATCCTTTCTGGGTAAGTTAAGAAAGCAATGAAAATGGTAATGTGATACTTTTGAGGATGTCTGACTAATAAAAAATTAAAAATAAATAAATACAGTCCATCTAATAAAATGAGGCATTAATTAAATGTATTTAATAAGGAGCCCAGGCAAAACTGCTTTTGTGAAATATTTTTAAAACTTTGCTATTTTATAAAAAAATTGTCATTGTACATAACACATCTTGTGCATGGGTCAATTTTATTCCCACTTTTTAGGACCAAAACCTCTTAACAGTGAACTATGAGGATAAAGTTGTATCAACTTAATTTTCTTTTGATACTTTGTCAGTAAAGTCTCATTTTAATACTTATTGTCAATACTATTAAAATTTCCAGGGATCTCTGAGAATAACAAATATTCCTATACATTAATATTTCTTCTATAAACTACATTATACCAGTTTTTCACAGGACCACACTTTCAGCCCCCACATTATTTTATTTTTATGATCAACTATATTCTTGTCTTCAACATGACTATAAGATGCTTATTGCTTAAATGGAACACTAGAGGGAAAAAGCTCTTAAAATCCTTTTTTTTTTAATTGATTCTTATGAGGCAATTTTCATAATGAACTATCTATTCCAGAACCTCAGTACTCTCCAGCAGATTAATCAAGGGAATGGATACTATTAGTAAAGCAGCAGGATAAAGGAAACAGAGCAGCTATTTAGTCAGTCACCCACTCTCTGATGTGAGTCTATGTAGAAATATTATTTGCATTAATGGTTCACCTTAGTTTATGTCTGCTTCTAGATGAGCCAATCATCTATTTTATTGAATAGGGAAAATGCTACACATTTAGATTATAACAAGAAAACTTGGAAATTTTTTAATCTAATGAAATTCTTGTAGAGGTCATATTTTCCTCTTCAGTATTAAGAAGATAAACATGAAGGATAAAAATCCAGATTATTGAAACATCTGAAAAAATATTACTTAATTAAGAGTGTTCCCGTATGTCCTAAAAAATGCTCAACAATAACTATGGGATTTAAAGTTATGGGGTTTTCTCTCTTCCATTCGTATTTCTCCAAGGCTATAAAAAAATGTTTTTTGATAATTACTTCTTTTTTTTTTTTTTTTTCTAAGAACAGAAAATTCTACAAATAAAAAAAATATGTGGGAGATAATTAGTATAGTCTACTCAATAAAGCAACTCCATGGGAAGAATGAGTCCCATGTGGATTCCCACTAGGAACCTTGAAATGAAAGTAAAAATTTCATTCTCATTATCAGAAACGTTTGGATAACTGCAGTTACTCTGTTTCCCAAATGTTAAAGAAGAGAGTTTGGCGAAAGACATCACATGTATTAGCCACATGGGCTGAAAAAAGGATAAAAATTTTTTCCCTCTTCTGGACTGTCTTTAGTGCAGTACGAGAGATGTACAGACATATCTACTATCAATTATCTGAGTTATTTTTTATTTCCAAGTTACTTAAAGTTTCCCAGCACTTCTACAAACCAGCCAGTTCAACTTCCTAATTACTAAAAACTCAAGATGCAATACAATACTCTGTAAAAAAGTAAATATGTATTCCAAACAGAACACAACAGCAAGTCTATCTTCAAATTTTGCTGAAAGGCCCTTGTTTCTCTAGTTTCTCCTGCAGGTATGGAAAAAACCAGTTTTGTGAACGTCCATTGTCAGAATACAAAAGCAGCTGCAATGACATGGAATAAAGATCCACAAGATCTAAACACTTTTGGATCTCCTTAGAGTATCAGAGACTGGGTATCCCATTATTCTGCCTCTGCCAACAGAGCAGTTGCTTGAGTAAAGAGTGTAAGAAATCGGGCAAATATAAAGCAGTCTTTCCATTGACATAATTGCCAGCTTCTGGAAATTAGTGGCATAAGGATTTATTGATTAAAGTTAGACACCTCTCTCTCATTATTTTAATTCTTCTCTATTTTATTCTTTACGTACAGAAATAAACCTGACTGTAATTAACAGTTTATTAATTCTTTTTTTTTATTAGGATTTGCTTATTGAGTTGTCTTCCTCTTTTGATGTTATTAAAATGCAATATTGGCTGAAATCTATTGCCTAAAACACAGGACCATAAAAATGCAGCTGAGATTTAATTCTTAAGGCAAGAGCTCTAAGAAAGCAAAACAGTGTGTCAATCCAAGCACAAGTACAAATAGCTTCACCCCAAAAAACTTTCTACTTGATGACTGATGGATCAGCAACTGACACAGGTTTTCTTCAGCTAGCAAAAGCTGCATTTTGACATAATTTTGTGAGGATAAAGGGTATAAAAGGCAAACATTTTCAACTGTAGTGGAGACACCTTCTTCCCACACAATGCAAAAATCTCAGTAGCTTAAAAAAAAAAACACATTCCACATAGAAAAATCTTTATACAAAATAAAAACCTAAGACAGCATATTGGCTCAGGCCATGGGCCAAAAGGACAGCACTACAAGCTGAAGCCTAAATGAAAACAGTAATACGGTAAGTACACATACACTTGAGTATTTTCCCCAGCCTCAAGCTATTTTCAGCACAAGAGACTTCCTTTACCACATACGATTTCTGCCTACTTCAAAATCTTTTTTTTTTTTTTTTCCCCCAAGCTTATGCACAGTCTCCCTTTGAATCTGTGTAAAAACTGTAAAGGCAACCTAAGAAAGCTCTCCTTTTGAAGTTATGTTCTGTATAACCAAGAAAGAAGCTGGAAAAAAAGACAGAACTAGAAGATCATTTTCTTAATGAATGTGCTCTAAATAAATGCAATAACACCAAGCATGTGAAGTAGTGCTCACTTCCAGCACCCTATGGCATTCTAGCCCTACACAAGATACAATTTTATTTTTCCAAAAATTCGAGGGAACTTCACGAAGAAGTAAATGAAAAAAGCTTACTGTTTTTTCTTCATTTCCTAAATAGTCATCAAAACAGGGTGCCTATCTTTTACTACCAAGAATGAACCTATATTGGACATGAAAGAGAACTTGGAAAATAAGATGCTCTTTTGTTGTCACAGATGGGTAAAAACAATTATGAATTTCAAACCAGAAAAATCTAGAATAAACTGCATTCTGAATTCCAAAATGCAAGGAGTCAAACCAGCACAGCATTTCCAATGCAGGAATAATCTTTCTTTCCCATCCAGTCTACAAGCTTGTCAGAAGTTTCCTGCCATGTTCTACTGAGATGAGAAATTAAAGAATTCTCAGAGATGAACCCAGCAGTATTTTCTCCGGCTCCTTCGGCCTATGAGGCACTATGTGATAAGGAGATGCTCCATGTCTTTTATGTAAGAATCCTCAATTCAGTAAGAGAAAAAAATTCCCGAAAAGTCAGTGAAACTATAATTGCTCCAAACTTGAAAGGGAAACTAAAGGCAAAGATCATTGCCAGGGGACAGCAAGGGCCAGCTGCTCTCTCCAGACTAGGGAGCCAGGAGCCAAAGGCAATATAACACAGCTGCAGAGTAGAGGGCCCATTCCACCAGCCAGGAGCAGAGCAGCTAGGGGCACCAGGGCAGCCCCAGCTGTGGCCATCGGGCACCTCCCTGGGGACCAGGACAGGCCAAGGCTGGGATGAGGGCCTCTGGGTGGGCCTGGCTTAGCAGGTCCCATGACCAGGCAGGGCAGAGCTATGGCAAGCAGGAGGCCAGCCCTGCCGCACCATCACTGGGGCAGGGGCTCATGGTCCTGGGGAAGTGACATGGGGTCCTGGGCTGTGGGCAGAGTGGGGGAGCGCTGAGGGGTCAGGCAGGGGCCAGTGGTACCCCGGGGCCTTGACAGTAGTTAAGTGTGAAGAGCATTCAACCTATATCATTTGATGACTCTATGGTAAACATTTAAAAAAAAATATTTTTTAAAAGGCTCCATCTCCCTGGTTGCAAGGAAACCTGAAGGAGCAGTATCCCTGAATAGACTGCTAATGTCTGCTTTAGGAAGAGGAACGTCTCCTTCTCTGTACCCTAAAGCATTATATGGGAGGGCAGGGGGAGAAAAAGAGAGAAACTGAGTACTGGAAAAGATGGCAAGGCTTGGCTCATGGACTAAAAGCAGAGAAGGAATGAAGCCCTTTCCCAAAGGGTAAACATTTAAAGAAATATGGCTTAGTTACTGAAAGCTTCACAGACTAATTACTGACTACAGCTCATCCCTAATTAAATTCAATGCCTATAGTCCTGCATGAATGTGTTGCATGTGCTTTGTATTATAAGGAATATGAATTTTTGTTTTGTTTTATACAACAGAAAGGAGAAACCTGTCAAGATAGATTAGACCAGACAAGCCTTACCACATTTTTACCTATATACATATTAAATTCATCTTGCATTATATCTCACTAGCTAACCTTCAAGTTTTCTTAATTTCCTTTCTGTTTTATTAACTTAGAAACAGGTAGGAGATTCCATTGAAAAGACAGAAGGGGAGCTCCACACTCCATGGAGCACAAAGGCAGGAGGAGTTACTGACCGCTTCTTCCCTCCTTTCTTGCCCAGCCAAGGATCGCACCCTGCTCCCACAGGAGCACAGCTCCTTCTTTAACCTTCGGAGGGAGAGAGTACATCACTGGGCACTGACTTGAGGTTTCCTTGTCACTCTCCATAGTTTCCTAGATAATGTTTATCCTTGCAGTTCTTAAGATTCGTTTCATATACTCTTCATGCACTGATGTAATCATATGCTTCATCTTGTATTTCTATTTATTTCCATCACCACTGTTTTTTAAGGTTGGAATTTTAGGATGCACTTACTATGCAAAGTAAAAAGGCTTCTTCCCTGCCAAAACCTTTAAACCTGAAGTCTGAAAAATACTGATATTTTCCATTCCCTTCTCTCAGTAATGGCTATTGAATGTTAACAAGTATTTGTAGGAGAAGTTGTATTATTATTATTCCAATACAGCTGTGGTTTTACACCTCTACTGTTCATCTTTCCAGCATTTTCATTTAAGACAGCAAAGATGCCAGAGTAGATTATCTGTTGAAGCTTAACATTTTTTTGCGACCTACTTCTACTCATTTCCACTTAGATCAGAACTTACTCCCTCAGAAAACCTACTACTCTAGGAATTAATTTAAAAAAAATAAAAATCAGTGTGCTTCATAACAACATTCCTCAGAAAATTCACATCATCTATATATTATTTACTTTAAAAAATTCTGTGTTATCAAACAATAGCAATTAATAAAGTTTAACAGATTTATGTTTTAAATTGCATCCATAACAAAGGTTCTCAAAATATGAAAAAGCTTCTCACATTTCTTGAAGTGTTAGGTGCTTGTTTGTTGGCATTTTATTTATACTCTAATGTTGCCTAGTTAAAGAAAATGCTGAAGTTGACAAAGTGGATAAATTATTATACTTCAAATTCTAAATATTCCAAATTAGGTCTATATTAAAACTGGACAAGAAGTTCAAGGGTTAGTAGATTGGTTCTACTGCAAAACCAAACTTATTTAACTGTTATAAGACCATTAGGTCTGTGCTGTTAATTCCATAACCAAGTCTCCATATTTTCAATCACCTTTATATTACTAACACTTGGTACTGCTGGTCAGAAGAGTTTGTAACTGCTTACAAATAATGCCTCTTGATTTTATGAAAATAGATTTCTAACAATGCAAAAATTAAATGGCATTCATTGTCTCTAAGTCATTCCATGATATTTAGAAAATGCTGGCAGTTCTCTTTTATTAGCATAGCGTTAGTGGATTGATACTTAGAATAAAATATATTACAAGCAAATATTAATCTATCTAACTGGAAAATAAAAAGGACAAACAGATTAGGGTGTTTTAAATCCAAAATAATCACAGTAACTATAAGCCAAAGTTCTGACAGACAGAAAAGAGGAGAGAAAAACTTTACTAAAAGATATCAGGAAGGAGTAGATCACTGAACCACTTCTTATGGCAATAACACTCTCCATTTTTACATGTACATGTAATTATTAGTTGAATAATGTAATAAAGTAAACTCTTCAACAAATGCAAAAATCATGCAAGAAGGCTTTCACCACTACAAAGCCTACAAAGCAATGATGAAAATAGACATCCTACACCAAAGAACAGCTTCTAGCAGGACACAAATAACTGAAAAATAGAAAATGCTTGGAATCAGCGGCCATGAAATGTTACCTAGGTAACCAATTTAAACCAACAACTACAAATGACTGATGAAAATTATGGTAAAAGTATTAAACAAACAGAAGGTAATAAAAATACTATATTAACTTTCAGAAACAGAAATATTATTAGTTATTTCCAGATTTGTAAGGCTTAAACATCGAACTTAAAAGGTAAGCATAGGAAACAATGTTGTTCATTTTGAACAAAAGGAGATTCCTAAGTTTATATAGGTTTTGCTTATACAAGTGCAGCAGCCAAGTTTTTAATAAGCTAGAAGTCCGTGTCAGATTAGAACAGTCAGTGAGTCTGGAAAAAGGATCCCAGTAGTCATTTTGGCTAAATAAACCTTAAAAGTTTATATTTTTATATGTTTGTATTGTATATACATATGAATATCCTATTTAAAAGATTAAATCAATCCCAAACATATCCAGTTTCTCTTTAGAAATATCCCAGGTGAGAATATTATCAGGTCCGAGTAATTTTCAGTTGCTCTGATGGAAATAAAAAGCACTACTGATTTTGAAACATGAACTTAAAACTAGATGTTCTTGAAGAGATCACTTGTCTGTTGAAATTGCATATGTTTCCATAGATCTCATCATGCTAGTGGATCATAGAATCATAAAATAGAATCATAGAATAGAATCATAGGATCATAGAGTGGTTTGGGTTGGAA
>VXBL01001723.1:13408-26895 GCA_013400195.1 Aramus guarauna
AGAATCACCTCCCTCGACCTGCTGGTCACGCTGCTTTTGATGCAGCCCAGGATGCGATTGGCTTTCTAAGCTGTGAGTGCACATTGCCTTGTCTCAATCTACTTGTCACCCAACCTGTATCCATGTTTGGGATTGCCCCAACCCAGGTGCAGGACCTTAGACTTGGCTTTGTTGAACTTAATGAGGTTTGCATTGGCCCACCTCTTGCCTGTCAAGGTCTTTCTGGATGGCATCCCTTCCCTCTAGAGTATCAACCACACCACTCAGCTTGTGTTATCTGCAACTTTCTGAGGGTGTACTCAATCCCGTTGTCCATGTCCCTGACAAAGACATTAAATAATACTGGTCCAAATACGGCTCCCTGAGGGACATCACTGGTCACTGGTGTCCAACTGGGCACTAAGCCATTGACTGTGACTCTTTGAGTCCAACCATCCAGCCAACTCCTCATCCACTGAATGGTCCACCCATCAAAACCATGTTTCTCCAGTTTAGAGGCAAGGATGTTGTGTGGGACAGTATCAAATGCTTTGCACAATATTATCAATAAAGCTGAATTCCAGCCAAATGTTTTTTATCTAATGCCCTGATTTATCAAGCTTACAGATCAAAGCAAATAGTTGTTGCATCCACTTTTATAAGTATGGTTAGGAAGATTCAGGCCTTCCTTTACAATTCTCTTCAAGTGTTTTCTAGGAAAGATACATATGAGAAGACAATTGCTACTCTAAAAAACAAAAGTGATTTTTAATTTTTTCTCTCTTCTACTTTCTGACTTTAAGACCACACTTCAATATTAGATTCCTGTCTCAGGCAAACCAAGGTATCTACATTTACGTTATAGATTGGTGGACAGACAGATACAGAGTTCTACCTGTGTATTTGCAGTATCATACAAATTTTAGTCAAATAACTAAGAAAAATCTTTTTCCTTAAAGTCAATTTTGTCAAGAAGTTGCCACATTTACCAAGATAATAGCTCCTTATTAAAGTACAGGAAATTGAAGACAAAAAAGTGTTAATCATCTTTAAAGATGATTACAACAAAAGTATGACTGAAGCATTAAGTGATAGCCGGGAAGTTACCTTTCTAGTGCATACAATAATCTGTAGACTACCCTCAAGGAAAAATTCTTGCATATACTGAAAATTAAAAAAAATTCTATGTTGCTGCATTTCTTTCCTCTTCTCCATTGGCTCCAGCATCTTCATTTTCTCCTTCACTTCAGACTCAAGTCTTGGGGTTACCATCTACCCCCATTTCTCGTTCATATGGCCATATTATTGCCCAGTTTCACTGCTTGCTACTCCACAACAATGCTGAATTCCTCCTCCATTTCAACAGAACAGCCACACTCATTTTCAGCTTTTTAACACTCTGACTTTACTCACAACAGCCTCCATAGCTTGTTTGAAAATACACTCCCTTTTACTTGGTCTCAAATATAAATGTTAGAATTCTTGGCCCCAATTTTAAACCTGGCAGTAGTAAACTGAGTTTGCTCTACTGGCTATCCCAAATTATTACATCTTCTCTCCTAATCTATCCTTGTCACGTACATTCCCTCCATATCACTATTATCCACCATCCTATCTTGCAAATTTTTATTTTGGGATTTTAATTGGATCTTCTTCAAATCAAAGCATTTTAGAACTTAAAAATATCAAAAACAAAGAAAAAATACATAGAAAGACACCATTAATACTCCAGGGTGGAACTGTCAGTCATGATTAGAAAGTGGAAACAAAGAATTTCTTGCCCAAAGTACTCCATCTTAAGCCTATATCTTAATCCTTAAGAGGATTTAAAAGCCTTGAACTCCAGTAGAGGTATTTAAACTTCCAGCTGACGTCATCCAGACAGTTAAACTTCTTTATTATTACAGAATCTTAGATTTTTTAAATGATTGAAAGTGCCATCTATTCCAGACCTAATATATGTCTCAGCTTGTGCTGTCACCACCATCCTTGCATTAATTAATGCAAAGTTGTACTGAAGTTCAGGAAAAGTGATTGCCTGATAGTCAAGAACTTTGCCAACACTGTTGAAACATTTTAGCCTGCTAAATTTAAGACACAAGACTATCAGAAAAATCCCAAATTAGGACAGTTCAGCAACAAGATTAATATATTTTGCTGCTTTTATTTCTGAAGAACAAGAAGTTTAAGAAATTTCTACAGTAGTCTTAGAAAAGCATATGTGAATTCCAATAAATATCTGTAAAAAGTACCCTTTACTGTCTCTTTTTTTTTTTATACTTTCCACAATATTTTGTTTATATGAGATGCCTTAGCTAGAATTAAAATACAAACCTCAAAGATCCAAGACCTGTTCCTTTTCCTGGTCTTGACTGATATATATAGCTTTGTTTAAATTCCTAGTCTGTACAGAGATTGACTTTCCCGTCTATAAAATCACCAATACCTCAAAAATATGCTGAACTAATAATATTGTAGACATTGTAGTCTTAAAACACACTAAGTGCATTAAGGAGAATGTCCTGGAGCTATGCTTCCACCTTTAATGTGGTTAACTCTTTTTGCGTACCCAGCATCCAGCTTCTGCCTTCGTGTGCTGAACTGCCTTTCTTATTAAAAGCTGAGGCAAAATATGCCTTTATTTTCAGTATTATACTTAGATTATCTTTTTTTACATTTCCTGTCAGATATAAGTATATGAAACAGTAAATTTTCTTGGTTTAGCTTGTTATAGCAAAGCCATTTTTAACAGCTTATCTGTATGAGGATGTGGGAACAAGACAGTAGCCGATACAACTGGAAAAAGCAGGGTTAAGTTTTCCCTGTAATCATAACACAATCGAATGGAAAGGAATTCCTTTGGGAAGTTTCCTCATACACCAAGAAATACTATGTCTATTCTACTGTATCCTTTTCTGGTCTTCTAACCAGCTCAATATGCTCCACACCCACCCCAGCCCATCACAGTCCCTGACATTCACTTTGCTCCTGATGAAAGTGGCATCACTCTGCGAATTCTTAAGAGAAAGGTGTGACCTTAAACAGTTTTTACTAGTTTTGGTAAGGACAGGATTTTTAATGGCTCAGGGAGCAAAGGAAAAATGGAAAATAAGAAGGAAGCTGCTATTTTAAATAAGCAATAGCTCAGCAACTAGCACACGCCACCAGCATATGGAAGATAAGAGCATGAATCCCTGTGAGCGTGTAACCTTGTAATACAGCCTTGCCATTGCTATTAACAGGCCATAAGCTTTGTACTGAATTTACAGAGCCTCAGTACTGGGGTTTGACAAGCCTTCTCTGTCTGAAGGCTTGCTGACCAGCTTGTAGAGCTTTGCTTTACTTGATTTAGCTGTGACAGCAACTTTTTTACTTGATCAGGCCTCTGTGACTAATTTGTTCTACTTTTATCTTTGTATGGTACTACCAGAACCCACAGCTATAACTAACTCACAAATGGTCAAAGAAATACAGACCGGGAGCTGGAGAAAACTGGTTTTAAGGGCAATGCAAAGAGCAAAGAAATAATATCTAAGATATGTAAAGGGCACCATATATAGAAAATTTGGAGCTGTAGGCCAATGAAAAAAGACAGAGACGTAAAGTATATTACTAAACATATAAAAATGATCCCAAGTGGATCCTAGTATGAAGAAGAAACTAACATCAACATCATCATATTCCTCCCAAAAAAAGGATGTCAGAAGTTGACAGCTTACAGTGTTAGTCTCACCAGCAGTCCAAAGCTACTGACTTCTGTGTGCATCAAATCTAGGACAGAACCCTTATGGGCCTTTGTGGTTAGATAGATGCAAATAAGTGTCACTAGACATTCATATAATTTTTTACCACTCCTTTTTATGTTTAAGTGCATAATGTTTGTTCTTAAATATATGTTTTTTTTAAATTGCCTTAGAATAACAAATTCTACTCAGGTTTTCATTGTATGATTTATGATGGTAGAATCTAAAGAGAATTAATCTTAGTTTCAGCTAGTTGTATATATGTGATTCTACAAAGCAAGGAATTCAGGGTATTACTTGTAATTAAGTGTATGTATATGAAGCAGCATTTTGGTTTCCATCATACAGCAGCACATCATGAAACAAAACTGCTTCACTAAAATCTCACCTTAATTTGATGTACAATATTACTATCATAAAAGTAAAAAAAAAAAATAAAAAAAAAATTTAAAAAGTATATAAGAACTGCTAGTATAAAATCATTTACCTTTATGTCTATAGCCAGACTGACAGCATGCATAGCATTCACAAGTATCAAACAGTTATGCAGAAACTGTTCAGGAGTTCTTGGATTGGTATACATCCTTACAAAGTGAGTAGCAATCTAGAGAAGACAGAGAAATCAAACTCTTGATCTTCCACTAAGCAAAATTACTATGTTTGTATCTTTTAGCAATCCATAAGATCTAAATTTTGAACTAAAATTCCCTATTAAGAATATACCCGGAGAAAATAAAAATTAATACTGAAATAATTACTCTAGACTTGCTAAATGATAGGGGTTTTTTTCTTTTTAAAAAGCACATAAGCCAACAGTTTCAAATGAAAATACGGCCCAATAAACCCACTTACATCAATAAACTGTATAAAATTTGACAATATTAAGAAGTTCTTACCAAATATGGACAATAAGCTGCCAGCTGTGCTGCCAATACGAGACCATCTAGAAGATCTTGGTCAAAATTTACTATCCATCTCATTGGTGGTACTTCACCTGATTTAAGAACAGAGGAAGATGGATTAGACTCTTCTCCCCTGAGATGCCTAATTTTATTCTAGATAGATATGATGACTCTTTGAAATGGCTGAGTAGAGGAAAGCATAGAAAAAGGAAAGATCCGTTCACATGTAGAATTTCCCAGGCATAATTCTCTTCCATAGCCATTGCTGAAAACATGAAAAATCTCACCTAGAATATTGTAACTGTTATTCATACACTCTGATACATCATGTGACAGTATTCATCGCAATGGAAGGGAAAGCATATAAACTAAACTTAACCTCACAGATTAGGAGCCTAAGCATGTAAATTGTTTTTATTTTTATAGGCATTACATTCACAGGGCTACTGAAACTCACAAAATATGCATGAATCCTTTAAAATTTCAATGTTTAAGCACATAAGAAGGAAAAGGTTATTAACTTTCTTTAAGGTCATATTAAATAATTTGGTGCAAATGCAATATAGATGAAAGCTTACAGCTCAGTTCCTGCAGCATAGATCACTACTTCTGCAATTGTGTTGTAAAGGCCTATGCCTCACAAGGTTAGATTATTTTTTTATATTTCTAATGTTTTTATTTAAAATAAGACTGATTATTGAGAAAGTAAATATAGTTTATTTATTACTATTTCTTATTTGAAGCATTCCATATCTTAAATATTTAACACAGCATTTAAACAACAGACTTTTGGTTTTAAGCATCATAATAAACCATAGGAAGAATATAATCATTTGAATACTCTCAACCTGAGATATTCTCTAAAAAATGTTACTGACATATCAATAACTAAATTTTTTAAATCACTGTCTATACCCCATTACCAGTGCTTTGCTCTCCAGATAATACACACTTTGTGAAGCATGAACACATAGAAGCTGATCCTTTTTTTAAGGAGAGCAATCTCGTCACAAATATTCAAATCATGCCTTCTCTGTTGTGTTAGTTGCAGTTTCTTCCACCTTCTATTGCAAAGTAGCTATTGCTTAATTTTCTTTGTTTTAATTACTGTCTCAGGTCCAAGCTCCCAAATTTAGGGAACACTTTGAACTTCACCCACTGGCAAGGTTTTTCACATAGACTGGGATCATGCTTTCTCATATAGGACAAATTATATAGCTTTTATTTCACTATACATCCAGAGAGTACTATTTACTTTTATTATTTTATTATTTTGAAGTTTCCCAAGTTGAAAAAAACCCATTGATATGCTACAGAATCTGATATGATCAAAAATTTTCTACTTCTTATAAACACATAAACATCTTAACTTTATAATATAAAGAAATGTTCTTTCAAAAATGCTACCATTAAAAGATTAAAAAAGTTTGTAACACTGAGCTGTTATGATAGTAATATAAATGTTCAAAACAATCTGCTTTCTTCATTAGCAAAAGGTGAATTTGGAGACACCAGTACTTGACATAGAAATAATTTAAAAGAGCAGAAGCATAACATGTTTCACCAGGTTACACATTTCAGACCTTTATTTCAAGTCTGTCCTTATTAAGAGCTTGATTCTACAAGACCAAACACATGGTTGTTAGAAAGCAGGGGCACAAATCGTGTATATTTTAAAGGTCTCTACCTTTACAGAGGGAATACTATAAACTAAATGAAATTTCAAGAAAGAGAAAAGGATAGTTTCTCTATACATTTGGAATACAATGGTCTTAGGTAATGGTCAGGAATGCTGAATCTTTTGCTCTCACAAATTAGATGATGCTATGCTATAGATGTAACACTTCAATCAGTGTTAGTAATGGTTTTAAACTTGAGACAGTTTTTCTGGGTATGTTATATACCCTATGAACAGCAACTATCAAAACCACACTGACTAAGAAAGCAAGCAAGCTGTTGTATATTGAAAATCATTAAATTTCTTACAGTAACCTTATTCACTCCTAAGCAGCTTCAGATGTCAGCCAGGCTGATGTAACCAAGCAAGTTATTGTCCAAAAGCCAGGCCACAAATTCAAAAAACATTCAAACTGGAAAAAAAAAATCCCAATCTTAAACTGAAACAGTGGTAACCACTCCATGTCGTGTTGAAGACACTATGAATCTTCAAACCAGTTTTCTTTTACTAGCACTTATTTTACTTGAGTTTATATCTTCTCAATTGACTTTACCCACCTAATTTTCTTTGATATTAAGTGTGACTGCAAAATTGTAATTAGTGACAGAGAAAAAGTAGCTAGAGATGCTGCTGCTAATGTCAGATCATAATTTATCAACGTCAGCTTAAGTAATTTCAATTGGTCCCCCAACAATTACAGTTAAATCAAATTTGCAAATAAGCACCTGTTATCAGCTACAGGTATAAATTTCATTGTGGAAATCCTAATTTATACCAACCAGATTAGTTATAAGCTTATAAATTGTTCTATGGTGCTGTAAATATTATGCTTCAGACTAAATTTAAGAGATAAACTACTCAAGAACCAAACAGAAGAAATAAAATAACCATGAGGAAGTCATTAAATAGGAAATGCATTCAGATGGAATCCTATAGTAATGCAAAGTAAATAGGGAAAGATCCTTCTTGGTGCCATGAGCACCGAATAAAGAGCCTCAGAAGGATTCAGTGTGCTATCAAGAAAGATATTATACACCTAAAACAACCTTAAAATCTATTGCTTTTAGTAGCAGTCAGTTCAGACTTCTTTTTTTAGTTTCATACTCATGTACAGTGATGTGGGAATAAAGATGTTGCTTGGTCTAATTTCCTAAGCACTAGAGATTTAACATTGCCCCTGCAAAAGACTGTCAAGCAGGGTGCTAGAGATTATTTCTTTAACTGCTGCAATAAGCACTCTGCTGCAGTGGAAAAAAGAATATATCAAAAATTCAGTGGGAAAGTCATTAGAATATTAATATCTAATTATACTTTAAAAAAATTAATTCAACTTACAACAAACCCCTGTACCATATTCTAAGCAAAATCTGTCTTTCATGACTCTTTGGTTCATTTATAGAATACAGATACCTCAGCATCTGAAAAACTTAAATGTCTATCACTTCACATCTACTAGATGAAGATCCTTCAGCATATTCATATAGCTTTAGTAAGAAAGAATAGGAGCAGATGCTGCATAAGCTTACCAACAAAGGCATCTAAATTCATCTGAGTTTAACTCTGTAACATTGATAATGCTTTTAGTTTGCCACTTCTTCAGTGTGGTGATGTTTAGGCTTGTTCCAAAATCCCTTATTTTTTCGTATTCATGCTGTAAAGTGACTTCAAACATTATTTCAAATGAAAGAAAAGATCAGCAGGTTTGAAAGCTGATGGCTGCTGCTGCCCACATCTCTATCTGCAGTGCTCTGCCTCATCACACTACTCAGTCTCTTCCCACCATTCTCTGCTGATACATCAAATTACATTCAACACAATGACTTTCACAACAGTAAGATCTCCGACCTAAACAGATGTAACTTTGGCCAACATCTTCCTCTTCTCTTCCCTCCCCCAAACCTGTCCACCATATGAGCAGATAGATGCATCGTAATATAAAACACGTTCTATCTCATATTAATTATATTAATAATTATACTGTTCTTAAACAGTCTCTTTTCTTCTGGAAGGCCTTAAAGTGTTGTTTTGTTCCATTTTCATTATAAAAATAAGCTCTAATAGCTTAAATCAAAGAACTGGCTTTAAAAGAGAGACAAACTGTCTCCTCTCTTTTATAGAAAACAGCAAGTTTCTTCTAGAAGGTTTAAAAAAAAAAGTTATTTCAAATTACTCTCTTAAAAATCTCCTATTCTGAAGAAAGATTTAATTCAATGTAGAATTCAAATGATGTTCTTTTTATTGTAGTTGTTTCATTAATATGAATAGAAAGAAAACTAAATCAATTTATATTTTATTCTCAATATTCATTAAATGTATGTTCAGGTGAAAAACATCAAAAAAAAGTATTCAAAAGAGGATTAGAATGAAAATTTAATTATGTGTAAGTTTTCAAATCAAAATTAAAACATTCATCTATAAATTTCTAAAGACAAAAAAATTCACCGTGTCAGAATTTTTTTTTCTATTGCTTAACTGAAACAGCTTTTTTCCAAGCAGAAAACTCAAAGGTCAAGGGTCCTTGGTAATTTTTAAGGGAAAGGTACCAAAGATGAAGTCTGACTGGATATATAACATCTCCCTGTTACCTATGACAGGAACGGAACACAGCAAATATGAGCCTCAACATCTAAATTGAGACAGTATTAATTTTAACTAAATTCAGACCTCCATGTTACAAATGTCTAGAGTAGGAGACATTAATTTCATCCCAACTCCTTGGTAAATTGCTTGCAGTTATTTCAAAAATCTTTAACGTAGTCACTGCAAAAACAAATACTTTAAATATAGTAAAATACATTTTGAAAAGCTTACTTTTTTCCTAAGTTAGTCTTTCTAATATAAATCCATCATATTATTGATCATAGTTGGGATTTATAAAATTCAATAATCTTTCTGTCTTTCTTTTTTTTATTATTATTAATAGAACTCAGACTCACTATCAGCACATAATATTGGTATTTTTAATAAATCACTGTTTCCACATTTTTATTTTAACTTTTTAAGATTAACTACTTCTGCTTTCATTTTAAATTAGGTCAAATATTGAATTGTTCTTCTGGTTAGTCACCTAGATTGATTTGCTCAGCCTGGTAATGGAAACTCATTAAACCAGATGCTTTGATCAAAAAGTAAACTTTATTGTTTATCCTATTGTAACTTTAAATCTTACTTTAAGTGTACTGTTAGCTACCTTTAGGCTTCTGGTGGGAATATTACTTGCACACTTAAGCAAAACCAGTTGTCCCTAGTACCTATGTACTTTCTTCTGGCTCCACTAATCTTTTCTTTTATGCTGGTAGAATTGTCTGTGTGGCAGTAAAGTGGGTGTGGGAACAAAGCTGGCTTAAAAAGAAAGGGCAAAAAATTTCTTTACTTTTTAATCTGGATCGCACCAATCTGGTTTACCACGCAGCCAGATAAATGGCTGTGCCCATGGAAATGAAACATGGTAGCGCTATTGTTTGAAAAACATTTATTGAACTATAGCTTTATAGCCTATGTAAATCAGAGCATGAAGAAAAAAAAATGAAGTGGAATATTTTGCCATTTTGACTAATTAAATACTTTTATAAGTATTTTTGTTGTTTTCCAGTTAATCCATCTACTATCAATCAAGCTACTTAACTCAAATGCTTGTGAATAAATTAGTCAGAAAACAGAACATATTTTTCCTAATTACATCAAATCTAGCAGAAAATCTGCCAGCTAACCACTCTACAATAATTAAGTTTTTAAATATAATTACTCAATTTTAGTAGAAATAAATAATGGAAATCAGAAGTCTTATTAAGGATGCCTCATTTTCCTCTAAGCATATAAATGTATTAAATTTTTTTTGCATTTGTACTTCTTGAAAAAAAAATAATTACCAATGGATCATTAAGTTAAAGATTCTCAGCCAATGTCATGATGAAAACCTTACTGATGGGTGTTGTAGGCCAAAAATAGCTTAAAAGATGAATGCTAACAGGTAGCAGATAACTGTGTGGCTGGGAGGGGGGAGGGGGAGAGGAAATTGTCCAAAATTGAACTACTAGATTCTGAGACAGATTCCTGCTACTTGCCAGCTGCATCCCATAGGGGCTGGTTGGAAATTCTGATAACACCTAAAGTGGCATGTTCTGAATCCTCTCATTAATGAAAAGGTGTGAGACAGAAGCACCAATTAGGCTGATCACGAGTTGAGCGTCTGCACGTAGACTATTTAGATTGGGAAAACTCGGGACTTGTTACAGAAAAAGGATGAAAAGAAGCATTCCCAAAAAGAAATAGCCATCTTGAAGAGACAACAGAGGGCTGGAAACAAGGTGAAGAAGTTTCTAACTGGAGGAAAGGTCTTAGAAGTGGGAGAAGATCCTGAAGATCAGAGAGATGCATAGAGACAAATGCCAGCAGATGCCCAGGGACTTGGGAGTGACACCAGAGACTGGTAACTATGAGCAGCAGCACAGCATGAATTGACATGACTTTTGCTTGATCTTCTCAGACCAGTAGTGACCTCCCTGCAAGGGAGGGAACTTGAGACCTTGTGAACATAGCACTGTGTAGAACGACTGAGTGCGTGAAATTACTAAATAGGATAAGAACTCTGACCTTGCTGGTTCTTCAACAAACCTCAGGATCCTGATCCGTCACAGGCTGTCACTTACTCTGTCTTACCCATGACAATAGGTGAAAGTACTTCATAAAATAAAATAACCAAGCAGTATTAACTTGGAGTGGATGTGCATTCATTCATATAGTGTATTCAGACATTTACTATGGTTATGGAAAGCTAAAATATACTGCAAAAGGCCTCTGTAAGTGATCTAAAATGAGAGTGGTTTTGTTTCAGTTGTTGATCTCACTCAATACTGAAGGAAGTAATGTTCATATTCAATTCAGTGATTTGGGACTAACTTAATTTCTGCATTTATTTATTTTTAATAGGCAATTTTATTTTTAACTTGTAATGACATCATGTGGCATGCATGCAGTAACCAAGCACAACAGCAGTGTCTTCATCTTTCTTGCAGGCAGGTTAAACCAACTCTTGAAGACACACTGCTTTCTTTTTTTATGAAGTATTTCTAGATAGAAGAAGCAAAGTTTTGCCATGGCACTCTAATTACTCATTTCTATATTTTAAAATTGTTTTTATTATTTTAAAAGTTGAGATCCACTGAGTTTTTAAAATTTTTATGACCTTTAAAAAGTCCCTGAAATACATTTTACATCAATTACTTAATACATAGTCTCACTCCTAATTCATCCTGAATGTAGAAAAATCAGATTTGTCAAAATCAAAATTTATGTGGGAATTTTTTCAGCTTTAGATGTTTTCTCTCTCTTCTTCCACAAAGAGAAAGAAAAAAAGCAAACTATCTTCACAGTCACTCTTTGGGTTGGATTTGGTCTTCCCCTGATGAATCAATAGCACACAAGGCTACAGGGTTTTTGCAGTGCTTTTTTTGCCGTAATCTGTCTTAGTTTTCACTAAAACAAGAATAAATGTTTTTACATCGTATGATTAGATTTGAAGCCTCAAGATTTTTTGCAGGATATGAAATCTATTTTCCAAATGGAGATAGTCAAGGAAATATCTATCGCAATTTTGCACAAAAATGACAAACGACCTATTTGTTGGCAGAATAGCAAGCAACAGTCACCATAAACTCCTCTAGGTCAAATTTTGTCTATTTCTTTGACAGATAGAAGATATTGTGGACAAAGGAAAAATACTAGACATTATAGCTTCAGTAAGATTTTGGTCACATTCTCTCTCATAAGAAAGCAAGGAAAAGGTAGTCTAGGAAAAAGGTACTGTTACACAGAGCACAAAACTCACTGAAAAACAGTAAACCTAACTATCAGCTGTCCACAAATCAAACTGCAAAGTCCTACATTGTATGCTATTAAATATTTTCATTTGCAACTTGGAAAATAGCATAAAACTACCTTAGTCCAACTTGGAGAAAATATCAAGCCGGTTAAAGAATTGACTCTGGGAAGAAGAATGGGTTGCAAGTACTCATGAAGAAAGGACTATAATTTAAGATCTTGAACAATTGGAGTAATGATCTGAAACAAACGGGATTAAATCCGATAACGATGTGCACAGTGTACTACACTTAATTAAGAATAATTCATTACACAAGTGCTAGCTGGAAAATTGGATAGATGGAAATTCTGCAGAAAGGAATCTGGAGATAACAGTAAATCTCTTACTGTTGCAGAAAAAGCAAATACTTTGCTAGGATGCATAAATAGGAGAGTTGTACCTTTAAGCATGTAGACTGATTCTATCACTTCTATTCAGTTCTAGTAAAGTCTCACATGGTATAAAAGCCAGTAATTGGCACCAAACTTCAAGAAAGACATGGATCAAGTAAGAGAGTTTACAAGACAACAAATGAGCTGAGGACACAGCTCATGGAAGAATGGAAGTGGTTTACTGAGAGGGAGGAGAGGGAGTAGCTGAAGCAGACCATAATAATTTGTGAATATGTACAAAGTTACTAGAAAATCAAAGACTGACAGCACACCATGTTTTAGAAGAGCAAGGATGGACTTAAACTCTAGCAGGGGAATTTTTGGGTTATGTTAGATAATAGGAAAATCTTTCAAATGGAAATGAGTGGGAAATACTGGCTGATAGTACCTAAAGCAGACCACGGAATCTCCTTTTCCAGAGATTTTTATAACATTCTAGGCAAATACCTGTCCAGTACACTACAGGTATTGTCAGTTTTGTCTTTGCACATGAGAATGAAACAGGTTATTTCTGTTCTCTTTCTCCCTTTCCTACCTTCTGTGCTTTACTGTGTGTTTTTTTCACGTTTCACTTTTCTTAACTGATCCATCAGTATGCTTTCTCTCACTGACTTACTAAAGTAAGTAGTAAAGTAAGTTGGTAACAAAGTACCTCTTTGCAGATAGATGGTAGTGTTTTAATTCAGAGAAACACCTCATATAAACAGCTAATTGGATCGAGAGTTCCCAGCAATCTCTGAAGCCATTGTTCCCAATGGTTATGTAGTCAAACATTGCACTGTTTCAAAAGAGCTAGCGCATTCCAACGCTAACAGTGAAAATGAAACCTTTAAAGCAGTTGTCCCCTCTCCTGAAAACCAGGAAGAAATGATATCCAAAGTTATTCTAAGTAGATATTCTTTGGTGTCAGTCTCCCCAGCCCCCCCCCCCCCA
>VXBL01001723.1:26927-117617 GCA_013400195.1 Aramus guarauna
AAAAAAGGAACAAAATGGTTGGCGAGCCAAAATCATGAGCTTTTTCCTGGTAGAAGAATGCTGTTTAGCCCACCATAAAAAACAGTACACTTAAGCAACTCTTCCACCACACACATCACATTGCTTTCATTCTGGAAAAAAATGACTGAGAAAAATTAGATAGATAGATAATTAGATAGATAATACCAATACATCATACTTCTGTGTTACAACTTTTTTCCTTTTCTATTGGAATTTTTATTTTAAGATTAATGGTAATTGGTCTTATACCAAGCATTAAAACTCTTAAAGGATCAGGTTTAATCTACTAAGTTTAAGAGTTATTTTATATAGAAAAGTAAGAATAGCAATAAATCTTTAAAGAAACTACTTTATTTCTTGTGAAGCTGTTCTGCTGTTTTCACAAGCAATACAAAAATTAAATTCTTGCTATCAGTTGCAAAATCAACTGATATATGTCTAAGAAGGCATAACAGACATCTTCACAAATGATAAATCTTCTGATATATAGCCACAAGGAAATTTTTCAAATTCTGAGTTACTGAAAAGCAGAGGAAAAAATGTATAGGGTCAGGCTAATATTCTATAAGACTTTCCAAATAAACCTAATACATTCACATAAAAATCTTGGAATTGATGACCTTTAATGATCAAAGGTGTGAAATGATGCTTTATAAGAAATTAATAAATTTGATTATGAAACTACAAAGCAAAAGTAACAATTGAGTGGCAATATGACAGCATTGAGAATGGGCACCAAACATTATTGTTAAATAGCTCAGTGCAAAACACAAATTTGTCAGTAAAGTATCGAATTACAGTATTGAGTAGCAAGCTGAAAACAAAATATTTTGCATACAACAGATTTTAAATCTACTTACTACTTCAGAATGGTGTGATGCTAGAAGTTTGCACAGGTTCACAATATAATTAAACAAATTAACAATAAAAAACTAGTACAACCCTACAGAAGTACCACCTCCTCTCAAGTAGTCTTGAATTTCAAATCAGGAATTCTCAGAGTATGTATAAAGAAAGTATTGCCATATGTTTGCACTGTTACTCGTCTCTAAGCATCTTCTATTGGAGGTAGAATACTGAGCTAGATAGAACTTTAAACTATGGCAGTACGTCCTTTTTAATATAAGTTACTGCAGTAATAATGGTTTATAATATTATATAACAACTTCCTATTCTCAGATCTGAAAATCTCTGGAGGTGGAACTAATCTATAGCTATAATAATGCCTATAGTCCTCTTTCAATAGCTTAAATCTGGTACTGAATAATACAAACATTTACAGAAGAAATATGTGGCAATAACCTTTTCTGTAAGTGCTGACATTAGAACCAGGACAAGGTTTAAAATGATGGTACTGAAGTATACAAAACAGAGCATAAGAAAGATGACTGGAAATAAGCCTTTGAATATTTTTTTTAAAAGGCTATTATGTTTTTCCTAAAATGTATTTAGGATTAACAGAATGATAATGTATCTACGTTCAGCACATACAGCATGTGAGGCTACATTTATCTTAACATGGAAAACAAGAAGTCTTTTATTAGAGACTCATAGGAAAATTACAGTTCCTGTTTCAGGCAGGATGCTACAACCCTTGCTGATCAAAACTGATAATTCTTCTGAGAACTCCTGAAATATTAGGGACAGATTGATTTAAGACTACTGTCAATTCATAATAATTCTGAGCAGAAAAGTTCAAGAAGCACCACATGGGGCAATGACAGAAAAATGGATATACTGGGGGTATGTCTCATTTATTCCCATCTGTTGCAGAAGGCTTTTACCCTGAGGCATGAACATTTGCCTTCCTGCTCCTAATAAAATTTTCCAATCATCTTTTGTTATCCATGCAGTTTTGGTTTATTTTTGCTGATTCTCATCCAAAATATTGACAAATTCCTTAGATATTTATGCATCACATAAGAACAGTGTTACCTTGTGTCAGTCTCCATTTTGTTGCTTTTCAACAGAAGGTTTCCATTTGTAGAGAGAACTACTTTTAAAATCACTGAACGGTACTAAAAGCTTCTAGATTAAAATGTTACCTTCTACACTGCTTTTTTTATCATGGCATTTCACTTATAAATCACTTTGATTTAAAATGCAATAAATCACAGCAATTCATTACAGCATACTTGGCTTCTATACTGGCTTAAGAATGAATGCTATAATCCATGCATCATCTTATTTATTAAAAAAAAAAAAAAAGTTAAATACTGTTCTCAGTGAAATTCACTGTTTGATACTTACAATGAATTAACAGAGCCTTTTTCACTTTTCATAGTCTGAAATATGTTTTCTCCTCACAAAATATCTGAAGTTGTATTACTAAATCCACAGCTATACCATACTTATTCTAAATATTTGGTATGCACTGCAGAAGTAGCATTAATTACACAAATAAACAAAAAGCTTATTTACTCCAATTAACATACAAACACTGTGAAGCACCTTGTTTAGCTGAAAGTAGAATAGCTGTCTAGGCATCTCAAAATGCATTGCGAGTAAGAACACAAAATTTCTTCCTAAATATTTATCCAGTTACTCCTATTTAGGTCATTTAGGTTTTTGAAGGTCAGCATATATGTGTATACACATATACATTTTTAAATAGAAGCATACATGTATACACACACATATATATGTATACATATATTTATATACACAAATATATGCAGCCCTAAGAGTTAGGGCTTTTTTTTGAAAGATATTTTAGCAGTTTTCCAAATATGAACACTTTGAATCTTCTTAATATAGAGCTCTAAGGACTATCCTCCTTCATACTTTTATTTCCCTGAAGCTCTGTAATGCCAGCCAGTATAAAGCAATAACTGTACAAAACAAATATTTTGATACTACTCCAAAGTCTAAAAAGTTAAATTAAACATGGAGTTTTTCTTATTGCTCAACTGCATATGAACTTAAAACTCAGGAAAATAATTCTTTTCTCTTTTCTATTAAATGACATCCTGATATGATCTTGTGGGTTTTTCAGCTATACAATGCAATTCTTAAACATGGAGTCTTCAGGTTGACTAAGAAAGGCGAATAGGACAGAAAAACCTATTTATTGGACTTCATATTTACATATTAAGTTTTATTCTTATGTTTTGCTGTGCAAAACATGAAATATAACACAGAATTTATATTTCAGGAAATAGTTTCCAGGTTCTATCACTAAACAATGTTCTCTCATAACATTTTGTTGGAAGTCAGACGTACAATACATGATGGCAGTTCATTAGATAGTCACTTGCCCTTCTTTAACTCAGCTTTTTATCAAGTGTGTAAAAAACAAGATTCGTTCTTTGGGAAAAGTCTCTTTTGCAGTGATTTTAACTGAAACAAATCTGACATGAAATTACATAAGATTCTTCCCTTTTACCCTTCAGAGATAAAAAATATCCTTTTGCTCTTGTTTCTCAGTTTTCTCTAAGAAATATCAAATTGAGAAGCAAGAACCAATGCACTCCATAAATACCGTTCCTAAAAACTGGGGAAAGAAGAGAGAGGAGAGAAGAGAGAGGAGAGGAAGAAAAGTTCAGAAAAGTTCAGAAAAGAAAAGTTCAGAAAGGAAAAGAAAAGTTCAGAAAGGAAAAGAAAAGTGCTTTTTAATTGCTGTACTAGAAACAACCTTAAGTAAAGGTTCTACAGAACCAGTTTTAAAACAAACAAGAATTCTACTTAATTCTCATACAGTCTTGTGAAGACATGTTATCTCACACTAAAATCTCTCCTTGCTCAACCTTTTCACTGCAGATGCCATGCCAAATTGATATCAAAATTAAAAGTAAAAAAATAATTAAAAAAAAACCCCTCACTTACAGCAAAGTGAATAAAATGCATCAAGACCAAAACTTTCCTACTTGAGAGTAAGAATCTTAAGAGATGCTACTATTCCTAACATTGTCAAACAAACCTACATTGGCACTGGATTAGCACTTCTCTTTTAAGCAGAATTTCCATTCTAAGCAGATTTTCCAGTGAAATGAAGATACATCTGCTCCAGAGACAGCCATTTCATCTCAGACTTAGGTTGATTGTTCAGATATTGTTCAATTTACTGGCTGTTATATTCTCTAATAATTTTACATTAAATGTAGATTTATCTACTCTTTTCAAGATCTTCCTGGGATACATTCAAGAAAATCCTTTATTTCACAAAACACAATTTCTCTTTTTCATCATGGCAAGAATCATAATTAATAAGGAAGACACATATAGCTTCTCAGGTGGCAATTTAATTCATTAATTTGCAAAATTTTCTTCTGTTTAGGAAGTACAGGTTTTGAATTATGGCATTCCAATACTTTAGCAACTTTTTAAGGGTTTTTCCTGACTTTTTTTTCATACTATTAGTTGTTAGTCTTTCAGAGAGAAATGTTGAAAAGAAATGTGAAGATAAGGAATGCGTAGAAGGTAAACTGGAAATTTATTACACTAAAATAGTTCATGCTTCCTCTCCTATCGCTACTATTGCCCATATACCCTAAGTGGGCACCAAATCTTATGTTTTGTGTGTAATTAAGGTCTCAGGAGAATAGGCAAAGTTGCATTTTCAGTTTTACAGCTTTTGTTCTCAAGTTTCAATGTTGCTCTCCATTGTACAGTCAATAAGACATATTACAAGCCTGTCCTCCCAAAACATATGCCAAGCTGCTTTTGAAACACATTTACTTTTTAGTAGCAGTAAGGGCAGAAGATGTGGACGTAGTAAACTCCTTGCTAATGTTCTCTCTAAGCTATGGAGATCTTCATTCTTGCAAAAGAAGAATTCTGATGAATGATATAGTTATCTTCAACTTTAGAAGGAAGCAATAAAGATCTATATTTAAAACCTTTCTGCACTGCAGTAGCTTAGGCTTTGCTCACTGTCACATTTCACTTTAAGTAGCTTAGGTATCAGAGGCAAGAATGAGAAATGTGACCTGGATAGATCTTCATTTATTTAGTAACAGACTAGCTTGAGGTGAAAGCAGCTCCATGGTCAAGACATATTGCTAATCAGGGATAATTCTTTATTCAAAGCAGAATGCTTGGATGATAATATGCAGGCACATAAATGTTAAGGAAAAAGTGGTAACTACTCTCTGATCTGGATGGTAGCAAGAATAAAAGAACTAATCCTCCTCGTAAAATTAGTGATACTAAGCAAATAATAACCAAAAAAATATAAAATTGAGGATATTTGGGACTTTCAGTTGGATTGTATGAACATTTATTATACTTTGACTGACGTTTTTCCTTATGACACTTTTAACTGTTCCTCTGAAAAAGCCTGCTTAGATGTTTAATTTAAGGCTAACATGATTTAAAATGTCACAATATCTAAGTATAAATTTGATTATTAACCTTAACATCGTAAAATTTAAAGGACCAATGTTATATGAGAATATTAAATCTGCTGAGATACAGAAGTTCTTCTCCAGTGTAATATCTCAAAAACCAAATTCCATCTAATGACCCCTGAGGTACATTACTGGTGACCAGCCTCCAGTCAGACTTTGTGCCACTGACCATAACCTTTCAAGCCTGGCAGCTCAAACTAATTTCAGTCCACCTTACTGCCCTCTTATCTAGCCTATACTTCACCAGTTTGTTTATGAAGATGTTACGGGAGGCTGTTGAAAGCCTTGACAAAGTTGAGATAAACAACACTGGTCTCCACCTGTCCAATGAGCTAGTTGTGGCATTTTGGAAGGCAAGCCAGTTGGTCGAGCATGATTTCCCCTTTGTAAATTCATGCTGACTACTCTCAAACAATTTCTTGTCTTTCATATGTTTGGAAATGGTTTCCAAGATTATTTATTCCATTACCATCTCAAGAAACAGGATGAGGTTGACTGGCCTGTAGCTCCCCGGATCAGCCTTCTTCCAGATAGGAATGACATTTGCTTTCCTGACCTTTCCAAGATTACCGAGCATGGCCTCGCAATGACATTGGCCAGCTCCCTCAGCACTTGTTGGTGCACTCCATCGGGTACCAAGGATTTGTGTTTGTCCAATTTGTCTAAGTGGTCCCTAATCTGATCCTCCTCTACCAAGGCTGTCTTACTTGCTCCAGACTTTCCCATTCATCTCAAGCACCTGGGATTGCTCAGTGCCAGTCTTACCAGTAAAGACAAAGGTGAAGAAGGCATTGAGTGCATCAGTCTTTTCTGTGTCCTTGTCATCAGATCCTCTGCCCCATTTAGCAGAAAGAACAGCAGAGTAGCAGACACAAATTTATTCTGAGGCAGTAAAAGCAAAAAAGTAAGAGGAAAGTGAAAGATAAACCACAGGATTCAAAGAGATATTGAGGCAGGTCACCAGTGGAACAGAACAGTATAAGATCACACAGTTAAAAACTTTTATAATGCAGAGGTATAAGATTCAGACTATTATTTTCATAATTTATCAGAATTCTCTCATTTTTTTAATTATCCTATCTTTAGCAATACTCATTTACGTAGTTTTGTGAGAAAAATGGAAACAGAAGCAAAAGAAAAGGGCACGCTCATGTGCATACACCAAGCTATTTCTGTGTGCCCTCTAGCAAACAGAATATAGAACTTATGAACCAAAAAAGATATATACAAGTCGATATAGCAAGGCAGTATCTGTAACTTCACACACAGAGAAAGTATATATAATCTCTGCCTTCTCATTCCAATCTTGCACTTCTCTGAAAGCAGGAAAGTATAATTAAGTGAAATTGTAAGAGAGAACTGTAATGCAGATAAATGTCCTCTGGCAGTAACCACAAAATTCATCTTCACCTGTGACCCAGAGTCAAATCTGCAACCAGATCTGCACAAATGAATACACTAACCTACTGAGTTACCATGATTTAATAGAAATTATTGTGTTCTGAGAACCCCAGTATTGTAATTAAATCATTCTTTTTGGGTGCCAATTTTGGGGAGCCTTTAGAACTAAATAATTGCAAAAAGTCTACTTTACAATTGCTGATAAACATATAACAACTCATTAAAAAAACCAAACTCATTTTAATATTCTAATTTATTACATACTCTTAGGCAACTAAAACAATACTTTCAATAATTGGCTCCTTAAAATGCATCATCAGTAGGTATTTCACTTGGACAGAGACATTTGGCGGGTTTTGCCCAGTAGTGTCCACTAGATCTGCGCTTTATGGTTCAGATTCACTCCTCTCATCTGTAGACATTACAACTCAATTAAAAATTTAATGTTAAATAAGATGCATTTTGATGTTCATATTGTCCCCAATAAGTTCCCACAGGCCAGAACAAGGCAAGCCATGCCTCAACATCTAGGTATTACTATAGTCTACAATAAAGAGAACAGACAGTGGAGTTGAGGAATATATCCATGCAGCATTTACGGTGAGCCACAACACTGGCTAGGTAACTAGCCCTTCTCTCTGCAAGTTGTCATCTATACACATGGGACTCAGATAACACACAGCAGAGCAGAGTGCTTGCAACTGTAAGACAGCTCCACTACAGTAGGCACTACACACAGATAATAAGAAAATTATATATTGCAAATAAACCTACTTACTGTGGGGCTTGTTACTTTAGCTAGGCAAACTCCCTAAGTTAATCATAAAATCAGACCCAAGCTATGAGTTGACAGCCAGAAAACTATTTCTATTGGATGTAGGTGGTATAGACTGACCTTTCAATCTTGACAGCAGAATTATTCAACACATTTGAGAATATCTAGAATAATTTGCTTCTATACAGTAAAATGAGAAAAGCAAGGGGATATTCAAAGCATATGTGAGGTAAAGAATATACTCAAATAAGACTTATGGAAGATGATATGCAAAAAGATTATCTATAATTCAGATAGGTCAGAAATCACTCAAGACAAAAATGACACTAGACAGTCTTTTCCATATGTGGCTTATAAGCCATTCTTATGGAGTTCTTCCGTGACCGTCATCAGACTGCCCTTTCTTGGTGTTAACTACCTATCCAAAATTAATGCTGAAAGACATAATGAAGTTAGGGTCAAGAAGCAAAAGGGAGAAATCACACAAGGAAATAGAAGTAATAATTACTACTGGTTGAAGAGTTTATCAGATTTGAATAACAGACCTGCCTAAGTCAGTCTTAAATTGAACAGGTCATTTTGTCTAACCTTACTCAAGCGATCATGAGGCATCAAACTGACCTTGCAAGTACGGCAAGATTTATAATATGGAAATTTGGTCTCCATTACCTTCCTAAACATCATTAGAGTAAAGGTAATATAAAAATTATTCTAAAAATTCTGAAAAGTTAGCTCTCAAACACACCACGATAAGCACAAATACTAACAATTACATATGACTATAGACAGGAAAATGGAAAAAAAGTGACTGTTAGCACTTCCTTCCTGAGATCATTAATGGCAAGAAGAAAGTGAGAAGGTTCACCACACTTCATCCTTTATGCCTAGTTAGCAACTATAGGAACACACAGAACACAGAAGATATTCCAGGAACAGTGCTAGTCAAAAGATTCTGCTCTTCGAACACAGAAACACAAGAAAAGGAAATACCTATGGATTGGCAATAACTTCTCCAGAAAATACTTTCAGTGGCAAGTTGTCATGATATATCTATGAATAACAATTTTAAGTCTACAGAAAGAGTATTAGAAGGAAGAGTACAGTGAAAGAATTATTTCACCTTTTTGACAATCTTTCCACACAGTTTTGCGATTCTTCTCATAATGTTTATTCAACCAGGTGAGGATGGTTCGTTCATATGGAGAATATATATTACTGGATAAAGGTTCTGATTTTATTCTTGGCATGTTCTGCATGCTTTCCAAGCTGGACAGATCAGTGATATTACATGAAGAAACACGTGGAAGAACAAACACCTGAAATTAGAAAAAGTGGTTTTAAGCATGAATTGTAAAAAGAACAATTTCAAGTTGAATGATAAAACTCCCACTTCAAACTCAAAAGGTTTTCTAATTTAGAAAAGGTTTTAATAGATTACATATTTGCATAAAAGCTATTTGCATAAAAACACATGAGAAGAGATTTGCTGAGGTTTTAGGGAATTCTTTTGCTTCCTTAAACAAAATGCAAACTGAAGTTTCCAAATGGTCTTGGGAGTCTGGAGAGGTCTCAGTCAACTGGAAGCTGGCAAATGTTGTCCCAGTTTTCAAGAAGAGTAAGAAGGTAGACCCTGATAATTACAAACCTGTCAGTCTCATTTCACTGCCTGGTAAAATTATAGAGAAGCTTATTCTAGGAGTTATTGAAAAACACCTGAGAGACAATGCAGCCATTGGTCATAGAAGCACGGGTTAATGAGGGGAAAGTCCTGCTTAACCAACCTAATTTCCTTTTATGACAAGGTCACCCATCTAGTTGACCAAGGGAAGCCAGCAGATGTGGTGGTTTTAGATTTTGGCAAAGCTTTTGATGCTGTCTCTCATAGTAGTGTTCTGTACAAAATGTCCAGCACACAGCTAGACAAATCCATAATATCATGGGTCAACTATTGACTGACAGCTTGGGCTCAGAAAGTTCTAGTAAATGAGGTTACATCAGAATGGTGGACAGTCACCAGTGAGGTTCCCCAGTGCTCAATTTTAGGGCCAGTGCTCTTTAAAGTTTGCATAAATCATCTGGACACAGAAATTGAATGTACATTAAGTTTGCCAATAATACTAAATTAGGAGGAGCTATGGACTGCCTCAAGGGTAGAGAGGCCTTAAAGAGAGATCTGGATAGACTAGAAAGCTGAGCAATAACCAGCTACGAATTTTAACAGGAGCACGTCCAGATTCTGCACCTGGGACAGGGTAATCCTACTTATACATATAAATCAGGGGACAAGAGGCTGGAGAGCAGCCCCACAGAATGAGATCTGGGAGTTAGGGTTGATGGCAAGTTGACCATGAGCCAACAATGTTCCCTGGCAGCCAAAAGGGCCAACCATGTCCTGGGACGCATCAACCAAAGCATAGCTAGCTGGTCAAGGGAGGCAATTGTCCCACTCGCTGTTTTAGGTGCCTCAGTATAAGGAAGACAACAAACTATTAGAGTGTTTCCAGAAGGTGACCAAGATGGTGAAAGGCTGGACTTACAAGGAATGGCTGAGGTCACTTGGTTTGTTCATCTTGGAGAAGGCTGAGGGGTGACCTCACTGCAGTCTACAACTTCCTTAACATGAGCCAGCAATGTGTGCTCACAGCCCAGAAAGCCAACCGTATCCTGGGCTGCATCAAAAGAAGCATGACCAGTGGGTTGAGGGAGGTGATTTTTCCTCTCTACTCTGCTCTTGTGAGACCCCACTTGGAGTACTGCCTTCAGCTCTGGTGTCCCCAGTACAAGAAAGACATGAAGCTGTTGGAGCAAGTCCAGAGGAGGGCCACGGAGATGATCAGAGGGCTGGAGCACCTCTCCTATGAAGACAGGCTGAGACAGTTGGGCTTGTTCAGCCTGGAGAAGAGAAGGCTCCAGGGACACCTCATAGCAGCCTTCCAGTACCTAAAGGGGCCTACAAGAAATCTGGAGATGGACTGTTTACAAGGGCAGGGAGTGATAGGACAAGGAGTAATGGGTTTAAACTAAAAGAGGGTAGATGTAGATTAGACATCAGGAGAGAATTCTTCACCACAAGAGTGGTGAGGCGCTAGAACAGGTTGCCCAGAGAAGCTGTGGATGCCCCCTCTCTGGAAGTGTTCAAGGCCAGGTTGGATGGGGCTTTGGGCAACCTGGTCTAGTGGAAGGTGTCTCTGCCCGTGGCAGGGAGGTTAGAACTAGATGATCTCTGAGGTCCCTTCCAACCCAAATCATTTTATGATTCTATGAATTGGGCCCAATTTTTCAGTCCCTTAAACACCACCAGTGATGTCTAATTTCCTGATACATATATACATAAAGAAAAGGCTATTATATTTTATCTAATCAGAATTAAAACAGCTTGCACTCCTTTTATAATTGTTTCTTTTCATATTAGTTTCCAATACCAGATTTAGATATTAGAGAGCATTTGTTTTGCGAGGCAAGGTATTAGAACTTTTTAATCCCTCTATTTGCTGCAGATGGAGAACACTCTCACATATAGTATGATGCAGCTACAGCCAGGTGGCTTCACAGTTTCCACACTTACATCTGGATTTCTTTTTTTTTTTTTCCAGATCATACGAAGGACTGTAATCCAATGCTTTCATTTTCCTGAAGAAAACATTTTGTAATACACTAATATACAAAACCTAGTTAACTACTAATGTACATGAGACCCAAATTATAGCATCTGTATTTAATTACAATAATTTAAAAAAAAAAATTGAGTCATTTTGAAATTCCTTTTTAAACACTGAAGCATTTCAGTTTAGCATCATGCTTTCTCAAAAGGCTTTACAGGTTAATTTATTGCAATGTTCCTTCATCAGTATAAACTGATGTTCTGTCAAAGGATCAAAACAGGAAACAGTAATGGCAACTACATTTAGAAGAAAATATGAATTATTTACCCATAAAACATTATTTTATTGTGTCTTAACAAGTTCAATCCATCCTAATACAAGATGCCCACATATCCACAATCCTACTGAGACCCTGTTGAGAGACCAGGACATTAGCATACAGCAGCTTTTTGGAGCACACTGTATTTATTTAAAAAAAAAATCAGCTATAAGGTTATGAAATGTTATTACTTATAACTATAAAAAGCATCCTTATTACTACATGCTCATTAAACTTAAATTATCTTTATTGAAAATCTGGCCTGACCCAAGGGCTAAATTACCACTTCTGCTGTCAGTGTCCATGTGTTTCCATTAGCCTTGACTTTCAAGATTTGTAGAATACCATCAGTATTTTAGCTCTTGCTCAAAAAGACAGTTAAAAGTATATCTTTATGATTCATGAATCTCCCTTTTATTCTCCACAGGTTCTACCCTTTCTTCAGAATAAACTTCATCTTCTATTTTTCTGAGCTGGATTAAGGTACAGGTTTTTTCCTCTGGAACTTCTGCAGCATTTACAGAAGTTTTCATAACTAATAGGTGGGCCATAATGCATCAGGTTAAGGCATCAGATACAGGCATGAAACAATATGGAATGACATTTTAGTTGATAGAGAATAATATTAAAGTATATCTAATAATAGCATTTTATTTCTAAAATAAAATTGGATATCAAGACATGTCTAGTGAATAATTATTTTAAAATTTTCTGAAATTTGCAGCATACTATGTGAGTAAGAAAGAATTCTGTTTCATCTGATCTTGTGTGAAATCAGGCTGTTGTAATCACAAAAAGGCTTGTCTCTACCTTCATTTTAATGAAACTGTTTTGAAGATACGAAAGATTCTCTTAACTTCAGAATATTTCAACACTAGCCCAAGTAAATATTTCTATATAAGCCAATCTTGCTATCTTGACAGTTCATATCCTGTTTTTCTTTATTGTTCTGATGCTTTCTTTAAAGATTTAACAAAATAAATAAATAAACCTTGTTCAGCAGCAGTCACGGTCACCCTTGTCAGGAATGGCTTTGAACAAAAAGGTATGGAAGAGAGAACAGGACTTTGAATGTTAAGTGACTAGTTCAAATGTAAATCCATGTTATCTTAAGAGTTCAGTTTAAGCTTTATTGCATTAAATTGAATACCATGTAGCCAAACTGCATAAGGCTACAGCAAAAAAGTAAAGCAGAGACATAGAATTCCTAAGACATTAGCAGGAGAGATAGAGAAGATGAATGTGAAGTTATAAGGCTGTAAAAATGTACTATTATAGGATAGAAAGATGAAGGAAAAATGAATGCGAAGTTGAAACATGCTTCTCGTGAATGAAATGGAACTAGAATGATGAAGAGCACATCTTCACAAGAGGTATAAGCTGATCTAAACCTGAACTTTTTCATATATCCAGCAACCCTGTGTTCTGTCCCATTCTTACCTCTACACCAATGGTCAGAGAGATGAAAGATCTATTTGGAAGCACCATCTTACTCCACTAGTTCGAGCATAAGGAAAGGGGCAGAAAAATGTAGCCAGGAAAACCTGTATTGGTTTTGGCAGAGATAGAGTTAATTTTCTTCCTAGCAGCTGGTATAGTGCTATGTTTTGGATTTAAGATGAGAATAATGTTGATAACACACTGATGGTTTCAGTTGTTGCCAAGCAGTCAAGGACTTTTCAGCTTCTCATACTGCCCTGCCAACAAGAAGGCAGGAGGTGCCCAAAAAGCTGAGAGGGGACACAGCCAGGACAGCTGGATATTCCATACCATATGATGTCATGTTCCGTACATAACTGAGGGGTGGGCCAGAAGGCAGAGCAGCTCAGGGTTTTGCAGAGCATCAGCTTCAGGTGGTGAGAAATTGTGCTGTTCATCACTTGTTTTGTATATTTTTTTGTTATTATTATTACTTTTTTCTCCTTTTCTCTCCTATTTAACTGTCTTTATCTCAACCCAAGAGTTGGGGCTTTCTTCCCCATTTTCAATTTTCTCCCCCATCCCACTGGGAGTGGGGTAGTGAGTGAACAGCTGTGTGGTTGTTTGAGCTGCCTGCTGGGTTAAACCACAACATACATACTGACCAAGTTCATTATATCTTAAAAGTAATAGGTATTATAAAAGTGCTTACCTGTTTAAAAATTCCATTCTAATTTAAGATAATAAATGTCATGGGTGCGTATATGTCTAGTCAACTAAGTATTTCCACTGTAAAGTGTTTCTAACCAGGATAACAAAAAAAGCATAGAAGAGTTTTCTTTATTTGTAAGAAAAGATTTCTATAACATTTAATTCTACAAAATGGAGACTGTTCTAACACAGCATTTCCTAATTGAAACATTTTAACACACTGCTAAAGCTTCAGAACTAAGAAAATGACAATGTTCTCATTCTTTTTTTTTTTTCTTCTCTGTTAGAAATAAAATACTTAAAAGTATTTAGTTTTAAAGATCTGTTTGGGGAAAAAAAAACAACCCTTGAATATACCACAGATCTTGTTCAAAACAAAGTTTTTTGCCATCAGTTCTTCAGAACTTAAGTAGAAAATCTATCTACAATTTACCTTGTATACCTGCAGTAGCACATCTGTCCAAGCTCGTTTGCTCATTGTCTCAAATATGCTGTCCTCCAGAATGAATGTATGTTTGTCGCTAAATATGTCTGAGTTTTTCACATCTCCTTTTGCCAACTCAGCTGTATGATCCTTCAGATAAAGGAATGCGATTTATTTTCAATACTCATTTCAGCAGTTTGGATAGGAAATTCACCAGAGGATAATAATGAATCAAAGGCATAAATGACTTATAACATCTACTGTAGTGCAATAGTGATCAGCATTAGAACCATTTACGGTTTGCTACTATCTTGGAAATAAGAAGCATAATGCGGAATTGACAGAAGTTGAAAGCAGCAATCAGGACAGAGAGGCAACACGTAGGATTTTTTTTTTTATGGTAAAATTAGTACAAAGCACTAAAATGAATTCTACTGTTGAACAGTAGAACATATCTGTTGGAAATTAATCGCAGGTATCAGTGGTATCAGAAGGAATGGACAAGAAAAACCAGGGGAGGAGAGTGTAAATGTTGGTGTCAGTTTAAATTTCTGTTCAACCTCATGCACATGTTTAGATTTATGCAATCCAAAACAGTCACCACAGTAGGAATACTCATGGTCCACAGAAGACTTCCATTAGTCTTCAAAGGACTGACACTAAGTGGTCTTTGTTAAAAAAAGAAGGAAAAAATGAAACAAAAACACACAAAAACCCCCCAGAACCTACCTTTAGTACAGTTTGCTCTTTAATCCATTTCTTATAATCATCAGGTTCAAGCAGAAATTCTGGCATAACATGAGGAAGATATGCTCCTTGGCTTCTGAAATCATAAAGCAGGAAAAGTTAATAGGTAAGCAACATAATTCTTTTTAAGAGCAGTCCAAGGTTTTCAACTTGCTCAACCTGTGTGTAAGGTCTTCTGAGTTCTATCTGAGTACACTTTGGAGTAATGATCCAGTTCTACTAATTGTTTTAGATCAGTTTGAAATTATGGTCATGACAACTTATTTCTCCTCCCACAGAATTATATTTTGCTGGTAACAGCACATTTTTTGTCTCCATATTTTACATAGTGACATTATCTTCTCAGATTAATGACATTTTATGTTTCATACAATTTAGTATGCTTTTTTTAAACACAAATACTTTAATCAAGGACCCAAAACAACATCAAGTTAGTAGTCAAGTTCTAAAACTCACCGTGCCTGAAGTTCCCATTTCCCATTAAGTCAGACTCTGTCCCATGAAATCCCTTTAAAACTTCAGTTCTTCCCAAATGATAAAAGAAGGAAGCTACACAACATTCATCTTTTCAAGTGCCCTACCTTTCTTTCAAAGTTTTTGCTTGGTAGATATATGGAAATAGGTGTAATCTACAATTTTCATCCTCAGAAAAGCTATATAATAAAGTTACATGTCATCATAGTAAAAGTGGGTCCTATAAAACCGAATGTTCTCATAATTGGCTACATTTTGCTATTGAGGAACACTGTCTTAAAAAAATTCCTCCTCATTAACGTCGATATTTAACATGTTGTCAGTTCTCCCAGATCAGTATTTTCACACTGTTAAGATGTTTTTCCTCAAGAGACACAGCTTGCAACAAATTAGTTAGTTGCCTTGTAAAATACACAAATTTTTCCTTTACTGCTGTGGGAATGTTCCCAGGAAACCTTTTGAGGGAGGAAAAATAAAACTGATACTTGGAATGTTGCTTGAAACAGTGAACAACATCCACCTGCTTTTTAAGTGGAAAATTTGAAAGACGAAGTATGCTTTATTTGAACCATGCTGACCAGAAAGTAGTGGCTGCAGGAAGAAAGCTGAGAACTGTATGTTTCTATTCTCAGAGTGCTCTCCTGGGCTTCATAAGGAGGGAATTTGCACTTTCCACTAATCACAATGAACATGCAGGAATAGCAGATCACAGATGAATTACTCATATCTAGGCTGGTTCTGGATGTCTTACCATCATTACATACAGTTGTGCCAGTAGTGCAAGATATCATTAGTCATCAATGTATCTGCGTACAGAGGTGCTGAACTTAGCCTTGACCGATTGGCTGCTGCTCCAATTCTGCTCTGAATATATCAGTGAGCTAACAGACAAAATTCAGTAAGGCCGAAGGTTTTTATTAAAATTTAGCTATTAAATAGCTTTCCAAATTGTCCAAGAAACCACTTAAGTACTTCTTTCCAGTTGCTGTGTTGCTTAGCAAAAGGAGTTGGGATCCACTTACCCCAAAACTCATCATCATTTTAAAGTATGCAACTAACATCAGGTATGCTAGTTTCAAGACATCTAGATTCCCTGGAAATCTCAGTGGGAAGATTGGACATAATAGCTGTCAGGCTCCACTGGGAGAAAATTTTGACCCTACCTAGGAGTGCTCCAGAAGTATCCCATGAAAATCTTTAAGGAAACTTCTGTGAATTCATATTTTGATGGAAGCTCCTGAATGGACTTTTTTAGGGGTAACTTGAAGCATAAGGTATGCAAAAGGACAGAAACCTGACTGCCTCCTTGCCAGAAGCTACCAGATTATAAACAAAGTAAAGTACTTCAGCAGACCTTTCTGATACAACCCTAATGTAAGTAGATTGATGGCATTCTTTCATTTCTTCACCTATATCTTGAAGAAATATTTCCACTTATGTTGTTAATTTTCAATGTTATGAATAAATGTTTTTATTTGCATTTTACAATAAACAAATGAGATAAATAAGGTATAGACACATTCTCTCTCAGGTGCAATGACTCAGTAAACTGAGTCATATTAAAAAGTATTCTTTTTAAAAAGTATTCTTATAAAAAAGTATTAAAAAGTAGCTTCACAGCATACACACCACTCTATGCAAATTCAAAAAGCGCTAAGAATTTATCTTGTCTGCCCAAGCCACCTGACACAATCAAGGTGAAGAAAATAAATGTTTCCCAGAGCTGATAACAACCAAGAAGACTTTCTGGTATACTCAAAGGTATTGGGTGGCATGCTCAAAGTTGGAGGATAGCTGATGGTAGGTATCACTGTCATCCAATGAGAAATGATATTATTTTGGTTCTTTTGTTCTGACCTCATCCATCAAACACTGAGTTACAGAAGAGATATTAAAACATTTGAAGGTAGACAGAAGAAATATCAGTCCTAAAAGACCAAAATTAAAGTCTATATTAATTTGAGTTAGTGCAATAAAATCCCACACTGAAGTGTGAAAGGCTCTGAAAGACACATCAGCTCCACTCTTGAAAAGTAGTTAGAGGCTTGTGTCCCTCTTAATAGGAACCAAGCAGAATCAGTCCAGCTTCCTGTACAAGGATTAATGAAACAACTATTAACAAGGGTAACAGGGTTCAAAAGAGGAAGCACATCTTGACATTACTCTTGACTGCTCTCCTAGGAGTTGTGCAGAATATTAACTTAATACTAGACATAAGGCAGTGGCAACAGAAAGAATTTTCCTTGGGTTGGAACCAAAGACATTTTTTGACGTTCTAACATCAGAAAAATATCAATATACTGATTAGATGAATAAGAAAAATCTCTTGAATCTACTTAGACAGTCATTCAGCATCATATCATACCATCTTCAGTTTTGGGCCCCTCATAACAAGAAGAGACTGAGGTTCTGGACCGTGTCCCAAGAAGAGCAACAAAGCTGGTTTAGGATCTAGAGAGCAAGTCTTATGAGGAGAAGCTGGGAGAACTGGGGTTGTTTAGCCTGGAGAAAAGGAGGCTGAGGGAGACCTTAGTGTGCTCTACAACTACCTGAAAGGTAGTTTTTTCCCTAGTAGCAAGCAATAGGACAAGAGGAACTGGCCTCAAGTTGTGCCAGGGGAGGTTTAGATTGGATATTAAGAAAAATTTCTTCACTTAAAGGGTTGTCAAGCACTGGAACAGGCTGCCCAGGGAAGCCATTGCATCACCATCCTTGGAGGTATTGAAAAGACATGTAGATGTGGCACTTAGGGATATGGTTTACTGGTGGACTTGGCAGTGTTAGGTTTACAGTTGAACTCTATGATCTTAAGGGTCTTTTCCAACCTAAATGATTCCATGATTCTGTGATTCTATACACCACATACTCAATGTCTTGCTCTCTGGAGGGATGTAACACTCCTGAAGAAGAAAAATCAGCAGGGTGGTTTTAGTGAGAGTTTTCACTTGATATGATGGCAAGACATTCTTCAGCAGTCCACTGCCTAATGACTCCAGCCTTTAAGATACAATGGAAAATAAGATGGGATGTATCCATTGATTCCTTTATTCAGTAACAGAATGGATGGTGAAATTGTGAAAACAACAGGAATCTGTAAGCACTGCTCTTCATTCAAGAAAGACAAAGATATTGTTCTGCCACTGCTGCAATGGCTCCTCCAAATCATCTGCCACTATATTATCTATGATGCACAGAAGAATGCTATTCTGCCTCTTAAATCTTAATAAAACTGATATACATGAAAGTTGCCAATAAAGGTCCAGTGTTGTTGGAGCAGTGTGCATTAGTCTCATGAGCTCAAGTACAACTGTCATCACTGTCTGTTATTCTCAGATAAAAACCTTGTATTTAGAATGTAGATAGTATGTAAAAGACAGTTTTTAAATGGCTTTACAGCCTCTTGAACACTAGGTGAGGATGCTAAAAAGCAGAGGATCTCATGACATTAGACTTTCTCTGAAGTTCATTTTCTTCTGTTTCACAGCAGTAACAGCCAAGGAGGATGAAGAAGAATTTATTAACCTTTTTTGATTTGCACCATCTTTGACAGTTGTTCCATATTATGTGACAAGATAAGATTATCAATGAAGGTAGCTAATAGCTAAATCTGTTCAGCAGCAGGAGTAGTGCTTCCATTTCTTGGCATATTATTAATATGAAACACTAATAGATTACAAAGTAAGTCTACAAAAACTTTGCTAAAGCCAGTAATTACAGGACAAAGAACATCAGTGGAATAGTAAGATCATTAACGACAAACCTGATATGACTATCTACTGAGTCTAAGGAATGAGGTTGAGAGTCATCTTCTTTCACAATTAAGGGAGCATAGTTCCAGTGGAATTCCTGTGTTGGATATAAACCTATCAAAGGACACCTCAATTGGTGTAAACTACAGAGGATAAACTTGGTAAAAATTAATTAAATTTATAAAACATAAATTTTAGATCAAAACAGATACAGTATAAAGGAAACCCTAAAGCTACTGTATATATTGTTCAGTTGGAATTATGTTTGAACTATGTTAATTAAAAAGTGGAAAGAAAAGATACATGCATGCATATTTTGCAATACGTGTACTTACTTAAGGAAAGCGAGCAATGTAGAATGCTGCCAGTGGAGCTGTAACATTCGTTCGACTGGATCAAGAGGCAGTGACTGCCTCGATGTAATGCCTGGTAACAACTGTCCACTCAGATGGAATAACATGTCATAAACAGTCTTAGTATCTTTGCCGAGGTTTTGTTTAAAAATCTTTTCTTCTGAAGAGGTCATCTGGACTTTACACACATCACTAAGAGAGAAAAAGCTTCCGATGTTATTCTTTTTAATGCACAAAATGAGCTAACATTTTATTTATATATATTTATATATATATATGTCATGATGATAAATTTAATAAACCATGAAGTAAAAACAGCAGCAAGAAAGTTGAAAAGTATAGCACTTTTTGCTTTTTACACAACTTTCATAATACTGTAAGAATTTTGAACTGCATGGAATATTTAATAAATTTATGTGAAATATTTCATAAATAAATTTTGTGTTTGTCACTGCTTTCTGCCAAACATAACTTTGATTTCTATCATGTTTATAAATGTCTGTGTGTTTGTGTCCCAGGAGATTGGCTTCTTCATTATTTAGTAGCAAGCTAGATAAGATCAACTAAGTGATGCCACTAAGACTGATATATTTCCAGAGTGTTTTCAAGACTGTTGATTATGAAATTTGCTTTCCCATCTGTTTCTTGATCTTCAGAGTATGTGGGGGAAAAAAGACATATTGTTAAAACACTTTTTATGTCACCAAAGAAGGGACAATTGCTAGAACTATGTTCATTCTGGGAGAAGAATCAATTTCAGTTAAGAGGGTGACATATAGTTTGAACTGCATATTTAACATACACTGCATTATGATATATCAGAGCATCATAGTTGGAAACATATTTTAGAAAATGAAAAATAACATCTGAGTGACATTTTTTTATAAAGAGCATACAGATACTACAATTTCAATATACAAGTGTGCATTAGAATGTGTTTATATTCCTCAGATCATATCCAAAACACTTTAGTATATACGTTAACATTTTATTAGGCAGACATAAGTTAGTTCTAGGCAGATATGAATTACCGTCTTAAAGAATATGGTATTGAAATAGGATTTTGTCCCTTAGACCAACCAAAGAGAGTGAACCAATTCTTAACAGCAGTTAGGGTTTTCTGAAAGAAGATGTACTCCTCTTTATCTTCATCAGGAAAAAATGATAATTCAAATTTATTTTCTCTCCCGTCACTTTGGCAGACAGCTTCACTCTCTTCACTCATCTTTTCATCACTCTCACTTTCAGAAGTAGTATCCGACTCTGAATGATACACAAAACAAAAATCCAGAAAAATTCCATATTTCCCTATTTTTGTCTAGTACAAAAATAATTATTTTTTATCACACAATTTTTTTCAGAACCAAAAAAAGTGTCAGGCAACAAATGACCATTATTACCCAATCAGAAAAAAATAAAGTCAGGCATGGCTTACAAAACCACAAACAATCTTAAAGAAACAGTCTTACATACAGTTCTAGTAGGTATAGCTTTACCAGCTAGTCAATGCTAGTTCCCCGCCCCAATCACATATCATGGCTCAGTAACTGATGTATTCAAACAATTTATCAGGTATTGTATAGGTACCACTAACCCTACATCCCAATCTACAAGCCTTTGGACTTTTCTGCCATCTGTTAGGCCTTCTCTCTCCTAAATTCTGACCTGGTCAAAACTTAGATTATCTGTTTTAACAAGTACTAGTTGTTAACAACATCAACAACAATATTATTGCATAAAAGATAACCAAGAAAACAAAGAACACTTTCCTGCATAGCACAAATAACTTTGATGATTCTGTCCTTGAAGGTGTATTTTAATACCACTGTTGCAGTTTTAATGTTTCATTAAATGACCCAAAAATAAAACAAACTAATAAAAAAAACCCTAACTGAATAAAAAAAAAATCCTGTTAGGGTTTTAGAAGAAAAAACAATACAATATGGAGAAAAGAGACTCATCCTTTATAAGATCATTATGTAGTCAGATGTGAGTTTGTGCAGTGCTGCCAGCTGAAAAGATTATTTTCCCCATATTCTCACTGCCACCTTTGCCAGAGGTTATCACCTTTTCAGATCTGAAACTGAGTTGCTCTTTTGAAGTCTTCTTAAATCATTGCAGTAAAAATGAATCATGCTGGTGAAGAGCTAGTATTTAATCTGTTTAATTACTCCTATTTGTCTTGGCAAAACCTTAGACAATGATCACACAAGCATCAGAAGATCTGCAAGAGTGGAATCCTAAGAGTGACTAAACAGCAACAGTAACTTCTGCTGTTCTAACTTCCTAGTTAGAAAACTAGGAGCTGAAAGATGAAAGACGTCAACAGCCTCAGATACTAGTCAACTGACAACCTTACAGAAGATAGATTACTCTTAGTTCATACAGAACAGCACCTTAACCGAGCTGACTTTGACTTTTTTTTAATATACAGTACTTGATAAATGCAATAAAAATGTTGAAGTCTAACCTGAGCATAGAACCAGACCTTTGCAGAATATAGCGTATTATAGAGCATATATGATTGGTTAGTTCATGACTACAGAAACACTGTCCCCCTTAGCAGCTAATCCCTTAGGTTTGTTCAGTATTTTTCTGCTGGCTCCTCCATGGACATGTTATTGCAAATGGGACCTTGAATTTTTTTGCTTGTTTGTCATTTTGTTTGGGATTTTTTAATAGTTTGATTGATTTCCCTTCTACTTAGTCTGCTAAAAGGAAGGAGAGTTTTTTCTGCTTCTATACTTTAGGCCAGGTTTCCCGTGGTGTCACTGGAGAGGACAACCTCCCCAATATTCATTGATTATATGAGCAGAAGCATTTCGGTCAAAGCTTACAAATTAGAAACATATCTCTTTAAAGCAGTAAGCTGAAAAGCAGTTGTAAGAGTTCAAAGTGTTTAAAGTGAACAGCTGCACCATACCTGATGACTGAGAATCTTCATAGGTTGAGTCAGTGGTTGCACCAAAGGAACTTGAAGAAATACTATGGGAAAGTGATTGTGGAGTATAACATGGATGCAGAACAACTTCTCCACTACTGTAGTCTTTACTGTCTATAAAACAAGATTACAAGCTGCAGTTGAGAAAGCATATTTTATCATCTGTGCTTTTATCATCTGTGTTTATAAATGGGTATCTGCTTCTGTATTTTTCTGTTTTGTGCTTCAATTAATCAAGTAACAGTTCTCATTTGACTCAGGATGAAAATCTCACTTTGGTTGTTAGACCAGGGATGAGAAGAATTACCTGCATATTTTTTTCCGTTAACATTATATTTTACAGGATGGGTCTTCACAGTAGCTGAAAAGCACCTATCAGAACAGCCCTAATTCAAGAATTCTAAGTCATGAACAAAATTGTCTTAAGGAATTTTTGATCACACTCTGTGATCAGCATACCAGTATCAAGCTCTTTCAGACTCAACAACACATATTTTACAAACCGAACTCAAAAGTATGCTTTATCAATCCATCAGTTCTGACATTCTCGTGTTGGCCTATGATAGGAGTAGAGGACCCTCTGCTAGCTGTCTCTGATGTCATGGTGTCAGATATATGGAAGCAAAGCCCTCCTGAATAGCTTTGAAAGCCACTGTTTGTATATGCATGATTTGGTCACATTAAAGAGTATTCCACACCAAAATAGTCTACACAACACCACATAAAATAAAGTCAAGGAATTTAGTGGTAATGACTTGCTTCAAAACTCATAGTGTGAAGAAGCCAATAAGCAATCAACACAGGACAGAAACATTCCATTATTAATGGAAGATCAGTGCTTAAAAAATCATCACTCCATTTCTGGCTTAATCCTGAAGGGAAGCCTACAAAGCATCTTCAAAAGACAAGCTTGCAAAAAATATCTATTGATCACAAAAAAAAAAAAAAAAACCACCACACATTTACAAGAGAGAACACTTTTCCTCCTTTCCTATCTTCATGTAATCATGGTGTGATCCATGAATGGTATGGTTTCTATACCTATCTTCTATATGGAAAAAAAAAAAATCATGACCTGTCTTCTTGCTAATCCCTTTTTCAACTTCACAAGTACCAACTCTCTTTTCTCTTAGATAGTCTGAGTAAAAAACTTATTTTAAGTTAATGAAGTCTTAGAATTCACAGTCTTCAAAGTTAAATCTATTTCAGATCTAAGGAATTACTTGCTTACCTGAAAAACTTGTCTATTTCATCAAAATATATCAGCTCCCAACAACTATAAAAATATAATAATTTACCCTATATTTGAACCTGCTTTGAGCAGAAGGTTGGACTAGATGACCCCCAGAGATCTTTTCCAACCTGAATTATACAACGATCCTAATCTCTTCCCATAAGCACAGCTACACATGAAGAGATTACAGATCATTGAGGTAGGTAGAAAGGGGGGAGGCAGGAAGCAGGCAGCGATGGGGCCTGAGGGAGACACACAGGCAGAGATGTAGAGACAGAGAGGCAGGCAGCAAGAGGCAGGCAGGGAGGTGCATTACAGATAAAAATATTTCTAGTCTCTAATTGCGGGCTTTTATTAGGCCTTAAAATATGGCTATGTTCTCCAGCCTTCAAGGACAGTAATTAAAAAAACCTGAAAACCATTCCCAACAGGCTGATAATGATCGCATTTAATCATAACATCATGTGGCTTTCTTCAAAACATAATCCAGCTGTTGTCCTAGGAATTATTGATGATCACTCTCTATCAATATAATTTAAATTATGTTCATTTATTCTGTATCGTTTTGTCTGGTGTACCTAATCATACTTTAAAAACTCCACGAAACATTCTGTAAGATTTAGGCTTGTCCAAAATTTTTCAATAAACATTACCTAATCATTTACATAATAATATAAAATATAATATTGATAATATAATAATTATATTTTATATAATATTATATCTATATAATCAATAAACATTACCTAATCATTTATATAAGTCTTCCTCATTTTCAACAAGAAAACAGAAAGTATTAAACTGTTTTAAAAATTCAATTACAGTATCCCCTTGCAATTAATAAGGAAAAAAACTATCCTGATGATAACATCCCTGGTATCACACTGAAAACATTGATAATACTACTAGACATAATATAATTTTAAGAGGTAGAATGGTGACTGCTTACTGCTTCTCAAGATAATTTGCTGATCAGAGCGGTGAAATGCCAAATACGGGTATAAAGTTAGAAGGCAATTCTCTGCTGTTGCTGCAACTTGTATTGAGAACCTGTTCAAAACAAAGTACAAAGATGATAGTTTTCTATTTAGCCATGGTAATCAAGATATTTCATCACAAGAATAAAAGACAGAATGCAGGTGCCTGGAAACTTCTTTTCTCTTCTGGTTCAATAGGAGAGTACACAGATGGGACTGCACATGCCAAAATGGTGAAGTTTAGTATAGTATTTCCACTTCATAGTTTTACTGTGAGCATGGATGTCTCATTAATCTGAAAGTCCAAGAGTTAACAGAGGTTTTGTGAAATAAATGAACTCTGTCTCTCTGAAAAGAAAAAAACAATTAAAATTACAGCTGACATTTATGAGTGTCCTAAAGGAGACTGCTAACTTGCTAAACATATCCTATAATTTTTGACAGGAGAAGTTTCTTGAAAAGCAACTTCTATTGTGATTTAATGTTTATTCTATAAGACTTTACAGAACTCTCAAAATAAATATTTAGAAATAAATAGATTCAATTTAAAAACAATGAGATATTGACTGCAATTGCTAGAATATAATAGAAATTGATGTACATGCTCCAGTGTTCACTAGAGTATCTGTACTGTCTGTAGTAGCCATATTAATGTGTAGCAATCCACCTTTTAAACTCATACTTCACCTCAGTCTCTTGGGGTGCAGTCAGCAAGTAAATTATTGCCTACAGTGGATCCCTAGTAGCCATCTGTATATGCTTAGCTCATTGCAACCAACAGATAATTAAAGTGAGCTTGGTTCTTTGTCATTACATAGCTGGGGTTTTACTCCATATTAACTTATTAACTAACAATATTATCAATTAACTATTTTGAGTAAGCTGTCAAAAATACAAAGAAAAATGTATTTTAATAATTCAAACAGCATGCTGATATCCATCTTGCTTTAGTATATTGAGAAATATGCATATTGAAAATACACCTTGCACAGAATAAAAGAAAATATTTTCTATTTTCTTTAAATTACATATTGAAGGATAAATTTCTATTTAATGTAAATTTAGATTAATATTAAAAGATATCACAAGACCTTTCAGATTAATTTATAATATGACATAATTAGCTTCTACTGCTTTGTTACAGAATAACATAATCAAGGAAAAGAAAAATGTTTTAAAAATACTAGAAAGTAGCTTTCCTTTCCTCTTTCATACTTTCTTCTCCAAACACAACATTCTTAGACACCACTTTCAGGGGAACTTTATTGAATAAAGGCTCCAACAAAATCCATAGCCATCTTTCTCACTTGTAAATATTCACATTTGGATACCAATTTCATAGCTAACAGTTATTTAAATCAAAAATCCAGCTCTACAATGTTTGGTTTGTTCTTAGGATGTCAATACTATTGGAAATTGGCTGGCAGTGGGGCAAGTACCTTGGCCACTTTCTACTTTGTAGCATAGTATTTCTTCTAGCTAACTTCATGTTTTCCGCTTTTTTTGAGCATAAAATCTCAGCAGCAGGACAGATGGCTATTGAGAGGTATATCTACATTGATATATATGTAGGAAATGTACATTTGTACATGCCCAAACCTGGTGTCAGAGCATATTTTTTCTACCTTTACCAACAGGATCAATAACCACATCACAGAAAAGTTTGCAAACTTCCAACTCGTGACTTTACTGTGATAAACAAGTCTCAATACTCTGCAGGCATGTGTTAGGTTAAGTTCAGACAACAGAATTAGGGGCAGGAATGGAAGAAAGCTGTATGAAGGTTAATGAAAGACCTAGCTCTCAAAGTTACATGAGAGTAACTGAGATGTTTGTATTATTGGGCTGAGTCAACTTTTCTCACTTTTAGGTAAGCACCTCAGTCATCTCCATCCTCAATGCTGATTTGAGATTTGGCCATATGCCAAATCTTCATTCATGCTCTGATTTACACGGTAATGAAATACAGAAAAGTGTGCTTGAGAACAACTGCAGTACATCTTAACTAGTTATCCAAATTCAATGAGTGATACTACTCAAAGCAAAGATACTACTGCACAATCTAGAACATAAAGAACAGCCATTGCTACAGAACATTTGTTTATCAACAAATGCCTCAGACCTCACAGTGCTGCTGCAAGAGAAGCTCCTCCCTGTTCCATGCCACTAACAATCCAACAAGGGCATGCCTCCTTGGCTGCTGCAGTATTATAGTAAGAGAAATGAATACACCCAGCCAACAGCAAACGCAATGCAAATATATTCTTAATAAATGAATTTAGAAGCTTCAGAGTGTTCATAAGATGAAAAAAGATTGGACAATGAAGAAACCAGACACAAAATCATGCATATTTCCATACAAATATGGTAAATAGATTACACAGACATGTACATTCTGCATGTGCTTAAAATCATCTTGTATCACTGACCTTTATTTACAACACCGTTTATGCAGTGAGGGTACAAAGCTGTGAGTCTTGTGCAATCCATTTGCTCTGTATTTGCAGCAGAGCTTAACTTAATATAAAAGTCTGTGTTGTTATATTAGAATGAAAGGTGTCTAGCCCCTTCCTCTAGATATCCAACCTTCAGATATTTATAAGGATTGATGAGATCCCCTCTCAGTCTTCTCTTCTCCAGGCTAAACAGACCCAGCTCTCTCAGCCTTTCCTCATACGAGAAGAGCTCCAAGTCCCCTAATCATGAGATGACCCTCTGCCATTTCTATCACAAATGAGCACCCCAACATTGAGGAGCCCTTATCCTTTGTAGCAGGAGCTCAGGTTTCCACAGGTATCAAATATAATAATGAATAGTGACAGACACACGGTTTCACACGATATACAAGACTTATCGTTGGGAAAGTAGTCATGGTTTTCCTAGTAGCAGTTCTTAATTCCTGAATAACAGACACTTCAGCCAGTGGAGACCATCAAAATGGTAGAAAGCCACAAGCGCAGAAAAGAACAGGAGTGATTAATAGGTTTGGACCATCCTGGTTTTCAAAAGCGCTCCCAACTATCTGAAGTAAAATATGACTATATTATTAGGTCAGATGAATCCAGCAAAGAAGTATGCAAATATCAAGAACTCCAATGTTTTCTAGCTCCTTGATCTCTCCGAATGTAAATGCTATTGAAAGAAAATGACAGCTCTTATTCTCTAAGGCATGCCAGCACAATACATGCATTTGACATTTGGCAGCAGTGCCTAGTAAAGAGCTGCACGGTTTAGGCACGTTTCCCAACAGCCAAAGGGAATGTACTGTTTCCCTCCGTGAGACACTGAGATCTCATGGACTATCAAAACAACTGGAACCAATTCATAACTGGGTACCTTTTAGTGATTGTGTCTCAGTTGCATCATGTTGTTATTAGAGGCTAAGATCCCTGACATACTCTCTTCCTGAAGTTCCAGCCATGAACAACGTGAATAACTTCAGAAAATGCCTGTTTCCCCAGCTTCCCATTGGGAGAGGGAAAGAGAATGGAGAACTGCAGAATATGGGAGGCAAGGACGTCAGCACATTTGTGTCATTAACGATCACAGCAATCTATCCACCCATCGCACGTGTGGGGTTTTTTTGATATTTTGCTGCCCAGATCACTATTTCCTTTGATTGTATGACACAACGTGTATCTGTTGTTTAGTATTTATTTTTTAGAAAGAATAAGTTAAATGTCATTTCAATCAGGATGGCCGAACACTTTCTTTCCTGCTAACTTATTTCTCTAATCAGGAAATTAAAAGGTATAATAACAATTAGAGGACAAATACATAAACATGCCATGTTCACAGAGGCTTTTTTTGGTTTAGTTTTTCAAGTTGAGGGAATAAGTGTTATAGCTAAATATTTCTTCACATTTGTTATATACTTGCTCAAGACATTCTTGGATTTTATGTTATCTTTTACTTCTGTATTCCTATCAGCCTTACGCAAGGAAATGTCATTTATTCTGCTTTGGAGTCAAAGGAGCAAAAAGGGAGAACAGAGATAAAAAATAACATTAGAAATTAATTGCAAATTCTCATTTAAGGCAGTCATTAAATAAATATGAATGCACTTTCTTATGATCCATTTAATGGAATCTGTGCACACAGTAAATTACTTGCATAAATGACAAGCATCTATCTCAGTTTTCTTTTACAGCTACATATGGCATGGTTTTGTTATAAAACATGATCGCCTATCACCTTTCAAATGTTTTCTGTAAAGTAGCCAAATTCAACAATATCTATCCTCTACCCAATGTTCGCTCTGATTTAAAGAAAAAACCCACATTATTACTTAGATGGAACTAATATGAACTATGTGAATCATTCCTACTGAAGTTTCAGACCTGAATTTAGAAAAGCAAACCACTGCTAAGTTAAGAGCCTGAGTTAAAAATTACCAAAAGAGAGTATTTGTCTCATCAATACTCAAGCTTTGAAATACGCTGGAATTAGTTTTGCTTAGAAGTTAAGGTTCCTCTTCCAAGCAGTTGAATACATAATATTTTACTAACTTATGAAAATAACTTTTTAACTCGCTTATTTTAATTCCACCCCAGAACACAGAGTATGAGTTGAAGTTCAAAATTTTAGTTCAAGTCATTTAAATATATATTTTTTTTTATGTTGAAAATGGAAAGATAAAGAGAGAATACCTGACAAATTAATACATCTTCAGCAAGTGATACTGTTGAGATTTCACGGCCTATTAAACAAACCAGGAACCTATTCAAGACCAGTTAGCTTTTATAGGTGTTATAAAAGGTTATAGGTTTCATTGTATTATTATTAAAGATCTAGAAGGTCCTGAAATCTTGCCTTCCTAAAAGACTCAAATTAACAAAGCAGTTCAAATTCATTAGTTACACAGTCTGAAACAAACTGCTCAAATGCTTAGATAATTAGTTAAATCAGGTTTGAAGTTTGGACGCATTGCACAGGTCTCCCATGGAGGGGGGGCAGGAGAATTAGGGTAGATATGCAGAGAACAAGAAATTGCAGCTACAGTTTACTATAGAGTGGAATATCAAAGTACACAGTAACGTTACCAGCAGTAATGAAACCCAAGTCTGGAAAAATTATCATAGACTTTATTAGAATAATAATGATATGCTCAGGATTAGAGAATCGGGGATGCACTTAGACTTCCAATTGAAGGAAAGAATTCTTTCTGGTTATGATAAAAATATCTTCTTCCAAAAGACAATATGAATAATATTAGTACACTTAATAACAGCACACAGAGAATCCCTTTGTTTTGGATGGTGGGCTATTTCATTCAGTTGCGTTTGGATTTTATATCATCTGCTCCTACAGCCCACGCACACATGCAACTCCCTGACAGGAAATCACATACGCATTGGCAAACCAATGTTATTAGTTCTGTCCTTTAACAAGTACCTATCTACTATGTTTTAAAATACAGCAGCAATTTTAAGATGATTTGGCATTCCTGAGCATGAATTTTTTCACCTTCACAAGCAGTGATGTCTTTTAAGGTGATAACTTTTATTTGGTATCATTTTTTCAAAACCACATTGAGTTTACCTCTAAATTGAAGATGGTATCCTTTATTTCATTTTAATGGCAAATATAGAAAAAAGTTTATTACACAGCAGAAAGGATTATTTCTCTATAACAAGGTTCGAGAAGCTGCTAGTGCATCATATAAAAAGTTATTAAAACTAAATATTGTGCCTGCTCAGCAGCTATATTTCAGACCTCATCATAAGCATTATCCTTTTCTCATAATTACTGCAAGCTTTAGCACACATTTATGAATCACATCCCACACAATGATTAAATCTTAGAATTAAATAAAATGAATAAGAAATACATTCTTGGCTGACAATCTATACAGAAAAATATAAAATACTAATCCAATGTGAGCATCAATAACTGAAAGGTCCATAACTCTTTCATCAAAACAATATAAAAATTAGTTTTATGTTTAGGAAAAAGTCCATTCTAAGTTGTAGGGCAGATAGATATTTAACCCTCAAAATAGTTGCTTTACTGAAGACATGAACTGCGGGAATGGCTTTTAATTGTAATTATCTTTTCTCCGCATGCATGCACCCATTCATCCCACCAAGGGGAGAGATGAACAAAAGGGACAAATGTTTGGAACGATTGTATTTGCACAGAACATTTAATAACAGATTTGATGTCCATTTACTAGGGGCAGGGGAGACCTTCTGCACTGCTTTTGACCATTAAAGTTACTTAAAACCCAGCCTACTATAAAATCAAAGATGTATGAATTTCATGTTTGCATATGTCTTCATCACTAAATAGTGTTTTAAAGAGATGAGTTTTGGTATGAACATTGCATATAAATTGCTTTCAAATTTTAGGTGTTCTATCCTAAAGGAATTTAGGTCTAACAGGAATTAGACCACATAAATTCCTAAGTATTTTTCAAAGGTAGAGCTTATACTCCCAAATAATTTCAGTACCTATGAAAACTTCAAATGCTTTCTGACATAGTACACAGGATTGCAGTTGAGGAAATATACAAATAAATCAATAAGAACGTAAAGCATATCTGTCCCTTATCCCTTCTCTGTTGACAGTGCCCGCTTGTGCTGATGCTGCTCTCAAGAAAGTCCCTCTAAGGCAGTGCAGAAAACAGTGAAGAGCCCAACATGGAGGAAGGAAGAAGACACCAACTGTTTTCCATACTTTGCTATCCACTCCTGTGTCTCATAGACAGTAACCTCCAGATTCCTAACAAGCTAAACAAGTAACAGTATTACAGATATTGCAGGAAGAACTAGAGAAAAGGAAATGCCTCAGCTCAGAGTATACAAACTCATAATAGACGGTCCTGCTCTAAAAAGTTTAAAACCAGAGAACATAAAACAAGAGGAGGAGAAATTAAGGGTTAAGATATAATAACAGAAGATGAGTTTAAAGTGACACACACACACAAATGTAGCAGTAAAAAAAAAGGGGGGGTAGCAGTAGAGAGCAGGGGGAAAAAGACGGACAACATATGGATAGCAAAAGAGTGAAGAATGACACAGACAGAGGTAGGGATGGATGTCTCTTTAAAATAAGACTGGGACATGTTTGCTGCTGGTTCCTAGCAAAATGAAATCCTGACTTCCAGTGTAATTCCCCCTTGAGAAGTCTCCCTACCTTTATTCTGAAGATGTCTCTTCTAGAATTCTTGGGTACCCCAGGAACACCTAAAGCTTTTGCGAGGACTGAAAATGGAGTAATCCTTTGCAAGATCACTTCACTGCAACTTTGTAAATATTTCCAAATAGGTGGCAAGAACCACCAGTTCTTCCAGATGCCATTAGGATACAGCCAGGAAAGAGACAGACTCTAAACCACTCACAAACATTTCATTGCTTTTAAAAATGAATCATAAGACAAAGGTTCAATGGAATAAAATTCCAAAGAGTTTGGCTCAACCCAAAATCAGACCACCCTGAAGTCCAGTGTGGAATGGATTGCAAAATTTTAACAGGGTATTTATCAAAAAGCAAAATATTTTGTAATAGAAAGCATTGGGATTTGCTGAATCAAGACCACGTCCCTCCAAAGCAATCTGATAAGAATGAAGTGAACATAAGAATTACCAGAATGAGATACAAGAACTTAAGATGGCCACTTAGATTAATCTTACCTTGGAGACTAAAGCTGAATTTTGTGCTTTCAAATTGTAATTCAGTTTTAAAAAGAAATACATTTTTACATTTCATTTTCATTTTTTTCAGAATGATTTTTGGATGCCTTTACCCAACCATTATGAGTTGTGTGTCTTATATCCAACTTCAGGGTCAGTTTGGACCCTGCCCCTGAACGAATTTCGATTGCACACATTACCTGTTTTCCTCTTCATCGATGAAGAACATATTCCCTAAAAATGACACTGGCCTAGATGATCTGAAGCTGATATGACAAATTAGTTCCTTATTTGTGCCATCCGATAAAAGAACAATATCTTGTCCTTGCGGGAACTGTACAGAAAAAGGGTGAATCCTGTCACCATCTTCAAGTTCAAGCTCTGGAAATTCAACGTGAATTTGTGATTGCCTGTGTTAAAAAAAATAAATAGTAATGGTGTTTGTGCTCACACCATAACAGACAAAATTTTTTGATTCACAGATTCACACATTAATGAAACTGCTTTTCATAGTTAAATACAGAAGCATAACTTTAGTTTTGAAGGATAAACCAAGTGAAACTAACTAAATAATTAAAATCCTTTTAGCATTTAGATGATAGTTTGTTTTTTACATATGTATCTGAGCATCTTATACTAACTCAAAGTAGTTTAACATCCAAATGAAGAGCAGTTTCTCTGCTACTGTGCTACAAAGGGCATAAATATTACTTCTTAAACTTAAAACTTTTGTTAATATTGATTAAACTGCATTATTGCACAACAAGGTAAAACAAGTTTTAAAATAGAAATATTAAGGGGAAATTTGTTAAGATACTTAAGATGTTTTCCCCAGTTATATAATTTTAGGTTCCAGTCAGTCCAGGCCCAAAGGGAATCCTTTCAGTTCCAACCACTGAGTTACTGACAATAGACAAATCACTTGATAAATTACTACAACTAAAATAAGACAATAATAATTTGAAGGTAAAGTTAATTAATTTACAGCAACTTAAAGAGTTTTGCTCCAATTCTTCTGATATTGAAATGATACTCACATAAGCGTAATAAGCTAATATTACTGCTCTTTACTATTACAAACAGAAAAGTTGTATCTTAGAGACCAAAAAAAAGGTATTTCGACACACATGTACACAAGAGTGCTTGGAAAGATTAAAATATTAAGTTTTCTATCAAATTGGAATAGGTATGGTACTGGGTTATGCTACATTATATGAAGATTACAAAAAAACTCTGATATAAATTCAATTAACAGGATAAAGTGGGTAATCCACAGAAAAATGAAAAATATATGGATTATTTATTATATTAAGTGACAGGATTAAAACATTTGAGCTGTCCTCTTTGGTACTAAAATCTTGCTTAGAAAAAAAAAAAAAAACAACAAACAGTGCTTTATAACCTGTGCAGTAGAGAAAATAAAACAGAAAGATTTTATTTGATCACAATGTGAAAAAAGAAATAAGACTATGAGCTTAGTATCTGGCTAAAGTTAACAAAAAAATCTGGTAGGACTCTCTTAATTTTTGTGCTATTCAAAGTATTTTTAAAAGCATCTGACACTGAATAGATCAGAAGACTTTATGAAGCAGGAACGTTTTGAGGACAGATCATGAGCTTGTTGAATGTACAGCAATATTAATTACACAAATTTTCTCTTAAATATGCAAACTCCTTTGCAGAGCAGAAAATTAATGTAATCCTTTACAAACAAGAATTGTCACTTTTTCAGAAGAGAATAAAATCAAAAATAATTCAGGATTTATGTAATAAATTTATTTTGAGATTTTTACCTTAAATAATCTTGTGGAATGATATTGATGGCTGTTTCAGTTTTCACATCCAGAGGAACTGGCATCAGCATTAAAAAGGGGGGATCAAAATTTATTTTTGGTGACTTCACAGTGCCAGACAATGTTATTTTGTAATGTGATGGATTATCGTTTAGACACACTGATATTTCAGATGTGTATGTCCCAGGACAAGCTGTTAAAAAAGTTAAAAAAGTTAAAAAAAAAAAAAAAAACACACATAGCAAACAACAGAAAAAACCATAAAATTTTATTACCATAAATACATGCAACTAAAAAAGTTATAGTACAAGGTTTTGGTGTTGTTTTTTTGTTTTTAAAATCCTTCAGAATTGCTTTCGTACTCAAAATGTAGCTTAGCATACAGTAAATGTATCAGAGAATTATTTATTAAGAAAGCTTTGCCTGTAGCAAACCAGAAATCCATATTTTGTTTAATTTGTTGGAAATTTTTCAAAGTTTGAGTTCGTTTACTGTATTAATATTCTTTTATATATAACAGCAATGTTTCTGTTTCACAGAATTTTAAGAATTATAGTCATATCATAAATTACACTAACACAGAGAATGCTAATTTTATAAAGGAATAAATATCAGAAGCATCTGACTGCCAAGACAAGAAAAAGTTGGTGCCTTTTAAGATGGCAATCACTACATTTCAACAGATGACTGTTGCCAGGTCAGCCTCTCACAAGCCAGCAGGACAGGTTCTACCCCTCCCCAACAGCATCTCCCATTTCCTTGTGTTCTGCCCATTCTCATGCCATCTTACTAACTGCTGCAAGACAGTTTTCTCTAGGATGGAAAAGCACATTTTCTTTCACTTACACAGAGAGCAAGGTAGTGCTTCTGCAACCGTTACACTACCAAAATGGCATTCCAAATCACACAGTGCCATTTGCCAAATTCTTAGTTATTCCCACCTGCTGAAGAGCTAGCAAAATAAACAATTTTGAGGGCCAAATAAGGAACATCTGTTGTATTTAGAAACAAATCTGCATGACACCTTGTAAGACAATCCAAAAACTTTAATCTTATCATTTTTTGATAAAAACACCTTTCCCTTTGATTCCCCTCTGTCATCAGATTAGTAAGTATGGAAACATCCTCACCTAATATTTAAGAAGGAAAGAGATACCAAAACAAATAATTTTGGATTTTTTGTGTCTGTATGAGCACATATGCATCACTACAAACAAAATAAACACAAAAAGCTCTTCTGAGATTAGCTCAGATAATTATTTTCATAGCCTGACAAAGAGCTGCCATTATGTACATACACAAAGAAGAAAACCTAGTGTCTTCAAAATATTTTGTCTTATTCCCTCCTTTTTCATGGAGATGATAATAGAGGAGCTTCATGTAACCTTGTTCGCTCACCATAACATGGCCTGCAGATCCCTTCATTTCAGACCAGTAAACATGAAACTGGCAAAGTAAAAACCAGATGAAAGGGGAACTTGCGGCAGTGTTTGCAACATCTGGCTAATTGCCTGTTAAATGGAAATAAACTTTAGGAGACAGTGCTGCTGAGAAGGCTAAGAAGCTTGTGCTTCTAGGTTTTGATACAGCAAGAACACACCTTCTGGCACTTAGCCCTTTTATGAGGGAAAGGTGAGAGAGCATCAGAAAAGGTCATGGAGATGTACGAAGACCCAAACAGGCTATTTTTGACATGCTTGTAAGAAAAGATGTTCTACAGAAGTTACTCCCATATATGAGCTAGTCTACTGTCCTACAGCTGTGCTCTAACTAAATCGTATTTCCAGTATCTTATCTCAATACATATGTATGACATATGGTAAAGGAAAATGAAAGGCGATAACCATAAACGCCATAGGGATGGAACACCATGAAGGAAGAGGATGTCAGTACCAAAGAGTATGCAATTTCACTAACTGACATTTTAAAATATTCATATTAACCTTAGTTCCAAAGTTAAACCTTTAAAAGTTAGGAAAGAATAGTGTTAAGCTTTCCTTATACAAACTTTTCATCGATACTGTACATAACAATTCTAAAAAAATCCATTAACTACACGATCACATCCATTAGCCATAGAATCCCTGATTCAGAAAGCAGAACAGACAGTGCTTATTCTGCATCGCTGATCATTCTGTGTGGCTCCACACATTTACTAACATCAACATTCTGCATAATATGTAAGCCAATAATTTATTACTTATGTCAGAAACACCAGGATGTTGCGACACTGTCCTCATTTTAAACAGACGCAAAGACAAAAAAGTTAATTATTCCGTCAAGTGTTGTTCATTAGTTTGTAATGCCTAGGACCAATGTTTTCAGGATATTTCATGTTAAATAAATTACTTTGAATTTAATGAGAATTATGTCCTCAACTAATAGCTGAAGTCATGAATTTATTCTATTAATCACACCTTTCATGACTACTGTCAAAGATTGTGCTGCTCTTACCATTCTGATATACCACCATTAATTTCTATAAGGCAAACAACAAGCAGTCCAGCAGATGTGAAAATTTTCCTTAGGGAGATCTGATGGTATTTACAAATCTGCCAATCTACATTTTCCAAGGGCTAACAAAAATCTATAGAATTATATGGGAAATTTCCCCTCTGTCTTTTCTAGATATATTTATTAGGGGAAATAAGCATTCATTGCCTTACCTTAGAAAAAAACTCTGAATAAAGGAACACAACTTCTCAAAATACACATGTGTATACATTCATTAGCTGCTTCATTTTCAGTCTAATTTGCACTAGAAAGCCCATCCAGTTCAGAGTACCTAACTCCCTAGCGTGCTATCCTGGGACTATACTTTATGCAGACTCCTTGTTAACAGAGACATAAACAGATTACATTCTTGCTGTAAGCCAGTTATATACATATGCAAGTTCTCCTGATACTGCTCACACACTTCTGGAGGAGATATGTTTCAAGTCCCCACACCTTCCAGTCTACTGGTTTCAGTTGCCATTTAAACTAGCAGCAAAAGCTAGTTTAAAGGGCCCCCTCTTTAAGGCTGTCCATATTCCTTGCTCCTCTCTAGCAGCACAAATCTAATTTTTGATTAATTTTTTTTTTTCCCCTCAGAAATTTTAACTGTATAATAGCCTGGGGTTTGGTCTTTTAATAGTGGGTGGGGCTCTTCTTATCCTCTTAAGTTTGAATTAGATTGTTATTCAGTTCTTACACTTGTCTCAAATAAACATTTTTAGTTTAGTTGCCTTGGATGATAATTCATGCCTTATTACATATATACACATTCAGCATAAATGGGTGCCAATGAAGAATTTGGATACACTGAAATACAGACTTCAAAGCAGAAAAGACACAGGTAGTTAAAACTTATAGGTAAGCCCTACAAAAAATGAGAGGAAAAAAATATCAAAAGTAAACTAATCATTTCTCCACAGAAACTTTTAAAGGGCATAGTTATTCAATATCTCACTATTACAGGAAAAAAAAAAAAACCAAAAACAAAAACCACCAACCTAGAAGATGGAGGTCATGATGGTCATCTGTGCCCACTACATAACCATCACGTCTTCCAGGGGCACTGAACTCCTGTTGACTCACTGGCGCATTTGTGAGTATTTTTCCACACAGGATCCCAGAGCACAGATTTTTTTATAACTTACTATACTTCAGATAACTTTTTGCATACCACAGTAAGATATAGTGAAATTTTTCCCTATACTTTTAAAGCATTATGCTATAGAAGATCATATTAATTTAACTTCAGTTCTTGAGAATCTCTATTAAATTTAGTATACCTAACAGGTAGCATCATATTACCACGCATTGTATAAACGTTTGCATTTAACTTAACACTATAGGTTACTATAGCATTTTGCACTCTCATTATTATAAATATTGTGGCATATTTAAACATATTAATGCATACTAAAAGTTAATTTTAAGGTTTGTTCACCCCCACATACTACAACTTTACAGTTAAAACACATGAAGGTGATTAGCACACTACATTCATTAACTAGGTCTCCTACATGGGTTTTGATGTATCTAATGTTCTCTTACAAGAAAGAGTAATTATATTCAGTGAAGTTATAGCACAAGCAGGCTATAAATCATGGGAAAATACTTAGAGCATCAAATTATGGGCAATTGATTTTCAGTTATTTATCATTTTCTGTAAATAAAAGATATGGGAACATAGCAAAAATACAAATCATTTCAAGTGACAATTATTTATTTATCAGTCATGTTTTTGTATATATATCTGCATTTACAGATACAATTCATTCAGTAATTCAAACTATTGGCTTTTATTTGCATGCTATTCTCTAGTTCACAGTCTTTGCAACATGCAAGCAATTTTAATATATTATCATTATGTAAACACCTAAAAAGAACAACCATCATATGGATATCATGTCACTTATTCATTATCACAATTCCTCTCCAGCTGCTGCACAAAATAGTATTAGATTTTTTTTATTTTTTTTTTTTATTTTTAATTTCCTCTGTCTTAAATGCCAGAATGGTACTTAGAAGGAGAAAATGAGGCCCTGTGCTCATTCAGGCTCTAAACATCACCAGATATCTGAAAATACGGATTTATTCTTCTTATCTTCCAAGTTTAATATTGTCCTGAGGAATTTTCTTTTGCAAGCTACATATGTTAACCTAATCAATGCAGCTATTATATCTCCTGTTAGAGGACTATGTTTCTCAAATTCAAAGTAGACAGAAATGTTTGAGTTCTTCACAAGTGACTATGTTTTTATGATCCACAATTATTCTAACCATAGACATACTGCAAAAATATCTATTAGAATACCTTCCCAAAGTTATAACATTTATTTTGTAGTCTTTATTATGTGAAATACTGCAGATAAAAATGATACCCTCTTGAAAGAAAATTAGAAATTTATGAAAGAAGGAAAAAAATGTTTAAAAGAAATAGAGTTACTGTAAACTACATGTGTATTTTTTTTACTGCACCTCAAGGAACAATAGAATCTTACAAGTGTGTGTTTTTCATTTTACAATCTTCTATATTTCCAGTCCTCTTCCCTCTATATTCTTACTCCAAAGACACGGGGTCGTAATATGTTTCTGTTCCTTGACTTCTTTAACCTATTTTTCCTCTCTGTTGCATCTAAACAGTTTCTCAAAATTCAGAAGTTTACCCAAAGCCTTTCTTCTGTCTAGACACACTCTCCAGACGTGCTTTGAGTAGATCCTTACATCCTTCATAAGTAAACTGAGATTCACTGAACATCTGAAGAGAGATAACTTCCAGATTTTTCTCCGACAATATCTCTCTGCATTTTGTCCAATCTTACTGTCATCCTGCTCCAACTCTTTAAGCCCTTCTGATTTTTATATTCTAACATTTTCTCACACTCTGGGACAACATTTTCATTCGATTCACCTAGTATCCTTGGATATTTTATTTCATACTGCCCCCAAAGAAAATTCTTTAACCAAATTTTTCATCTCTGTTTATTGTATTTTAATAACCTACGTTATTTTTCATCTCTGTTTATTGTATTTTAATAACCTACGTAAGTTATCACTAAAAACTGATTGAGGACCTGTATAGATGAGATGGAAGATGAGATCACATCATTTGGTCCCAAAACCGAGGATTACATGAAGTACAAAATAGAAGATACTTAGTAAAAAACTTTTATTGCATTGAAAACATTTTTATGGTTGTTTCATAAAAGTGTGGTTCAGAGCCAAAACCAGGGGGTTTGCAATTTAGTTTGAAGGAATGTAGGGGAAAAGGAGACAAAGTGATGCCTCAATGCCAGAAACACGCTTTAAATGTTTTTGCTCAGCCTTCCAATACTAAAGGGCATTCAACTTTCTTCTAGTAGTTTAGTTTGTAATAATATATAATTTAATAGAGTAATTAAAATACATATTTCTAAAAGAAGACCTCATGGACAGCTCAGAAGTGTAAAAACTACAATTATAAATACTGATTGGCTCAGAAACTTTCCAGGTATTATATGCACAAAGAAATACTACTTCAGAAAAGTCAGAATTTGCTACTCAAAACAAAAATTCAAATAATTTAAAGCAAACAAACTTCTAAACAATTCTACAAAAATCATTATATATTAATTACTTTTCCACTTCATGAAGCAAAATCACAAGTTGATGTGATTTTTCTTCAACTATAAGTTGAAGACAAAAGCTATCAACAAGGCATAAAACATAATGGAATAATGTTTTGAAGTGGGTTTTTTGCTTATTCACAACACATTGGCAGAGCAACATTTAATACAGTCTTCTCAATTTATCATACAGAATAGTGGCAAGACTCTTATACCTTTTTTATTATTATTATTTATAATTATATAAAAATTTTCCCAGTGCATAATTGAGGTTATAGTTTTCAAGCCTATCATAAAGAAGGGCCCCAAAGGTAGGCCACTTCAAACTGTCAAAATGACTCTGTTTTGACAGAGGTCTGTAAGCATTACCTGCATACTCTGGTGGGCTTTATCAACTGAAATACAGTCTTACATTACTCTCTACCCTATTGTTCCCATTTGGCTGGGAACAAGGTAGAATCCTGATATTCATGTTCTGCCATTCCCCTTCTGGTGTGGTTGATTACCATCTTCATACATGCTCCAAAGTTTTGTTAGAAATCTATTTTACATTTTTATTTAGGGTTATGGTTGCCTGAGCAGACTACTCACAAAATCACTTAGCTATAGTATTTTCCATCTCATTGAGGCAGGAAATTTCCTTTCTTGTCTAAATTATGGCCATTTAGAAAAAAGTTCACACACATTCCAAGTACTCTTGGAAAGATTTTTGTATCTGTCAGTCAACTTAACTGCACATGAAGGAGCAGTATTGAAAATGACTCTGCTATCCCAGCCTTTGGTGCTTTATACATGCAAAACTTGATGCTTTATATGTGCAAACCAGATTTTTCAAATAAGGCTATCAAGTGATTCCATGCTTTGTGTTAGGTCTCCAGATGTCTTATTTTCTCAGAACCACAAAAAACCTTTCTTTTGGCATTTTAGTTCATTATTTACTCAAGTTAATTGGAAGTCAAAACAAGCGCTAGTTATGATTCATCATAAAAAGTAATTTAAAGAAATTATGAAAATGGTATGTTGGCCAAACTATCCATAGAAGAATTCAGGAAATTACTTACAAGGGCAGAAGAATACAGCAATACTGACTTTTTGTCCTGGATCAAGAAATCCAGTCTGTAAACTAAATTTAAAAATACCATCTTCTGTATTTTTGGCTGCATCACCACAATTCAATCTCCATGTCAACTGCTGCCTTGAGATATTCTTCAGGTCAAGCTTCTGTAAATATTTGCAGAGAAAGGAGGACATGATGACAGAGGGAAAGCAGCAAACACCGTGATACTTTTCACATTGCCCTATCCTAAGCATACTTTCTGCTATCAGATCAGAGTGAAAGCAAGAAAGCACTAGAAAGCAATTAAGAACCCAGTTTATTATATCTGTAAGGTCAGAAGATGAGCATGCTTATCAGCACAGACTAGGATGTTTCCAGTCACCACATTCACAAAGAGCAATGCTTTCTTTCCAGAATGGAAAAATCTCATTTATGTGCGGTAAATAGATCACAGTGTCACAGTGGGAATGCTTAGCCAAACAGAAATGAGGAGCTTTTTCCTGATACAAATGAAGCACAGCAAGCACTAAACACATGGCTCATGACATCTAGACTTACAGGTGGATATGTTGAAAAAGCAAGAAGTTCAGAATAGGTTTTCAAAACCCATTCTTTCAATTCAATAAGATGAAGGTGGAAAAAAAAAAATCCATTACTTTATCTCAGAGTTACTCTTTCAACTCCTAGCACATCCACAGCTAGGAAAAGACCTTGACTATGTATTATCATTGTTTTCTGAAGACACTTGAAAAACAGTTTCAAGTGTTTTCATCATTGCCAAAAAAATCATTTTTTATAATTTCCAAACAAAGCCTTTGGGAATTAGAAACAATAAATTGTGTTATGGTATGTTTTGCATTCACACAGTCAAAGTGTCTGTGTTCCAAAACAGAATGACCGTAGCCAAATACGCTGTTTAGTGCCTTTTCCCATTAAACCCTAAATCATGACCAGGAATATTTAGGAAGAGTGCCAGCTGCCACAGATCAGTACCATACAACATGCTGGGACAGCAGTTTAACTGTATGGACCATCATGGCACATCAATTGCATTCCTGCACTGTCACTGTCTAGTTTACTAGTACAGACAGAGGCAAAAATCTTTGGAAGCCATTTCTTACAGAATTCACGGACAGTTTCTCATGGTGCCCATGTTTTCTCATATATCAGAAAGTCAGGACAAGCCCAATTTTGAGTTTTGGGAAAAAATTCTAGTGATCAAAATACAAACTTAAAATCAAAAACTGAACAAAATTACAATGGGAGAACTTTCAAATATTTAAATTATGTTTGGAACATGACTGAATTTTGAGTTCTAAATCTGTATTCTTTTCCCAGTCTTTTTTGAGTAATTAAAAGCTATAGCCAGGAATAAGTATAACAACACTTGTGATTACATACCTGAGAATTCAGACTTTCATCAGCAATATTGAAATGTATGTCACTTAAATGTTGTGCAAATTTAAGTTCCATTGAGGAGAACTCCAATGGTGATTTAAGTACTGTTGGAAAAAATAATTTCAGATGTTTATACAGCATTATTTTGACATATTTGCTCAAAATCCCTTCATAAAATCATTGTTTCTGCATGTTTAGCAGAAATGTTTCTCCCCTTGTTTTAAAACTGTATTTTCGCTGTTGTTCCCATACTATACGCATAATTACTGTAATTTAACTTTCTGTCTTATTATGACCCTTTAGTCTCATTAAAATTATTTAAATTTTGTATCTACGAGACTTATAGGATCTCCCCTTCATATAAAGATGCTATAGAGTCACATGATCTTCCTATTACAGATGAATGAATTTACATTTCTGACAGTAATCATTAGAAAAGACTTGAAAGATTTTATATAAAACAGTATTTTTCTTAATTTCATATAGCTAGAACAAAGAAACCATCACAAAGGATGAAGTTTAAAGTGAGGATTTAGAGAAACAAATGTCTCACTTTGCTTCTTGATTAGATTAAACACTGGAAATGAGCCTAGCAAGCATACAGTATCCTTTTATTAAAATCTGCAAGTTTGTTTCACCCTCATTGAGGAAGTGTGTTGATCAATTCTCTTCTCACCCTAAAAAGCCCAAAGGATTTCCTAATCACATACATCACATTACATAAACAACAATACTATCCATATTTCTTTAAAGCACAGGCAAATAAACTCTATAAACTAGTATTGTTTCAAAGTAGGAATCTAATCTGCAGGAATGCTTTCACCAATATGCACCTATGTCACTCATGAAGTCCTCAACTCTCATAGAAACTGCCTGTACAAGGAAAACACAGCACAACTGAAAGACTAGTAGGGAAAGGAAAGGAAATTATCTGGCCTATGACAAAAAAATTGTGAGATTGATTATTTTAAAAAAAAAAAAAAAAAGTCAGTTGACATGATGTCATTACATTGATAATATGTCTTCTTCCTTTATGTCTGGCTGAGGTAGGGCTTGTGCCTTTTCCAGTTGACTTCTGTGTTTTGTTTTGGGTGGGGGGTTTTTTCCTCCTCTTTTAGTGCTTTCTTACATACTGATAAGCAGTCTCCAAGGGAAAAGTCTTACAAGTATTTAAAGAGACCTGCTTTCCTTCTCAGGTGCTCAAACAGTCTACAAACTTTGGTTTTAAAAAAAAATCAAAAAAAATCCATGATGGATTGAAAACATATTGACTGCACTGATGTTAGAAGACTGGGTTGACTACTCCAAGATTATTGTGATTCTTTTCTCAGGGTGAACAATCCCAAGTACAAACATCGGATATAAGCTATTGATTTAAGTGCCAACTTCACTGTCCTGTGTAGTTTGAAGCCCAGTCAAGCACAAAAACTGTCACAGGGAAAAAAAAATAAAATTGTAAGAGTGGAAAACAAATGTGCCATAAAGCACACAGTAGTGAGTATTAGGCATATTATCAAATCAAAACTTTGAACTTGCAAAATGCATCTTACCCACTTTTAGTTTTTAAAGTGATCATCTGAAATGATGAATCAATAACAGACATAACTTTTAAGTTGTCAGAATGTAATAAAATTATCAAGTTCTTTTTTAACAGTAAAAATAATTCAGCTAGTTGCCTGCATTTATATGATTATATGAAAAACTGAGTGGTCAAGACACTTATTTAGACTTCTCTCCCTCCTCCCAGCCCATCAACATTTACAGTAAGAACATAATTCTAATATTTAAATTTAAATAGAAGCCACACTTTATTTTTTCAACTATTTCTTAGAATTGAAAGTATTATATATTCACCTTAATACTATGAATACTTGTTGGCCTATACTGGTATTTTGAAGAAATTCTATGAGGGAGAAGTACAAATTTGTGATAAAATCTAGATAAGATTGTCACTTATTAGTAAGACTACTGATTGTATTGATTCATTATTCCACAAAGGGAAAAAGAAATAAACATTTTCTTTTTTCTTCAGGTTATATAAATCACTTCTGTACTAGAAATTTGTCATTTTGAGTCATGATTTTTTATTTAGAGACATGATTTCTAACAATCTCATATACATATGTACATTTTTCTTTATTCTACTTGTTCTTAAACTAAATATATTTAGAAATGTTTAATATTAATTTACTTCCATCACAGGATTTAAAGAAGGTCTCTCAGATTCCTTTGGTGTCTTAAAAGATCTCAAAAGTAAGCCTTAAGTTAAAGCCTTACAGAGAAAAGAAAAGAAGAAAAGAAAGAAAAAAAAAAGATAAAACCTAATAAATTGGAGTTGCTTTTATCACACATTATACATTTAATTGGCTAAGCCTCCTTCAGTGCTCCTAAGATGTTTAAACATTACACAAACATCATACCAGGAAGACACTCAGCACTTAAGTCTCACCTCAAATAAACAGTGAATACATATTAAAAACTGAGAAGAGTAAAGCTAGTGGATTCAAGTGTTCACAATGTGAAGGTCTATATGACTACAAGAATCAGACAGGAGACTAAGGAGAACCAGGAATTATTTCTAAGAAAAGCAGAGAAGAATCAATTAAGATAGCAATTTCTTGCTGCAGGCAAGCAGCCCGTAACTTTGGCCATTAACAAACTCCGACAGGCCAGAAGGGTACAGTTCTACACATAAAAGCAAATGGACTAAATTACCACCAGTTCTCTCAGATGAGATCAGGGCCAGTCAGAGGCATTTTAAAGGAGTTTTTAAGTATGGCTAGACTTCCTAGTTTTGACAGAGAAAGAATGGGGGGGGGGGGGGGGGGGGGGGGGGGGGGGGGGGGGGCAGGGAAGAATATGAATGACATACTACTTTTCTACACTTTTCATATGAACTACTGTAAGTACTGGGGTCTGCATGATAAGGTCTAGAAACAAAAAAATCATTTTGGTAAACTAATTTTTATATAAGGCAAATAACTATTAAAAAAAACCCAACCTGTTTTTCTGTGCATAATTATGATGTGCTAGGAAGTCCAGCTTTACACATATTTAAAAATACAAATCAAAATTTGGAAATCTTGCAAGTTTCCAAGAACTTTACAAATTATACAAGTATCAATCAAATATCAGTTAAGTAGTAATTCTCTGTAATCAGAATACAAGCCAAAACATCACTACAAATATAAGTATCCACCATCTGCTTAAGTCCCTAGTTTACCTACCAACTGCTTTAACTCTACAGAATGGAACAGCCACAGTCACCGCCCGTGGCCGAGGAGCAACGATGTGCTTTGCAGATCCAACAGAAGTTGCAGACGCAAGGCTTGGTTGTGTCAATGGCAAGTCAGCCAGAGGAGTATTAACTGGAAGAGCGAAATCATATGCTGCCACCTAAAGGACAATATCATCATTGTGGTTACTTTCCCCAAAGAAATTGTAGCTGTTTCTTGAACAGAGTGGTATTACCATTTCAGAAGAATTATTGAAATTAACTTAGGACCTGATCATGATATTAATAGGATAGTTGTTTACTGGCACCCAGTATCAGCTCCTTAAGTAATCAGTGAGGATTACTTTTTTCACCGAGTGAAAACACTGTATGCCCAAAAGTATTCAGGGTTATCAGCAGAGCCGCAGACAAGACTTCTGGTAAATCACTGTGTTGGGTTCCTCTCTGACAGCTCTCCTGAGTGAAAAAAGATTGGAGCAGTGGCCCAAATGCATAAGCATGAGCAAAGAGGGAGCAAACAAAGCTGCATAAGTTAAGAAAACCTTTCTCAAATGCTGAAGAGAAAAGGTCAGCTGTTGTGGTATACCTCAGAAAAAAAAAACCAAACAAACAAAGAAAAAACCCTCTTAAAACCTTTGTCTTTGAAAGCCACTGAGTTCCTGGAGGCCAAATTCCAGTGATTTTGATCCTAGTTTTATCTCTGCCATCACATCCCCAAGTAAGTGGGGTTTAGAATTTAAAAGATAGCATGTTTTATACAAAATCCTCTTTTTTGACAGACTGTGCACTTGAGAGGCCAAATTTATTTCACAGTGCGCTTTCAATGAGGCATTTCTTGCCTCTCACTCTGTCTTTCCAATGATCAACATACTAGAGTAGGATGTTCTCCAGACAAAAGGTATGGAGAACTGGCCTATAAAGCCTGTATGCTGCTTAAAATTTGCAGTAAAGCCAGCTATATAAAGAAGTTACGAATCATTTAAAAGCTTTTGAAAACAGCAGAAAATAATGCATCATGCTTCACTTTCACATACGCGGTAGTGAGTAGAACATATAAATGACAGGAAAGAAAAAAAAAATAAAAAATGCCCTAAGCCAGGACATGAGACACATATCCATCTGTAATAGAGCCAACACACAGCTTAGATAACAAGAAGCAAGTATGCAGCACTTAGTGTTGGGAGTTCCAGCAGGTTCGTAACACACAATTACAAACTCCCGGTGAGTGAGATGTGTGCTGAGCTTTGTGGAACTTTTTGTGTATTTGTGCTTTGCAAGAGGAAAGCACGGGATGAGAGGACGTTTTTCCAGTGAGATCACCACAGTCCCTTGATATATATTGATACTTCAAATCTGAGAATGATTAGATTTTATAACATAGAACTGGCTTTTCAAAATTAACATGGCTAATGCCATTTAAGATTTTTTAGTAACTAATGTTGGAGGTGTATCATAAACAGAGTTTGAGTAAAAATATACTGATTTGATTTACATACTCTTCTATTTTTAGTATCTCAGGTCACCCAGCTGTAAGATTTCATCAATTTACATCTTCAAAATATGCTCTTGTGGTGTAAAACCACATAATTAAAAACTAGACTGAAAAGAATCTTTTCTTCATAGTGTGATAAGTTTCTTTCACTTCAAAGTATGTGTGAAATACATGATTTCAAGTCACTAGGAACAGTGGGTCCTTAAAGGTTTAGAGAAACAACTGATTATCTTTTCTTATAGTTCAAGGTAATAAGCGTTACACGTCAAGGCTGTGAAATCCTTCAAAAAAACCCCAACAACCAAAACCAAAAAAAAAAAAAAACCAAAACCCACCCTTTAAAAACTTTTTCCAAAAACATAAGAGAAGTTTGATAGACTAGAGCTGAATACATTGTTTTTTTGGTAACCCTGCTAGCTGTTAAATACATAAGTAAGCAAGAACTGTGAAGTGAACCAATGCTAGTGAGAGGAAAAGGAAAAAAAAAAACGTACAGGACTCTCTGGGTCAAGCATCTTGTACAACAGTCACAACACAGACAGAATCCAAAGATTCTGTCACACTCCTTCAGCTGTATGAGAAGTTTGTTACATTGGGGGTAGCATACCCAGCACCCATCTTCAGCAGTGTAATATGCAAAATGCTGCATAAATAACCAACTTAACTCCCAAGCCCTATGGGCCACTGTAGAACAGAGAGAAGATGACTGCACATCTCGGTGCACATCTCAGGTTCTGAGACTCCTCCCAGCCTTGGCAACACCCTACAGCCAAGCAGGTACTTCTTTACATTGGTAATTCTAACACTTGAAACACCATTGCCAAGAATTGCAGTAAAAAAGTGAGCTAGCAAACCCTTCCATGCCTAGCATGCATGACACATATAACAATATAATGACACTAGGTTTTTAAAGTTTGGTGAGATTAAAATGCTTAGTCTATTATAGATATCATTACATCATTGACTATGCAAAAGACTGCAGTCTAGCACTGCAATTGTGCTACTTCAATGCTGTTGTGTTTAGTATGGTTAGGCTGGACAACAAAAGATGGAATCCCTTTATCCCTCTCCCAAAGCAGCTATTCAAAATTTGGGTTTCACCCCCACTATCAGGAAACAAAACCAAAGCGGGCAAAAAAAAATAAATATGTGCAAGACACTCAATTCACTACATGTAAGACTGAAAAACACTACATGTTGACTGAAAACCCACATTTGCTTTGAAGTACAATGGTGCAAACTCAGAGCCAGCATAACTCACAGAAATATATTTACGTAATTGAGAACAAAACATAGACCTATTGTTTCATTCATATGTACCTTTGCCTCATTAACTGCACATTAACTAACCCGTATTACAAATTAAAAATTATTTTTAAATTCTATATACCTAGAAATCATATTATAATTCATATACATACATGTACACACATATTACTGAAACAGAATTAACAATTTAATTTTTTAGGACTTCACTAGAATCATTACTTTTCCTTTCTCATATATTTGAAGAAAAATAAATATGATTTGTTTTTAATCTCTGAAACTCCATAATGGAAAATCCTTTCTTGCAAGATTGTATAGTCAAAAAATTAATGACAATATTTAAAAGCAACTGCAAGTCCAGGAATAGTATAAGGTTTTGTTTGTTTGTTTGTTTAATAATCTATGAATACTTTACAGCTAGTCATCTACTAAGATATTTTTCTGAAGCTGCATTTAACTTCATAAACCAGAGAATACAGGGAGAAGCAGGAAGCAAGCAGCCTAGAGAGACCTCTTTCACAAACACTCCAGGTTGTTTATATCATTATAAGAAATATTTTTCCAGCCCTGATTTACACTAATTATGCACGTTAATTGGAAAGGCGGCATCATCTACAAAATGGTAGTCCTAGCAATTAAAATACTTCAAAAGAAGCTTTAAAAAGACAAGTCACGTGAGACAAAGGAGCTTTTCATTACATATTCACATAGAACACCTCCAAAGGATGCCAGAAAAGGATATGCTTGTTATCTTCTGGTGGCAGCCTACACAATTCTTGAAGTAAAACAGATATTCCCGCAAACTTTTATTTGAGGACATTTTAAAACACCTTCCAATTTTTTTTGCTAGAATTACTAAACAAATAAAATTTGTTGATTTTGAGAAATCCATCTGATCAAGAAAGCTCTGCTACCAAAGCTCATTTAGTTCAATACAAAGCACACATAAGCTCTTAGCCCAACATGGGAGAGTGAACATAGTTGAATGGCTTCCTGCCTCAGGCCTAAATACTTGGTAAACTGAAAGAAACAAAAGGGAGAACAACTACCCCAGCATCCATGACAATTAAAATGGTATTTTATATAATTCATGCATAAAAAATAAACAAACTCAAACAGAGTGTCAGGTTGGGTGGGAACTGAGAATAGAAAAAAAATTATTTTCAAAAACACTTTCAAAGCAGTTACTTCATTTCTATCTTTACTAAGTAATGCAACAATATGTTTTATGTTTCATAAAATATATTTGCTAATTATTATTGTAATACAGCACATATTCTGAGACTGAATAAAAATTTTCTGTCAAACCCAGGAATCACATACTTTATTTAGCACAAAGAATATGCGACATCTCCCTAAAATTACAATACTTGCTTTCACAGTACAACTTCACAGGGAATTGCAAGTAAGCCAATTTATGACTTAATTTTAAGTTAAAACATCTGTAAAGGATAATACGCTTGTACTTACCATACAATAACATGTAGACTGTTCAAATATCTTGAAGCATTAACAGTCATTTAATTTTTGTGTAAAGTCTGATTTTAAAGTTTCTTTTTTTATAACACTAACAACATACGGATTCAACAGTGATACAAGGAGAGAAAATACAATGTACATAAAAAAAAAAAGTTTGATTCAAATTTAAACCTAACTGCAAAACCAAAGGTTTATGTCCTGCAACTGTATACAATATGCATTCTCAACCTCCCCTCAGATTTAACATGAGCTTTTCCTTAAAACATACTTAAATCTGTCATGCAGCCTAAATTCCCCAGCTTTATATCACAGATAAGCAGCTTTCCACAATGAATAATGTAACTAGTATTCAAAGCTATCATTCAAAACACTGAAATAAAACTAAATCTTTCCCCTGTATACGGTCAGAGATGATGCACCAGCAATACCCTGTAATTCCACGGCTGCAGATTTTCCATAGAATTCATTTCTTACACAATGAATTCTGTTCTTTCATTTAAAAAGAAAACAAAAAAAAAGTCATTAAAAATGCCAAAAAAAACCAAACCAAAATCACCTGTCACCTCTCTACAAAAAGCCTAAGCAGTAAGCTCTGACAGGTGTGACTTGCTCTATTTATCTAAATCAAAGGCCCTCCTAGGCTGCATTATTACACAGCTGTGTATTTTGTCTTTTTTCCAAGACGCTGGAATTTGTTATTTTCTAGCAGGGGGGATAAAAAACAACAAAACCCAACAATTAAAAAAAAAAAAAAAAAAAAAGTCATTTGGAAGCAGTACACTCCTGCACCTTGTTTTGCCTGCTTTCCTTACCAGACCATGCATGACACTGCTGCTAGCAGATGGATCATCCTGCCTGAAGAAACACATTAACAGTTGAAGATGGAAGATGAACAAATATTTAAGATGACCACATTCTGCCTGTTTCCTTGGCACAAAACCAAAGGAATGAGGTGCTCTTCACTGTTACCTGGACAGGTAGCTTGCAGAAAGCAAGCCATGGTCAGAAAAGCCATGCTTTTATGGTTCTTGGACAGTGTGACTTGAAACTCAGTTCAAAAATAATCACTGCTAGCTATCCATAATATTATTAGTAATAATTCTTAGCTGTGTGCCTAGATAGGGATGAGGGATCTACAGCAGATATTTGGCCAGATAATCGGGGCGGGGGGGGGGCGGATTTTGCTATTGTCTAATTACCAGAAATATTTTTTTCTGTTCAGCTCCAAAATGAGAACGCTGCCTAGCCCAGCAGACATTAAGCTGGATAAACCTCCTTATGCTGCAGTGAAAAAACCTAAAATGTAACTGATGTGTGTCTCAAATAAAATTCTATCAAAACAGAAAAGAATACAGCCTGTATACAAATATGACATTAAGAAGTATTTACTAGCTTACTTATTTATACATATTTTTGCATATTGCTTTCACTTACAGCTGACTTTCACAGCCAACAAACACCAAGGTTAAACTCTGTCCAGTGAGGCAGAGAGCCCTGTCACCTCTAACACCTTCTAAGACGGTGGAATAACAGGAAGGCACAGCCAGGCCACGTCTGAGTAGCATTCTAGCCTTATCTATAATGCATCAACTTCATTTTACCACTTAGAATATTGGGAGACTTATGTAAAAATTTTTTAGATATTATTTTATAAGCATGCCAATATACTTCATCTCTAAGAGAACCTTTTGATGTCACTCATTTGTACATACTAAGTTTTAGTGAGAATTGTAGGAGCTACTCGGAGTTCCTATGTATTTACTTTGTTGATTTGAAGCTTTTTGAGGCAGAAGGAAAGCTATTGCCAAGTTGATTTTTAGCAGAATTCAAGAATGCATTCTAAACTAAATTACTTGAAACCTCACATTAATAATTCAAGTTTTAATAAAATTTTAAAGCGTATTAAAATAATTTCATGCTTTTGTGATTTATTTTTTTATCAATACTTCTGAATTGTTTTTATTTTTCCTTAGTTCTGGTATGTACTTTCTTAGCAATAACATCAATATAGTAGGGTTTTGTTGGTTTATAGGGTAGCGTTGTCACTAATGACTACAACAACAGCAGGAAGTTTTAGTAGAATCAGAAGGCAGACAGAAAAGAATGTGACTCAATGGGATACAGAAGGTTTGTAGCAGCTGGGAGGTAAGCTGGGTAAGAGCAGTTGTCCAGAAAATGGTGATGAGATCAGTGACACAGCTGTTTGAGTGCAGAGGCAGGAAATAGCACTTGCAACTGTGAAACCTGAATAGAGGGAGCTCAATATATAGAGAAGATTAGAGTTTTTTCAAGACTGGCAAGTCAGCAAAGAGGAGGAGGAAATCTAGTGAGAAAAGGGGGAAATCTAGATGAGGAAGAATGATACAGAACTTGGATCCAATGGGGAATGTTTTAAGAATCAGCAACTACTGAGAGTTTCTGACCACAATAAGAAATGCTGGTACCTGGACCACTTTCTTAACAGAACTATGCTTTTTATTAGTATTTTACTTTGCAGGAGTTAAATGAAAGCCACAGCATCCTGGGGGGTACACATACTTCCAGATGCTTCCTTTAATCATGCCGTAGCGGGAAACACATTTAGTTTTCCAAGTTAACTTCATTTAAGGTTAGTCAGTGCTATTGCTGCCAGCTATCAGTGCTGCACCAACTGTCAGTGATGCTAACTTGTGACCAGCAGCGGGTTGTCGGCTGTAAGTGTATTTGGGGGTGCCTTGCTTAGCAATAAGCGAGCTGCCCCCTGACAGGCAGGCAGCAATACACTTGGAGCAGAAGGGAAGCGCTGGTTGTACGGTGAGCTTACCCAGCACTGAGGGCAAAGGGAGACAGAAAGACTGTGAGCATGTGCAGAATAGGGGAAACTGAAATAAAGACCTTTCATTAAAGCAGCACTTATTATGTTAGGTTATAAGGGATAAAGCGTCCCAGGAACATTTCCTTTTTGAAGTTCTTTATTCCCTTACTTCTGAAGGAAGGTGTTGTGTTTACCAAAAATTATTCTTAAGACTGGAAAAACAGAGACCCAGAGTTTGAAAAATTAAAAAACCTTCACAGAAAGGGTTGTCAGGCTCTGGAATGGGCTGCCCAGGGAGGTGGTTGAGTCCCCATCCCTGGAGGTATTTAAAAGAAGGATAGATGAGGTGCTTAAGGACATGGTTTAGTGGTGGGATGGCAAGGTTAGGTTAGCGGTTGGACTTGATGATCTTAAAGGTCTTTTCCAAACTAGATGATTCTATGATAACTTCAGCAAACTCAATAGAGAAATCTGTAATCAAGAGATGAAATATATTTTACATTTTTTTAATTTTTTATTTTATTTTTTTTTTAAGAAGAGCAGTCACAAACTAGATCCAGTCAAACATAAGAATTTTTTTTTCCCCAAATTTATATCATAAATAAAGCAGACTGCTAACTGGTATAACCTTGTCTTCAGTTAAGTTACCACACCACCAGTATCAAATGACAGTTGGAGATGCTCATCAATAATGAACAGTAATACTGAACAGTAGTTCAGATGACAAGTGAAATTAAACATAAAGAACCATCTGCTATTTCAGCAGCCTTCAGAAATATTAATTTATTTAATCACTTGAATTTACAGCAGTGTCAGTAGCAACAGTTCTACTCTTCATCCATCCTGCAACTTGACAAGGAAAAAAATAGTAATAGAGCTCAATTGTAACAATGGGAAACGGAGAACTGGGAGGCAAATAAAATCCCTCTTTTGATAGTTGGGGGCAAAGGACATTTAGGATTTTAGAGATTTAATATTTCACCAATCTGTAAGGGGGACAACTGACCTTCCACTACACTGTTTTCCACTACAGTGGAAAATAAAGGATCACCTTGTACAGCAGCACTGTCACCACAGAAATCCAATGCTAGAAGCAAGAACAGAGCTTTCAGATTTCAGGTTATGGCTCACAGAAATATATATGTGTTTTAGATCTCATATGCAATTGTGTGCTTGTAGCTACTGAGATAAAAGAAAAAAAATAAATGAAAACTGCATCTACGATGTAGATTAGAAATACCTGGGTTAAACACTTGACAAGACAAGTAAAATTGTTTGATGAAAATAAATTGAAATTTAGGCCTTGGAAATTAAACTATTGGTACCTGTTAAATTCTACACATCATACACACCTTTGTATCATCCATAGAACAATATTGCTAGACTCTATTTTAGTATTTCTAGACACTATTTACCATTTTTAAATCAGTACATTTGTGGCATTCTCTTTTTATAGAACTCCTAACTGAATTTTCTGTATAGATGCTAAAGCAAAAAAAAAAAAAAAATTAACCACTGGCTTAACTAAGCTCAAGTATTAGTGGTACCATCATTACCTTGTTCCCATCTAATGCACAAACAGACCGAACTCCTCAAAAGTAAGTATATTGTATTCCAAAGTAATCAGATTATACAAAATGAAAAATAGAAAAGAATGGAAACTTGGGAGATTTGGGAAGTTCTTACAGAAGGGCATTACAATTTTAGCAACCATTTACTTTCTCTGTTTAGTGTTCCATCTATGGCTTACTAGAAGCTAACTGGTAGTTATGAAACAGCATTTTGTTTCTCATTTCTATTGACAATCTTTCAATTAGAACAAAAAATTAAAATGTTGTTGGATATGTGTGATTTTAATCTGAAAACTGTTCTTTAAGAGAACACTGTTACAACAGGTTGCTTTTGTAAATTAAATATGCATCTCAGAGGACTTTACTGGTAAAATAAAAATGAAAACTAATTAAGTTTCAAAGCTTGGCTGTAAGAGCAGTAATAATATATACCTACTCATTTAAAGTTCAATCAATCTTTTCCCCATTTTTATTTTACATGGCTCTACACTATTTTATGTACTATCTTTTATTTATAAAGGAAGATAGCCTTTCCATATTCCAGTTTCATCATCTGAACTCAAAAATTGATATTGCTTTGTATTATTGTTTAACAAGTTTGAATTTCAAACTTAGCAAGAGACAGAAACTAAGAATTTCTATTATAATTATTAAGAGTCTTAACAATGGCCTTAGTGGGGCCTGAATTTCATCCTTGGAGCAACAACATGCTGTTCGAATATGATTTTACAATGCGTAAATGTGATTGTCCCAAAGGGACAAGGCATCTGTCAGAGTGAAGCATTTCTGGTGATGCTTGTCCAACCACTTCTTAAGAGTCTTCAATAATGGAGATATCTTCTCAGGTAATTTATTCCAATATTGGACTCTTGTTGCTACAATGAGTTTTTACATCTAATCTAATCCACCTAGCATAATTTAAACCCACTACTCATTACCTTCCTGCTGCAGTGAAGAAGCATATATAAATTATATTCCACAGAGTATTGGACATTAGTTCCATTTTTTACACAGTTTGTGCTTCCTGGACTTCTGGTCATTTCCATTGCTTTCTTTTGGACTTTCTTTCCTAGGGAAATTGTCCCACTTCTTTCTTAAAGTATGGCATCCCACATGGGAAGTGTTCCAATTGAAGTGTTATCAGCACTGATTAGAATCATTATTTTACTTGTCTGCCTCTACTCTTCATTCTTGTTCAGCTGCAATACCATACACATAGATTACTCTAACAGCATTATCTAGTTTTGCATTTCTATTATTGACCCTTCCTATCTAAATGAAAATGTCAGTATTTTTCCTGAGTTACTCTCCAGTTTGACAATAAGTCACTGGTGATATTCTGTATGTACAATTTTGCAAACAGTTACATACTTTCCTAACACTGTATCTAGTCTAAATGTGACTACCTTGCTTATGAGAATGTTGCATCAGACAGCATCAAGATATTAATGATATGACATCTACTGGCTAGATGGTCACACTCAAAGAGTTGTGGTCAACGGCTCAATGTCCAAGTGGAGAACAGTGACAAGTGGCATTCCTCAGGAGTCAGTACTGGGACGGGCACTATTTAACATCTTTGTTGGTGACATGGACAGCAGGATCGAGTGCACCCTCAGCAAGTTTGATGATGACACCAAGCTGTGTGGTGTCAGTTGACACACTGGAGGGAAGGGATACCACCCACAGGGACCTTGACACGCTTGAGACATGGGCCTGTGCAAACCGCATGAAGTTCAACGAGATCAGGTGCAAGGACCTGCACGTGTGTCAGCACAATCCCAAGCATGACTACAGGCTGGGCGGGGAATGGATTGAAAGCAGCCCTGAGGAGAAGGACTTGGGGGTATTGGTGGATGAGAAGCTCAACATGAGCCGACAGTGTGCGCTTGCAGCCCAGAAAGCCAACCATGTCCTGGGCTGCATCAAAAGAAGCATGACCAGCAGGTCGAGGGAGGTGATTCTGCCCCTCTACTCCGCTCTTCTGAGACCCCACCTGGAGTACTGCGTCCAGCTCTGGGGTCCCCAGTACAAGAGAGACATCAAGCTGTTGGAGTGAGTCCAGAGGAGGGCCATGAAGATGATCAGAGGGCTGGAGCACCTCTCCTGTGAGGACAGGCTGAGAGAGTTGGGCTTCTTCAGCCTGGAGAAAAGAAGGCTCCATGGAGATCTAATTGCAGCTTTCCAGTACCTGAAGAGGGCCTAACAGGACAGATGGAGAGGGACTCTTTATCAGGGAGTGTAGTGATAGGACAAGGGGTAATGGCCTTAAGCTGAAGGAAGGTTGATTGAGATTAGATGTTAGAAAGAAATGCTTTACTGTTAGAGTGGTGAGGCACTGGAACAGGGTGCCCAGAGAGGTTGTTGAGGATCCATCCCTGGAAGTGCTCAAGGCCAGGTTGGATGGGGCTTTGGGCAACCTGGTCTAGTGGAGGGTGTCCCTGCCCATGGCAGGAGGGTTGGAACTAGGTGATCTTTGAGGTCCCTTCCAATCCAAACCATTCTATGATTCTACTGTTTCTCCACTAACCTCAAAGCCTGCTACGCTATAGGAGAAAAAAATTTGGTTTGAAATAACTCATTTTTTATGAATTTATTGACTCATGTTCTGCCAGGAACACCATAAGTTATTTCACAATAGATTCCATGTGTACACAGAATCTAAGCTGACAGTAGAAAGAGGAAGAAAATCATAGTGTTACCAGACACAGGCTATAATATGCAAATATTATTCAAACAATGTTTTGAACAAAAGAATTCACTTTTATTCAAAAACTAGAGTGCTGGGAAGGGGTGGGGAAGTGAAAAAAGAATATTGTTGACCCTTCCAAAATGCATTGTCTCAGATATTCATTTATTTTTTTAATGTAAAAATGCAGCTAATGCAACAGGTTTTCGTGCTGTAGAAGTGCTTGTTCTGAAGCTGGTTCATAATATCAAAGACTAAGTTTTCTTTCAGTTCATTGTTCTCCAAATATGTGGGAACCCCAAACCCTCCATTTCCAAAGCATTGTTTAATAAGTGTAGATTTAAAATTTGCTATAGCAGTCTCTATTAACACCTACTGCCAATAAAATGCTATTTTCCTGATGTAAAACTACACCATGAAGTCTCGTATCTTCAATTTATTTCCCTCAAATAGCTCAATCAGAAAGCAACTTTGCCGCTTTGTCACTTTTTATGTCACATAAAACTCCTCTACTTTTGCAGTCCCTTGGTCATCTGAGAGTTAAGGCACTAATAGCTGCAAAAAGAAAATGGCTGCCAGTTTGTTGAATGATTTAATGAATGCATGATAAGACATTTCAATTTAGGTTTATGCCTTTTCCATTTTTCAGTCATTGAGAATGTGCTTTCTTTGTGTATGCAAACATTTAAGGAAAGCAGCAAAAGTTATATAAAGGTTATTTCAGAACTCGTTTTAATAAGAATTGGATTACTATAATAAAACTATTGCACACATTAAAATATGCATCTAAAATATCTACATTCTTTCTCCATAGAAATATCACAGAGCATGATTTTAATTTAGCATAATCAACACTGCCGCATAAAATTACCTCTTTTGGCATGAAGGACAACAAGCACTGCAAAGCTGTCTTTCCCTTTAAGTTCACCGAATACAAATAAGGATTCGAAGAACAGCAGTCAACCACTGTCAAACAAAATTCAGAATCAAATTACAGGCATTATTACACTAACTATCAACTTTATAGCAGTTGCAGTACTTCAGAGTGATTTCCAACATAAGGTTCCTACATATCTGATTGGTAAACATTTCTTACAAAGTTTGAAATGAATATATTTCTCATAAGGATTCTGGAGGTAGTTTTGAGAACTGTTAATCACCAGCAACTTTCATTAAAGTTATTTATTTGGAAGAACACAGTATTTAAGAAAAAAAAAAAAAAAAAAGACAACACTGTCATTTCCGTTTGAATAAAAGCATCGGCAAAAAAAGTTTACCAAATAATAAAAACTAATACCACAGGGAGAAAAATAGTTAGCTGAAACTGTTTTTCTAAATGAGTTTTCAGACATAATCTACACTACAGGAGTTTACCAGTAAGGCTTGCTTAATTTTTCAGACTTTCATGTGCAATTTTAAGGCACTAGCAGAAACATGGGTTTCCAATAAACAAGGTAACATTCCTCTGAGATCAGTATTCATCTTGGAACACCAGGACCAGTATTCGTCCAGTATTCACCATTTGAACAGTACTGGACCTGACTGGATGTCACATTACTTGCTTCAAGCACAAACTCTGATCTAGAAATCATATGCAGTGAGCCAGTTCCCATGGTGGTTAGTTGCCTGTTGTAGATAGTCTTACAGTTCTCTTCCAAGTTAAGATGACTGACTAGGAGCCCTTGCCTTCCTGTTGAAGTCCACCACATGATAAGAAAACCCCTCTGTTATTATCAAATCATTTTTGTCATCATTCACATATAGTTCTACATAAAGATAAAACTAAATATTACAACACTGTCTCGCAAAAGAAAGAGTCCTGATTTCCTGAGCTCATAAAGACAAGAGGCCATTTAAGCACAGATGTAAAATTCTCTCACGAATAAAGATGTTGGAATAGCAAAGGAGATGCCAGGAGTGAAGTAGAAAAGGGATGAGCAACAATGAGTGAAGGATAAGGATCTGCACTAGTTCTATTAAGAATCAAAGAATGGCAATCTAATTCCCCATATTGTCCCAATGACATTCTGAGTTGGGCATCATGCAGAACAGAGGTCCTGTGATTAACCTGCAGACACCACTAGGAAAAAGAGAAGTCCGGACCCTTATATTGATGATGAATTAACTGAAGGGCAAACATTGTCAAAACAGTGGGTAAAGGTCCATGAATAAGAAATTAGTATAGTTGTTTGGCTTTGGTTGGTTGGTTTTTAAATTGTTGTGTTGGGTTTTTTTATTATTTTAATTGTTGAAAGGGTATTCAAACTTTATTTTTTAACATACCTTAGCAACTGGGGTGGGGGGAGAGGAAAAAAGTCTACAGGCAACCTGACATTTTCCAAATGCTTATTTTGGCAAATGTCATTTTACAGGCAAACCAAAATGTCTCCTCTTAATTTATATTAAGCAGCACTTTCAAAATAATTGGTTTAGGTTTTCTTAAATCAGAAAATTTGTATACCAGAAATAGTTTGTCAGATTTTCTCTTAGCATTATCTATACTTTATTTAATTCTGATACATTAAAAGCAAATACCTGAATGGTCATTAGCATTCAATTTAAAATCCTTATATTTAGAAAAATCAAACTCCACTCTGGTACATGCCTGTCCTTTGTTCTGCAGCAAAAAAGGAATTGATTTTGTAGAACCAACATAAACACCACCAAAGTCAAATAGTTCCTGTAAGTTTAAAGAAAAAAAAAAATGGGTCAAAGCAGTGTGAAGTCAAGTTTATAATTGATCATAATGTGAAAAATATAATTCTTCAAAGATTCACAATTTATAACACAATAAAGGTCTTGGGTAATCAATTGTCTTGCATAACCCTTATCTTTAAAATCTTTCCAGGATATAAAATGCAACAGTTTAGAATTCAATACATAAGTCCAGTTACACCATCAGGAAAGTTTTCATCATTCAATAAACAGATCAGTGGATTCGTTTTCCCTTATTGCATTTTTTTTCCTGTAACTACCTTAAATAAATCCTCTCCCTTTTAACATACTTTTTCCAGATTGTCAAGTTCTAAAGCTAAAGCTATCAGCTATCATTTAGTGCAACTGTTATACGTACATTTAGTTTTTAATTTCTCTTCCTAAGTTCTTCTCTTTGATAATTTTCTCAGGAAGTTAGTATAGGAAATAATGAAAGATATGAAGTAGGGAGGAGCCACTTTTGACATCTAGATAAAGCAAAATACTATCAGTCTTACCAATTGCTACAATTTCTTCAAACTTACCACATCGATGTTTATTTCAGGGATCTCTACAAATCCACCAATCCTAAGCACTAGTAGTCCTGAATTTCGTACTGATACCTAAATGAATGGACAACAGTGTGATTGTTCACATAGTCATTTTAATATAAATATCTCACCAAATTTGTCATAATTACATGCAAAAATAGTTGTTTTTAAAAAACACAACAAAAGCAACCAACCTACCCAAAGATATAGACTGGAGAGAGACATTCAGCATCATTTCTAATAAAAATATGAAAATAACTCTGCCCTTATAATGCATTTTTGTTATGGAAATCTAAAGAGGTAAAGAAAATGTCTTCATTTTCTAGAACATATATACACAGATTTCAGTGAGATGTGGCTTCAAAGAAGAACAAGTCACACCTTTGTGGCATACCATATCTGGGATAGTCATAGTTGTTCATTAAAAAAAACAAACAAACAAAAAAACCACACACCATACCAACACACCAACAGAGTTTTAGGAAAGACTAGCCTTCTGCAGACAAAAATAATGTTGCAGGAGGCTGTATCACTAGAATGAACAGTTTTCCCCAACAGGAGAAAGCTGACTGGATGAGTTAGATCTGTTCAGGAGCTGTGAGGATTGGAAAGTCTACCACAACACAATTACTTGACAGAGGTGCTGGTACAAAGTAGATACTATTGTTCTGAGCAATACTAAATCTGTGGTGGGTTGACCCTAGTTAGAGGCCAGGTGCCCACCAGAGCCGTTCTATCACTCCCCCTCCTTAACTAGACAGGGGAGAAAAGGTATAACAAAACGCTTGTGGGTCAAGATAAGGACAAGGAGACATCACTCGCCAAGGCTTGTGGGTTGGACATAAGGACAGGGAGAGATCACTCACCAATTATCATCACAGGCAAAACAAACTGAACTTAGACAGAAATTCATCTAATTTATTACCAAGCAAAACTGAGTTGAGCAATGAGAAATAAAATCAAATCTTAAAAACACCTTCCCCCACCATTCCCTTCTTCCTGGGCTCAATGTCACTCCTGGTTTCTACCTCCTCACCCCTCAGTGGCACAGGGGATCACACATTGTTTTTGCTGCTTNGGTGTCTGGAGCACCTCCTCCCCCTCCTTCTGCACTGACCTTGGTGCCTGCAAAGTTTCTCACATCTTCTCACTCCTCTCTCTGGCTACAAAAAGTTCTTTGAGGTTGTTTTTTTTTCCCTTCTTAAATATGATATCACAGAGGCGGGTCCGTCTTGGAGCCGGCTAGCATTGGCTCCATCAGACACAGGGGAAGCTTCTAGCAGCTTCTCGCAGAAGCCATCCCTGTAGCCCCCTCCACTACCAAAACCTTGCCAAACAAACCCAATACACTGTTTTAGAAGTGGACAAAAGAAATGGATACTAGGTTTAGTGAGCATAACGTAGGCAGCAACAGAAGATGGAGAATCCAGGATTAGAGTCAGAAGAGGTAGCAAAGATCAGCCCCATGATAGCATCCTTTTTCCCCATTCTCACTTATCTGACCAAGGAAAAGTTCAGGAAGCAGGCATGGAGAAAATAAAACAGGGTTAGATGTTTATTGTGCTCCTATTATCAAATCAAATCTACTGGTAAATCCATCTCTGAGATGACCACAGAAAGAAGTCAAGAAATTAAAGACACTGCAGTATTCCAGTCCTGCTCCTCTACAGATCATAAAAAAAACCTCAGATTTGTCTACATGATCTTCTGAAGACAATCACACATTTGGTTCAACAGCTTGCCAATGGTATAATAAGAATACGCTCAAACTGTGAGGCTGTTTTGATACTTCAGAGCAGGACTGTGATCAAAATAACAGGTTATAGCAGCCATCAACTGCTGTAAGAAATTTTTTTTTCCTTAAAAAGCATTAGAACACTAGAAATAAAATCCAAAAGATGATTAAATGTACACACATCTCCACACATAAACACACAACCTAACACTCAAAAGACACGTTCTTCCAGTTTTGAATACCTCCACTCTTGTATCAAAACTCATTTTTACATTCGGAGTGAAACAGATCTTGAGATCAGCATGGCCTCCCACAGGTACCACTCCTTCAGAAGGGGTGATCATCATTCCAGGCAGCGGGTTTGAATCAAGAACCTTCAAATACAAACATGAAACATTAATAATACTGAAAAATGTGATCTGTCATGAAGATTTTATATTCTTACAAGGAGAACCTTCATAGTATACAATGCTAACTTTGACATAGAATTTTGGTGCAAAAATACAGGTAAACAAAATAAAGTAACAGATTCCTAAACGTGATGACTGTCAGTTTCTGTTATGAAATTTTTGCACACCAGTTGGAAATTTCACATTCTGGTTTTTGAGTTGTTTTCATTAAATTATTAAGGCTTATTATCTAGTGATAGCATTTTTTCAGTGACAAATAAATTCATCACTTCTTTTTTGATATTCACAAAACGGATCCTAATACTGTAAGGTTCAGTAATGATACTAGGAGCAGATAGTCAGTTTACCCAAATTAGTAAGGACAAAATAGAATTTGTTCTCTTCTAATGTACTCTAAACAGATGAATTTTAAAGTAAAGCTAAACAAGTGTTAATGACCAAGACCAATCAGCCATCTCTTGGTTTAAGAGTAATCATGGAGGCTTAAAAGGCTGGGCATGTTTGTCTTATAGATTATGCTTATTTTATTCTTTCAGGTCCATCCTCCAAGAGTGTGGTAATGATATGTGTTATTACAATACTCAGTTGATAAACAGAGAAATATAGTACAAATCAAAATAAATTAATCAAGCTTCTTAGTACCATAATGTAGTAACAAAAATTCTGACGATTTTAATGAAAATTATTTTGCTTCACTAAATAACTACAGGAAATTATTCAGTGATCAGGAGAACTAACAAGATTAGGTTTCCTACGAATTCGTCTATTATGTCTTTATCGACTCTGGCATCCATCTCATGTTTTGTCCAATTCGTAATACAGCCCATCTTCCTCTCAGATGTTAGTCTAGCAAAGTAATCACATTTGCTATGACTGGTCTGGGTCTATTGGGCAGCCAGTATGAATAGGATAATTAGCCAGTTTCCTCTGTTTCTCAAAATATAAAAACATGCAAGCTGTAATTGCTTTTTCACAAGGTACACTAGTATAGGATTCACCATTGGTTCTTGTGAAACTTCCACAACCTTTTAGACCATTAACGCTTCGCTTGTCTGACACTCCATCTATCCATCAATCCAAATTTGACAGAGGGACAGAATTCCTATTCACATAAGTCTTGTTTCTTCAGAAAACCAGACAAAAACTTACATAGATGTATATCTAGTAACCAAGAACACAAACTTGTAACATGATCTGATAAAATGAACTATCATCTTCTTCCCCACCCCAAGAAATTAAATATACCACAAATAATTTTAGCTTACTTGGAAGTACGCATGATTGGAACCTATGTTTTGAAGAATGGCTGTCTTACAAGTAGATAAACCCATTGGACTATGACTGAAGGGTATCCTTTGTTCCATAAACTGAACTTTAGTAGTACCAAGCTATAAAAAAGAAGAGGAAAATAAGCAAACTAAATAACATATTACTAAGTACAAATAAATAATTCAGCCTAATTTTCTTTTCATTACATAATGAGCTAATATCCTTGTGGAAATGCATAAATTAGAAATATTCAAATAGATAAACACAATTTAAATGTGAGACAAGATTTACTCAATGTATTGAGCTTATCTGGATTCAAAGTGAACAGATACGACCCCAGAGATATTTCTGGGCTAATTTCAAGACAAATAAAAATATTTTAATTAAATTTAATTGAACAGCAGAAGCACCATGATTTTTTTAATCCTAAATGTGTGATCAGGACAAGATACTTCAGAGATTTTAATAGCAGTAGAAATGCTAATATTCTAATTTACACGCATCCTGGTTTACATATGGCAATTTCCAAGACTTCAAAAGAAGAGGAAGAAAAGAAAAAAAGCTACTGGGGAAAAAATTAAAAGAGAAAACAAGCATATCAAAAGGAAGGGAAAAGCTTTCTTGGCTCCCAAAATGGAAGGTCTAGAGCATGGAGCCAGTAGAATACAGTAAAAAAAGAGACTTTGTCTCCTTCACACTTCCTGGCATGTAACATAAGATAACAAATGATCAATCTAAGCTGAATTTCACTGTTTAGAAGAATATCCAGAACATTGCTTCTCAAATTATCAAATATCATGTTCAAATAACAGCACAAAGTTACGTTGCAGCCCGTTCTTACCCTGAAGATCTGAAAGATACCTTTACACACACACCTTGATTTTTATCCCTCTAATACATATCGAAAGCATTATCATACCACCTTTGTTTGGCTAAACTAAATGAGCCAAGAAGAACAATTACCGCTTAATCTATAAGGACTACAAAGCTGTGGTGTCAAAGGAAGTATATCATCAAAAGCAAGAAAAGGGTCAATTGTCTTTTTCTTGCCTTCTCCATCATGTTTTTGGAACAATGTTCTTTTGTTAGACATGTCAAATAGAAGCCATATGAAATTAAAATATTTTTTTAATACATGATACTAGAAATATATTTAAGAAATTACTTCTTTAAAAAAAACACACATTTTGCTTCTCTAAATCTGCTGTATGAATTGTTACCTTTGCAAAACATTTAATCTTAATTGTGTTTCCTTTACGCACACACAAATTGAATTCTCCTACTTCTGGAGAGTTGAATCCTGGATGCCAAACAACTTCACACTCCAGATCTCTATAGGCTTCCACAAAGCCTAAATAAATGTGCATAAATTAAACATTATAGCATATACATGTACAATCATGGAATTATACTGTATAATTAGAAATAACATAAGCACATTAAAGTGAAATGACCTATTACTGAAGACTAAGCCTATATTTCCAAGGTGTTGAACAGTATGCTGAATTAAGTAAAATTAGTTTCTGAATTCTCATGACAATTGTGCAATCTGTTTATTAATATCCTGCAGTAAAGCACACTCAAAGTTCACTGGTATTTTTTAGCCACGAATTACTCAAATAGTCAACATTTAAGAAAATAAAAGAACAGACTACCCTTCTTGTAGAATAACAACTTTGGGAAAGATCATATACATTTTCTTGCTTGCAGCTGAGTCTGAACCTGAATCAGCAGAAATCTCTTTTCTCAAGAATCAGAGCACACCAAGCTCCTGATCCAACCAAATCTTGTTTGAACTGTGTAATGCCAATTCAGTTAGCAGTTAGTTCTTTAATAACAGAGCTCCAACATACTCCTGCAGAACACTGTCTTTCAAAGGAAATAAGGTAAAAGCTAATGTCTCAAACACTTCTAACAAATATTGATCCATAATGCAAGTGGAAACTAATCCCAGATTGAATTCCATTTATGTCATTCAGACTGTCTACATCAACTTCTCAGCAGCTTCATTCATACAGTGGAAAATTTCCTACACTGATATTGCTAACTGCCATTAAATAGCTGCCTTGCTTTTGAAATATCAGCAATCTGCACTGAGGAAAAAAGGTTCCATAAGTGCTGCTAGCTGGATGTAGAAACAATGAACTGGACTGAGATGCACTCAAGGAATGGTGCTATGGCATTAACACTCTGATCTGATACTAGTTTTTGGGCTACACCGATTTTGCCCCAAATCTAAAAAAAAAAACAAAAAAAAAACAAACAACAACACAGCTTATAGCACAAACTGAATGTTTGTCTTGCATTACATTATTGACATTTAAGATGCATGTGCACACACTGTACTTGCATCGTATACCTTTGGCTGGCTGTATAGAAAATGCAGTTCCTCTTTCTGTAATTATAGGTTTCCAAGTAAACTCAGCAGGATGGTTTCTGGGATTGTATAACCTGACAGTTGTTCTAAATTCTGTCTCTGCTAGGTAGCCAGGAATAGGATTTAAAATCACTTCCCTTGCAGACAGCTCAAGTTCAACAGACACTGCTTTTGCAACTACTAGTACATGTCCAAGGTGTTGGTTGTTTATTGTGTAAGTGAAAGATCTGTAACATAAAAATATGTATTTCTCAATATTTTTATGTATTTATTATGTTGCAGAGTAAGATTTATGTAAAATATAATCATTAGCAAGAAAATACTTAACAAAATAATTGTGAACATACAGTTAAGACTGACAAGAGAAAGAAATTTGTAATTGTTTTGCATACAACTTAAATCACGCCCAAAGTGAAGATAATCCCAAAGGATGATTAACCTCATACAGTCATTTTAACAGCACTAATGAACTAAGAGTTCCATGTGCATACCAGAAGGCTAGAGAACAGTTTGCCTATACATTTACCCATGAAATGCATCAAAAGGTCTGAGCATAGATGTAGCGATGCAACAATATGCCGGAAAAAGCACAGTATTTTCCATAAAATTTCTCCTGACAAATACATTGTAATAGCAAACTTTTTTCCTGATATACCTGTGGCTGTATGGGCTTTTGACAAGATAGTTTGTTGTATTTTTTTAAAATCCTAAAAAAACATGAAAATACTAGCAAATTTTTACAACATAACACTGCATTAATTATTGCAATATTACCACAAATGAGTGTACACCATTAACACTTATCATAATTACACTTAGTTTAAACAAGCCACATGATTTTTTTTTAATCTACTACTGCAAAGAAAATATGTAAATCAATGCAAATATAAGAAGCCTTACCTTTTAAACATTCCAAGAGTGCTTGTCTCAAATACAACAGGAATATGGGTCTTTGTAAGAGGAGGCACCACCTGAGACAATGGACTCGTCTGCTGTAATTCATCAATTTCAATCTCAATTTGTATCCATATATGAACTAACAAGTTATTGATGATGTGCAGTTTTCTGGCTGTTGTAGAATACACACAAACATCACCAAAATCCATAGTAGAAGGACCTGGAATATGTAAGAAATAAGATCTTCAACATTAAAAAGTTAACTTAAGGAAGCATAACTACTAAAACATTATGATTAAAACATTTTAGTTCCTCAAATTACACAATTAGTCAGCTCTAACAATCCTGTAGCAGAACAAATTCACACTCAAATTTTTGAAGTAAATACCATCCATGTTCTGTGAACGTTTTCAGTAGTACAACTCAAAAGCCAGAGCTAACCTTTATTTCTTACTACTGTCTGTTAGCCAATTAAAATAGGCAAAGCAATATGCTAATTACTAAAGGCTTTATTAATAATCACAAATACTTCTTTATATTAGTCAGATATTTAAATGGCTAGACAACCAGCAATTCACTGAGAGTTTATATACTTAACCTGTTTATTTGCCCACTGATGTGTGACCATTTGGTTTAATAATGCATGTAATTTGATAGTGACAGAATTATCTCACTACTTTATTTACTGCTATCACCAGTTTTTATTCTGGTCTGCAATCTTTAGTGCTCATGGTGCTAATCAAACATCTTACAAAACTCTTTTTATATTAATATGTTTATCTTATTCTACTTTTCCCCAAGTGTAACAGTATACCCAGCTATACTATTCAAATTCTGGCTTCACTGAAAACAAAAAAAACCCAGATGATATCCATAAAGTGGAATTTTCCACTTTACAGGGACAGAAATGTGTTTGGGTTAGTGCTTAGACACCATTTAATGTAGGGTTAAATGCACTACTTGCTTTGCTGACAACTATACCTTTGAAGAAGAGCCAAAAGACTGATAAAAAGCATGCTTTGCTAAAGAGTATCTTTGAAGGAGAGCTGAAAAACTGATAAAGAGGAAACAGGTTCACTGCCACCTACCCAATAAAAGGACTATGCAAGTTACACCCCCCAAATCCTCAAGAAGCATGCCTGCTAATTTAAAGACCAATAGTAGATGATACAGTAATTAACAACCTATTAGTGTAAATTTAGGTGGGTTTTTCTAATCCTGTAACAAGATAAATATGTGGTAGATTCTGTGTGTGGGGTGCTAGCTTTCTGGAATTACCACCTAGCACCCATCTCTGCGCAGACATGAAATAAATAAAATACCTCTGCTCTGTGTGTATATTGGCATACTGCACACCGGGTAACGATCCCACTTTGGGGACAACACAGAAAGTACTGAAAATTTTCACTTTACTGCTAAATAATTTTATTGAAGAAAAAATGAGCTTAAAATAGACCACTTTTAGTACCAAATGTTGTTAATAGAAGAGTCTCTCACAGAATTTAGATGTTACTCCCCATCACAGAGCATTCCACTGAAATTACTTTGAAGGAGAACCCTAAAGAAGTTTGACTTTTTTGGGGTATCACTGTTCACTGTTAACTCCTAGAAACATTCTGAACACTCCCATGAATCTTTCTGATATTAATGCTGGTCCAGATAATATTCAATAACAAAGCAAAAGGGTACAAGCAATCCTTATACTACACTGTATTGATTTCTCTATAATAGGCTATAGTATGAGCAGTCTCTAAAGGAAAGTCTCCTTTTACGTGTTCATACCTAATCACATCTCAGTATTTTATGAGGAGTACAAAGCTTTAGTTAAACACTACTGTAATTACCAGGCTGCCACCAATAAAGCTATTTTCTATTTAAGGAGAACAAATATGAACATAAATTGTGTTACTATAAATAAATGCTTTTATAACAACTATATGCATTTAGTAACCAAATTTAAAATCTTACCAATGAATATTTGATGAAGCTGCTTGGATGTCAATGTTAAACTACAATCTTCCTTTTCTTGGGTAGAAGATGGCATAGCACTGAGCCCACTCCAAATCTGTGATAAACACAAGACATCTTTTCAGAGCAAGATCAAAATTCTTATGTTTTTTTATATGGTAAAGACATTATGCTTACATTACTACTCAAGCATTTAACTTACTTCTTTGATTGAAGATTTAGAACCAATTGCTGCCAATTTTCGACTAGTTAATAGGCGATGCTCATCTAAAGGAAGCATTTTGAACTGTAGCTTCTCCTTATGAAAATCTGTGATTGAGATCTTTGGTGACATAAGACCTTCAGCTGGTTTAAGGCCTATGTTCACAGAATTATTATAAACGTAAAACTGCCTATAGGAGAGGGAAAAAAAAGAATATGGAAATCTAGAAATCTGAGCATTGCATATTTTGCACATTAAACTATTTAAGATTTTTAAACATAGATAATACCTTAAGTAGGAATATTTCATTATTTAAAAAAAGCTCAAGTACAGAAAATGCCTTGAAAAGCCTTTTATTGTATTGTTTAGGCAAGGATTAACATCCATTGCACATTTGTGGCAATTGCTTAGCTAAATAGGTCACAAGCATTATGACTCCGAAAATATAAATATTTTATCATGTCTAAAATACCTCTTAAAGAATAAGTAAGTTGTAAAGTCAAGCACTTAAAAGTTAGCAAATGCCAAGATTACAAAGGATCCTTTAATTGTATATGTCTGAACTGGATCACTTATAGCCTAATTTTCAGAGCAATTAACTTTTCTTGGTCAAAGTTCAACTCTGATCAATTTCACCTGCAACCAAGAGATTTGAAACTTCCAGAGATCTTAAACAGATGTTTCAAATCAAGTATTCAGAAAAATTATTACTATATTTAATAACAGTGAAATTCATCTGATAACTGAAATTTTCCTCTCTGTTCTTGTTCCTCATGCAATATACTGTGAATATATGCATCATGGTGATATAAACAACAGTTCACCCACTACACAACAGCAGTTTCTTTCAAGAAAACCATACATCATCTGCATGCATAAAAATAAAATAAATCCAGCTCTGCAGGCCTTGTCTGAATCATGATGTATATATACACAGAGCAAGGTAAATTGAGATTACAAGAATAATCCACTGGCATTATTAATTTTTAAGTGAAGAGTCTTGCAAACTTAACACTCTTAAGGTATTACTTCTCTTGGTTTAGAGGCTTTACAGGCTTTTTTTTCCTGATGGGTTTTTTTTAAATAAAACTTTTAAAAGTAGCAGAGCTGTCAGTTCTTCTTTCCCATGATTTTGCTCCACAGCATACCAACCAAATAATACACACATTCATGAAGCAAAAATTTACCACAAGATAAAGCTAGAAAACCAATACAATGCTTTAATTTTATCTGCTTCATTCAACAAATTATATCATCGTTTACATACTGAACCCATCACCTTAGGTGAGCTAGATGTACTAGTTGGAAATATATACAATTTATTTATATAAAAAGAAAATCCAATATAATTAATGTTATGTTTTTCCTGTTAAACCATTAACAACTCTTCTTAAAACTTGGCATCTTATTTTAAGTTCCATGCTTCTGTCTCTATATTTTACCCAGGCAGTGATCTCTAAGTGTCTAAATGAACATTTGAACAAAACAGGTTTTGAATGCCTTACAAATGAAGGTCCCAAGAGCATAAACATCTCAGCATGGGACAAATGTAGGTATATGATTGGTGCTACTAAGTCAATTTGGCATGTATATCCACACATTTTTCATATGAGCCTAAAGTATTTATTTATCCTTTAAACAAAGTCTTACCTAGCAGCATCTTTCTGTAAACGATGCTGTCTTAAACTAGAAATGAAGTCTGCGTAGTATTCCTTATGTGCTTCTTTTGACAGTCGTTCACATTCAGTATAAGCAAACTCTGGATCTATATAATTATATCTCTCAGTCTTTGTGAAAATAGTCCTAAATATTCAAAGAGAATTGTAGTTTCACTACATGTGTAAAATGATTCTGAGTATTGTTAGAACGAAAACATATCGATTTTGCCATATATATATTCATATCGATTTTGCCATATATATATTTCATTGCAAACATTCTTTTTCACAGCTGATTATTAATATTTGACCTTGTAAAGGCAACCATAAAAATGAAATATTGAAACTGTAATAGCTACATTTGTAGTTTCACATAAGAAAAGCAACTAGATAAATATATGTGCAATAGGCTCAAGGTTGAGTAGAATCCAATGAATTTTAAAGAACTTTCAGCCAAAAAAAAAAAAGAGAGAGTAAACTGTCATATGAGTAACCAATCTTGATCCACTATACAGTATGTACAAATGTGTGGGTTTAAGTATTATATTAACATAATTTTTACCTGTACTTTTTATTCCATTCACTAGGCCTAATGCTGGCTGCGCGGTCATTAGGAAAAGCTGTAAGTGCATCACCCTCACAGTTCCTGTTTATCTGGTGAGTATGAATTTGTGTTTGGGTTGACTTAAGTATTGCCACAGGGGCTGTATCAGTGCACTGTCCTGTGCCATCAGCTACAAACTGTCCAGTTGCATTGGAAATCATTGGTGTTATACCTTAAAATTCAAATAAAACATGTTACATACACATACACTAATACTTTCTAAACAAAATTCAAAGTATTAGAAAAATATTTCTTAATTTATACCAGTCTACCCAGCAGCCCAACAATCACTCATCCCATTATGTTTTCCCAGAGGGAAGAAGGCTTTCAGACCATACTAACAGCTGAACACCTTCCCTGGCCTAGACAGACAAATACTAGAGCCCAAACCACTACCACTATCTGCAACTGTGATGCTTTATCTTGCCCATGCACATGACCAAAGACTCAGAGCTGACTCTGTCGCAACGCTGTCTGCAGTGTCCTAAGGCTTGTCTTAAGGGCTACAAACACAGGCATGTTTGGTTTTTTGGTTTGTTTTTTTTTTTTTACAAAGAACTCCTAAGCTATCACAACTGAAAAGAGAGTTTGGATCTTTTCCACTCTAATTTTAGAAAAGCACATATACATTAAAGTTAAAGAGAAAAATTATGACAGAAACTAGGTGATATGTTTGCTCACCCCTCCTACATAAAGATACATGTTTAAAACAGCACTATAAATAAATAAGTAAATCAATTCTTCAGCTGCCCCTTCCTCCCTCATCTGCAAAAAAAAAATTATACGTTAAACTAAACGTATTGGTTTTACCCACTTTACCCTTACTTTACTCTTAAATGGCTACAAAACCCTCTCCTCTCCATCCTTCAATCTGAGTGATTACAACTTCCAGTGCCCAGGGAGGCACAGTTTGCGAAAAGCTTCATTCCAGTCTCTCCACCCCTCCACCGAATACAGTGACAAGTACACACTCATCCACAGAAATTGGGAGAAGAGAACTAGAAGATATAGAACCCATTTATATAAGGATCTGAAAAACAAAATCACTTTCCCTCCACACATCAATGAAGCTTAAAGCAAAACACAGATAGCAGCAGCCTACAGAGTACAGATACCCCTCGTAACCTCTTTATAATCCTGCAAATAGGAGCAGAATGGGGACACTGATAAAGCAAATAGTAGACAAGAGCATTTAGAAAAGATGACAAAACTTGAACACTGCATTAAATCTTTGATCCACACAAACATATAATAATTGTGGTTTTGAGGCAGGGAAAATGCAGGAGTTCTGGATTTCAACAATAAAACCGAGAAATTGCAAAACTTTAGTTTCTCATCAATTCTTGATTGCCATGGACTTGAGATACCTTCCTGAAAGTAGCAGGAATGTCCAATGGCCTATCAACCATTCCAGTATTTGTAGAAAGAACAGCATTTTATCCTGACTTTCCAATTACTTCCTTTTTTTTTTTACTTCCCCACAATGCTCTATTTGAAAAAAATGGGTATTGCCTTCCTGTTTTTCATTAGTGAGTAAATCTTCAAGTGGGCAGCAGTCAGTTAAGGAGCATTCAAGCTCCCCTCCTTATCTACACACAGAAACCAGATGCACCACCATACAGGACAGCGCTGTTGCTCTAATACTACCTGCAGATGCTACGGCTTATGTGATGCTAAAAAAAGCTATGCTTCCCATGACTGGTTTTTAAATCCGGTGACAGGCTTAGTCATGACAGACGTAAGGAATGCGAGGAACAAATTAGAGACTAATTATTGCATATCCTGAAAGATTCTTGATGCTGGCATATGCTTCATAGGATGAGAAGAGTCAGTGGACATGCATTAACTGGCAGATTCATCTGGCAGTAGTGACTCTCAATCAATAAAGAATACCCTGTTATCTTTCCTAACTTCTTTCTGTGCTTTACCTATCTCTCTACTTACAACTGAAACATACTGGTACTGTGTTAATGGCATCGCTGCCAAAAACTGAAGCTTTTATTTTCTGTTTTATAAAAGTTAAATAATCATATGATGAAAATTTATGCTTTAATAGTTCAGGTTTTGTTAAAATATGATGGGGGGGTTACCATGATTTTAGCCATTGTTTTATATGCTCATGGGTACATGTCATACAATTGAGCATTCCCTTAACTGCAAGAGAGTTTATTTTTTAAAAATAAACTAAAAATAGTAAGAAATCATCTTCTAAAATGTTAAAAAAACACTGTTAAAACATTTTATCAGTTGTCACTTTTAGCATCTTACCAGGATTAATTTTGAATAGAATTTTTTTTCGTTTAGATTTGCATACACCAATAAAGCTCAAATATATTTGGTGAAAGGATTTTGTCTTCAAAACCTGTAAATTATTTTTCTCTAGTCCCATACCAATGATATCCACAACTTGCTTCACTTTAAATATTCCTAATTGATGAGGAGAAAATGAAAATATCACATCCTGGAAAAGAAAAGTCATTATGAGACATATGAGGCAGAAAAGCAAAGAGAAAACTCTTGTGTAATTCTGTTCGAGTTATTTCTCTCCACACTTACTTGTGAGACAGGTGTTCAAAACTGGGCTTTTAGAATATACCAACTGCCACACATAAATTAGCAGTTTTATATTTCCTTATACTGCTACACATTAGAACACCAAACACTTGCTCATTTCTGGGACAATTTGCTCTGTCTTGTACCCTGAGTTACACATTTATGAAATTATAAATGTTTCCATATTTGCCTAAAATTTGGCAAAGTTTTGTCCATTAAAAGATATGTTACGTTACTCGAGTATTTGTGATTTACTGAAAGGAATGAAAAGGATCCTGCAAAAGTTTGAGTATAAATCCATCTTCTCAAGTCAGTAAAATATAAAAAAATTAAAGCCAGGAAAAACCTTTAGAATTATTTTTTCCAAATTTAAAACAATACTTGTTGCTTCCTGGAATACAGGAAAGAGCATTAAAACACTCTACATAGGTGAAAAAAATTATATATTTGATTGATATTAAATGTCATGGCTACTGAAATGGTTCTAGTTTACTTTCAAGAAAATCCACCACTGACCACTGTAAAACAATCTGCATATCTACATAATCTAAAAGAAAGAGGTAATTACCTTTACAGATTTTTTTTTTATTTTTCCTTTTTCAGGAGAAATATTAAAGTGAGCAGTCTTGCGGAAGCTGAATGTTACTGAAAGGTATTCTGATTCATTTTTGAGTGTGCACAGGACTTGTGGTTGTTCACCCTGAAAACAGTCCATAAACTTAATAACCGGTCCTGGATTAAAAGTTAACATGACAGGAAGCCCAGAACCTGTCAAAGCTAATTCCACGTGAGGAGGATGATTCACTGCATCAGACAAACACAAAAAAAAAACCAAACAAAAAAACCTCACACACCTATTAGCTTACAAAAAGAAAGTCATATTGTAGTTGTATGGTTGCAAAAACAAAATAATACTGTAATAGAATATGATTTATAATGTAATTTTCTATAAACTTAACACAGACATGCTTACTTATAATAGCTATTAGCTAACATATTGCTTCATTAAGAAATTTGAGGGACATCAAATATTCACTTGAAAACACACAAAATCGGTATTACCAAAGTGCTGGTGACTTGCAAATGGCTAAGGTGAGGGGGTTTTTTGTCCTCCAAATATTTACATTTATAATTAAGTTCTAAGTGTTCACTACTAGCAGGTGTATTCATGACATGCATGATTCCCTCCCCCTTTCTATTAACTGCTCAAAGAGTTTTTGGTGCTAAAGAATTAAAGATGTAAGTTACAATATTTGTATTGATATAAATAAAATAAATACAGGTTTCCCATAAAACTGCTAAGATGATGAAGAAAATTAATAATCAAGATATACATTTTTATAACCTATATATACATTTCTGATGGTGACTATACATTTCTGGTAACATACTTGCGATTGCTGTGGCACCATCACTGAGGGCCTGCAGATAGCCATTTTTATTCCCAACAGTTTCAAATCTCAGAAATAGTACGTAATCTTGTTTCTGTGATGAGTCATTCACTCCAAAGTCCCTTTTAAATTTTCTGTAAGAGTGACAATCTCTAATTACAAGATGAGGGAAAAAAACCAAACCATCAAACCCCAACCCACAAAAAAAATCAAAGCTTATTTTTCATTATCCAGTCTGGCTTCTTTGCTGTCGCTTACAGCTTGAACAAATGACCTTCATACTTCCTTTCAGAAAATGGAACATTAACAAATTTAAGATCAACAATATCTGTATGCTTATTATACTGGTCATTTGATATCTTTTCCAGTCCACAACAGTTTTCTAAACTAATATTTCGTGCATAATAATCACTTATAATTAGATCTTAAGTAAGGGAAAATAGCAAGAGCACATCTTCTTCTTTTATTATCCGAAGAAGGAATGTTCCTTTATACTTACTTTTTTTTAATGGAATGAAAGCTCTCCAAAATGTTTGTTTCTTGGTGATGAAATGGATATATTCTTTCATAATGCTGCACATATACTATAACTTTATGACATAAATCTGCAGTCATTAAAAAGGCACTTAATTTGACACTGTAGTACTCTCTCAACAATCTTTAGAGATTCAACATATTTAATGGGAGCTGCAATTAGTTCCCTTGGCAAAATATAATAAAATTCTTGGTCTTGCCAGAGAAGCTTAACCAATTCTTTGTTCAAACACATCCTCAAGGTATTATAAAATGTTTCCCAGATAATCACTTCAGACTTTGCTTTCTCATTTGTAGTATCATGCCAAGCAATTTCTTTTAACGTATGCAAATACATAAGAAGTCATTCAGAAAAAAATTTGCAGACATATTAACTTAAAATTATTTTCTCTAACACAGCTCTTTACAGAATAGTTGAGAGCAATCAGCTTGTGTGTGCATGTCTAATTTGGACCACTCACTCACTTTGGACTAAAGCACAATGTAACCAAAGATTTCTCATAAGGTAGCAAGGTTCCTTGATCGGGGATGCACAAGATCAAGGTGGAAGTATCTACATTTCTTGTTCTATTTTTGAAGCTTAAGTCTTGTAAAGCAGCATCTGCACTCCTCTGAAGATCTGTCCCCTAAAAAATAATCAAAACATGGAATAGTTCAGCCTATTCGGCTTCCCCTTTTGTGTTTAGCTGTTTGGTTTTTTTCCTACACATACATTTTCGTATCTGTCACAATGAGTAGAAAGACATAATTAATAGCACTGACATAGTTACATATCACATGGCTAATTAACCAATTTTTAAACATCAATTCCATGTCAATGTTTTGATTCCCTTTTTTAAAGATGATGCTCACTCAGATGATTTGCTGTCTGAGAAAAACAAGTGAAACTACATATGCTTAACATCTTAGAATACCAAAATATATTTCGATAAGTCCTACTAAATGATAAGAAATCCAGTAGGTCAAACAAAACCACTCACAAAAACCCCAAACAAAAACCCACACTCAGGGAACGCACTTAACATTGTTCAGGTTAAGATGTCATACAGTGAAACAGAAATAAGAAAAACTTAATTCCAAGGTTAAATTATAGTAAAAAAAAAAAAAAAATGCTGGTTGGACATAAGTTTCAGAAAGCCTATTGATCAGGAAATGGTACGACATATTAAACAATACTAGAAGATGATCATTGAGAAACAAAAAAATGCAGAAGCAGAAATGAAAAGTTTTCAACTAAAATAAAAACCAGAACAGTTTCTTACCATCTCTCCTCCAATGGCATTGTCTTGCAGCACTGCTACCCAGTCCATACACTCAGGACTTTCATTGTATAAAGATATTTGTTCAGTCTTTGAAGATCCAAAGTAAACTGGTCCAAAGTTAATGCATTCCAATATATTTCCACAAGACACTCCTAGAACTTTAAGAATTTGTTCAACCACAACAGCTTTGATCCATACTTCAGTGCAGTCATGACCTTCCAACTCCACTCTGTCAGTAAGAGTAGCAAGCAGCAATAAGTAATGTAGAAAAGTGTTAGAAATAATCGGGTTTATTTATATTAGAATCTACACAAAACTGAACTAAATCAGAGCATTTAAATCACTGGCTTTCCATAGACAAACTAAGCAGGAGGGGGGAAGAATGTACTTGACAATGTGATACCTAACAGTCTAACAGGAATATCACCAATCAGGAAGAATCATACATTACATGGTGGAGTATTGGGGAGCTTTTTGAGTTTTCCTCTTTTTTTTAATGTTTGAAACAATTCTCAAAAGAATCAGAGATGTCCACAGATGAAACACTGCTCTTATTTCTGAGAATCTTTGTACCTAGATATCAATTTTGGCCTACACTGAGTAAAATTCTCTTAGGCAACTTCAGCTAGAAGTTCATCTGAATAACCATAAAATAACTATTGCTGTTCCTGTCTGAATTCTTGATCTTGATGATACCACAAAACACCAAAGGACTATATAGACATTGTACAAATCTTTTTTATTAGAATTCTACTGAACAAAGCATATTTGTTCTTGTTGCACAAAAGAATCAAATTTAGTAATATAACATCTTGTTCTAATAGAATCAACTATCCTTTGAATAGCCCCTGAGCTGAAAATAATAAATAATTAAAAAAAAAAAAAAATCCTTGTTTTGAATAGTCACACATATAACTACACAAGGCATCTGGGAGAGGATTTCAAACTCTCTAAATATCATCTTTCAACTTCTGAAGCATGATTGCAGGATTCTCCAAGACAGAAAAGAAATCTCAAAAAAAATATCAGTAGATTCCTCTGAAAAGAATTTTGCTTGTGCATAGAAGCAAAATGCTTAGAGGACAAGGCAAATTGAAATAACCAGGATGTTTCCATGAAAAATGTACTATTTCTCCAAGCCAAATTTCCATCAATTACCCATTGTAAGACTTACAATATTACTCTATTTGTTTAAATGCATATATGCACACATGTATATGCATATATTTATATATTTGTGCAAGGCTTGACAAGGAAACTTAAGCAGCGACTACTAAGAAATGACAAATTCACTGACAGAATTATGTAGAATTTAAGGCAGGGAATGGGTAAAGGATGAAATCTGAGTTCTGTGTACTTAAGTTCTTTCAGTTTAATAGATGAACTATCTACTAGACTGCTGGAGAAAGTAGCTGTTTAACCAAGATGGGGTGAAGAAAACAGTGGTGGTAGCCTGCACAGCAAAGGAAAGGCACAAAGCTTGACACTTAGCAACCAAAAGATTGAAACTCAGTAATCAAAGAAAATATCATATGAAGAAGGATGTAACTATGAGGCAAAAATGCAAATATTGTCTTCCCTTTCGCTCTAATAGAATTTTTCTCCTTTCATTTCATTTCTTTTTCCAACAGGCTACAAAAAGCAAGAACAGGAAGAATTAGACTTTAAGGCATATCTTAATAAACTAAAAACAAAACAGGAAACACATACCCAAAAAAACCCCAAACAAACAAACAAACAAACAAACAGAAAAACCCACAACCCAACCACATCCTATTAACTATTATAAGAAAACAGGATGGAAAAGGACTTTCCAGATTGGTATCCACTTCCAAATTCCGGCACTTCCTAAAAAGTCTATATTCATAATTTGAAGAGAAACAAGGTAGGTATTTAAAAATAGTCCATTCTTAAAAGTTACTGGTTGCAAATACATTGCCTCTGTTTCAAATATGATACACCAAAGGATATCATAATGTTTCTGAAATTGCTGAAATACATAGAGCCAAAAAAAACAAATAGCAAAGTTACAGAAGGTAAAAAAGTAAGGACACATGATACATAGAAAGGTGAAAGATTGAAAAGTTCTTGGATGGTTGTATACTGAGAGACGTGCAAATAACCTGTGTCATTACAACTTCTGAGAGATCTTTAATAACAGCCAAGTACATAATTTATGTCTCACTGTTCTGTGGAGTTAATATACTCATCAAATTAATATAATAAAAATAAATGTGGAAGACAGCAACCAACACCTAGCAGCTTAACTTGTTTAGATAAACATTCATAATAAAGATTAGAATTAATAACAGACAAAAATGTAATTTATAGAGCTGGATTTCTTCAGTCATTCACTCACTTTATCACTTCTTTGATGATTCTAGGTACATCTGAGCAGATATCCACTTTAACCATCTTTACAGAATTCGGCTCTACCACTCCACTGGTAGGTTCTATGTTAAGCAAGACAACCCCATCATATGATATTTTAAATGTACCTAAAAGAAACAGAGTAATAAACAGAATGTTACACAACGTAAAGTTGTAGATTTATATTCTTCTATTACACATTTGGAATTACAAAACACATAATGCAGTTATTCACAAGCAGTGCATTTTCCCATGGAAAAAGGAAACATGGAGTTAATCTTTTTCAAAACCATTTCTAACACAGAGTAGATCATTATTTCCAGATTTTCATTAAATATTACACCCACAGGTCCAACACAACTTTGAAAGTTTGATTGTATCAGAAAAGGTACTCACATTCCAAGCAAAAGTGACTTTATTATAAAGCAGCTGTAAGTAACATTTTGTATGTTACAGGATATTTTATACACAGCTCTAGGCAGCTACCATAGCCAGAAAGTTAAGCCCATATTGCGGGTAACAATAGTTTTCATTATTTGGTATGTACACAACACAATTTATTACAGAAGAGAACAGTAAATGTTTCCAGGTTATAAAAATATTTTTTAAAATGTGAAAAAATTACTAAACGTGTATTTAACCAGCAGCACTCATTATGTGTCATTACATCATAGATAGTAAGAAGTCACTTCAAATGTAGGAAAAATGCAGTGTTTGACCTCAGACAATAGATGATCTCTGATATGAGATCAGAAGCAGGAACAAAGGACTCCTTTTGTGCATGGGACAACATGTGAAATGCAATCCTTGAATCACAGGCCAGCATACAGCGCTTCCTGTTGATACAGCTTATGTGCTGTCTGTTAGTGCGACCTGCTGTGTTACAGCTTACAGAGCCTACAGAAATACAGATTCATAAAATCTTCCTTTGTCTGCCCTCAATAAATTGGTCACTAACCACCGCTTTCATTCAAATTTTGCCTGTGTCCAATCCTGCAAAATGCCATCATGCAGCGTGCACCATGCAACAGAGTATATAACTAGAAACAGTTCCAATACAACATGAGAAAATTCACATTATGCAAATTAGTTGCAGATGCATATATAATGTAGGTTCTCATTTTCGTTATATCATTCCTCAAAGAAAGAAGTTAGTATGTATGAGTAAGAGCTGATTATATAAACTACATATTACATCTTTAAGTTGAGCTGGCTAGAAAAAAACAGTTTTTCTTTGCTTTTTGGAAAAAAAATAAAATAAAATTATGTTCTAACTAGACAGCCATTTGATTTTACTTTTTTTTTTTAATATTTGCAACCCATTTCTGTATTTCTACAATGATGTATTTTCTGTTGGCATAACATTTCCTATGGAAATCTATGAAGCAACAATCTATGTTCACACAACCTTGGCCTAATGAAAATAAAGGTACCTTGTGATATAATAAGCTGTACAAGCGAGTAACAAAAGTAATTAACTGCCTTAAATTTGTTATTTGAAAGTCAGCATAGTTGCCGCCCTGCTTCTGCAGAAAGGTGCCTACACCTTTGTCCAGCAGAAAAGGCAGTCAGATAGGTTACTTGGATCATATAAGCATTCTTATGCTCTGTTCTCCATGTCTCTTATACTCCTTGGAAGAGTCCCTCACAGAAGTTGAAGGATATGCATGTTTTGAAAGCTGTTTGATTTCAAAAGCTATGGCAGCAAGAAAAACGACGACTCATTATCTTCTGATAGCAAGTACAGTTCAACTCCCATTCTAGAGGACCTCCGCTCTGAAAGTACAAGGAGCTTGTAGACAGCTATTGGGGTCGCAGAATCGCAAAGACAACAAAGCAAAAGCAGATGTGGTTTGCCATTATTTATGTTGTGCATAGTAAGCCAATGAGCAACGTTATTTTTACATCTTTCAGATGGGACTTAAAAGTAGAGAACTCCTAAATTCATAGTACTGTCTACAGAAGCAATGGGCCATTTATAGAACCTTTAGCTACAGTACTCATAATCCGCATAACCCAGAACTTCACTTAATTTCTACTTGTCCATCAAAGTGTTAACTTTCATAAAATTACATTTTCAAGAAAACAAAATATTTGTATAATTTAATGCATACTAAATATTTACCTGAAGATGATCCATGGTTAGAAATACTAATCTCTTTACTAATTATTTTACTGTTTGCAATCACTGTACCAAAATTAATCTCCGACTCAATTTCCAGATAACAGCACTGAATTAATCTGCAGAGAAAAGACATGGTTATATTTTCTCAAAACTTGAAAATACCTTTGCATTTTTGGAGAAATTCAATTAAGCACTCCAGTAGAAGAGACTTCTCCTTTTTTATTAGTTCTCCTACCAACATTTATGCAACTCACTTCAGCAGTATAGTATACACAGGGAAGATGTAAAAAAGATCTAGCTATCTATCAAGCTGTTTAATGACTAACTACTATAACTTTAAAACAATATAGCTTTAAACAATTAGTCAAAATGGAATCTATACATTTCTATTTAATTTTAGTTCCTTTATTATAGCACAAAGAACTTTAAATAAAACTATCTTGAGTTAGTTGCATTGCAAAATAAGACCAAAGTTAACGTTCATCATATTTCATCATCAGCTGTCTGAACTAAAAGCAGAGACAAAACATGCCAATTTCAATTCACGACCTTCTTGTTTTGTAGCTGCTTTATATGGCTTTAACAAAACTTATAACAGAAGAAAATGGATAAAGACACAAGTTATTTCTATTATTTATTTAAGAGCCTCAGCCAGCATGATGACATCACTGTATTGGGTACTGCTTAGCCATAATAAAGAGAACATATTCGCTTCAGGAAACCTGTATTTTAAAGGGCCCAATTTCTAATAAAATCACACCTCTGATCTCACATAAACGTATGTTTGAAACCCATTGGAATTTTACATTAGCACAGCAGTCTATCTCCTCTTAAGCACAATAAGAACATGCAGGAACAACTGCATCTCACGATCTGCATTATATACAGTACAGAAGACTAAATGAAGAAAGCCAAGCCAGGTAGACTCTGCTCATATAATCTATTGCAGGCAGGGGGTAGAGAAAGCAAGAAAGAAGGAAAAAAAGTTAGGAAAAGCAACAAAAGAAATTGCTGTTGGGAATGTTAATACACTGGTTTTAATTTTCTTTAATAATATAATGCAATGAGAAAAAAAAAATTAGTAAATTATTGAAAGAGATGGCCTGGACCAGCAGGATGTGGCAAAAAAACCCCAACAAAACAATAAAACAAAGAACTAACCAGGAAACAGCTATCAAGGTTAGGGTAGACTTGAAAAGATTGTAAAAACTTCACATGTTCCAAGTATTCAAACATTCTTCCAAGAAGCTTTGTTAGAAAGATGAAACACAAGTATCTCTCCTCTCAAGATCCAAATATATGTAACTTCCCAAGTGTGAGAATTGAACATAAGAGGTTAAAAATGCTGGTGTCCGCTTATCTCTTGTGCAAACATTGTGGCTGGAGATCCACAAGGTCAGCACAAGAAGCAGCCAAAGGAGGGAGTCTTATAGTGGCAGGATGATCCTATTTTGGCTGAAGAACGCGGAATAAGCAGATAAATGGTTTCTACATAGAATCTTGAAGGCCATGGTGCCCAGAGTGAGACCTTTTGCTTGATTATCCGTGAAATTAATACTAAAGTTGACATCCCTGAATATGATAATGATACACGTATATGACTATAGTACTCAACTCTCATGTTAAATGTCACACCAAGGAGGGGACAGTCAAGTTTGAAGTATAAAGGATATTGAGGAAAATACCCCTGGGGGTAGAGAAGAGATTGAAGATCCCAAAGAGGCAGATGAGGAGCTGTGCTCCCCTCCACCCAAGATAGGGACGCTTTCTTGGTAAGCATTGCGCCTCCACCTTTTGGTGAAGAACACCTGGGATAGCATTTTGCTAGTGCTATAATCATATATTAGCACTACTGCTGTAAGTGTATTTATCAATGGTAATTGTGAACTTTTTATATCTGTCGTCTTAATAAATTACCTAGTCTTTTTCATCTTTGCAAAACTGTCTCAGTGAAAGCCCTTTAGGGGGCTCTGAAGGGCAAACATTCACTCTGATAAGTGGCTACACACATAGTCCTTTAGACATAACCGTTGACCAAGTCTGGGGCTAAGACTGGACCTTGCTGCACTTGGGCTCTTCTCTGAGAAGTAGTTTAGAAAGCAAGGGGGTCCTTTCTGAACTCAACAGGAGGGCATCCCTCAGCCACACATCAGACTCGTACCCTTTAACGTGACACCAAATAGACAGGAACAAGCATAAATTCTAATTGCAGTGAGATTTTCTAACAGATGTGGACCTACGCAAAAAGAAAAATAGTCAAGTTAAAGGTTTGGAGTCTTGTTTTCTTAATACAGAATGAGGTTTGTTTGATTGGTTTGATTTGCTGGTTTCGATGTTTTATGAAGATGGAATTTAGCCCAGGAAATGCCTAATTTAAAATGTTTTCTTATTTAAAAAAAAAGCAAAACAAAATTAATTCTTAATTATTATATTTTTAAAAATTAGTTTGGATGCAGATTTTCAGTTAATCATTTAAAAAAAAAATAAACAAAAAACCCCACAAACAACTGCAACTGGCTTCTTTGAAACACATTCCCAAACCTTAAGTATTTTCTATGGCAATCAAATATTTACATAATGAAATCATTACACTTGTCTTACTGAGCACATCATAAATCCATGGTACTGTAGAGATTAAGCTAAGATCGTTGTTTGGTCTCCAAAACATGAGGCACAAATCCATGTGATTAACTACTGGATCTAGTCTTAAGAGCCAGGCAAATACATAACAGCTATTTTACGTGCCAACCAACAACTGTGATATTCATGTCACTAAAGCACAATAGAAATAAAATTCTCTTGGTGGCATATTTTACCAAATAAACAGTTACAAAAAATAAGTGGAGTGTTACTGCAGTTTAATGTCACTAAGCTTTCCTACACTCTCAGTGATTCTCATCCCAGACTAAAGATTATCTTAAAGTGAACAGTAGATATGATTGAAGGGATCACACAAGTTGTTTGTAAAAGGGTTAAGACTTTTCTAGCTTTTTTTTTTCTAAACCACCAGTGTACTTTTCTTTCAAAATTCTACAGACAAAACATGCAGACCATAATTTCTACAAGTTCATAGTGAATTATGTGTACTGCAACCCATACAGAAATAAAAGCTGAAAAACAATATAATTTCAAAGAAAGAAGACTACAAATAAGCTAGTAGGTAAGTGAGAAGTAGCAAACATTTAAAGAAGCCAGTCCAAATAATATCAGCAACTTGCAAATACTTCTTATACATTAACACATTATCTTGCATTATATTTATGAATTTTCTGAACTTGCCATCACATGCTTTAAAACTTAATTCTGTTTTGCAAACATACAACTCTTCAAAGGTACTGCCAGTACACAATCTGAGTGACATTCACCAGAGATGATAAAAATAAACACTGAATTTGAGTTGGCCAAAAATCTGAGTTTGTTCTTGATAAGAAATTTTGTTTGTCACAAAAATATATAGCAATTGGGCATAAACCTAAGTATAGCCTTAACAAGTTTTAAAATCACTTATTGTAATTCTTGATGTTTTAGGAACAGTAGCATTAGTGTTTACTAATTATCGATACATCAGTAGAAATAATATAATGTTATTAAAAATGTACAAATTTTTAAATAGGAAGTGAGAAAAAAAACACATCAGAAGTAAATAAATTCAGGGGAGTGGGAATATCTGTCACACAAAACAGAGCATTGCAAATATTTCCTTGCAAATATTTCCTTGCAAATATTTTCAGGTTCTTCCATCAAATTAAACACTTTTGTGGACATTTCATAGAGATAATGCAATTTGTAATCGAAAAAAAACAATCTTTCTACGAGTATTTCTCAACCAGTGTTACACCACATACACTATTTTCTCAAAATGGTTAATGATGCATTTTAAACTATGTTTGTATAGAAAAATATATTTATTATATATTTAGTGACCCTTCAGCGCAATAATTGAATATCATCTATCTATAAACAGCAGATGTGCATGACAAAATACTTTTGGGAAAAGAGTGATTAAAAAAGAAACAAAGTGTATTTACTTTTTCAAACAAACAAATAAAAAAAATTATTATAGCCTGTCAATATTTTTCCCTGCAAAAGCAAGTTAAACATGAAGGTTTGAAATACTTAATCTACCACAAGTCCTTTCCAGAAAGGAGTCACCAGTAGCATTATCATCCTAAGCACTTACCTCCACAACACTACCCTAATAAACATTGTCAAAAAAATTAAAAATAGAAAAGTAAAAAAGTAAAAATAGAAAAAGTAAAATAGAAAAAAAATTAAAGTGCTCCCTAATCACTTCTTTCTTCTAGGAAAATATACATTGGGAGAATATATTTAGAGACAGCTATTTTTATTATTAAAATGATCATATTGAATTACTGAGTTCTGTATTACCTCATGAAAAGTCATCCCTGTCTTTCAGTCAAGGAAAAGCATTTAGGGCTTGCCCTTTAAATTTCTCTAAAGCTATTAAAGAAAGCTATAATAGCATTGTTTAATACTGTGTTCTAAGAGAATAAGAGTTTACAAACACCACAGAAAAAGCAGCTAATTGAAGTTTTCCAGTGGAAGTCTTCCAATGGAAGAATTTTGCTAAAAAGAGACAAAATTTACAACTTGAAAAGCCCCAAGTCAGGCTTAACTATTTGTGTCCTACATTAGCAATGGCACAACATTAGAATTAAAAAATCCCAAAACTTTTAAGATGAAACAAGGAAAAGCAAATCAGTGAAAAAGATCATGACATAAGAGGTAAACAAAATGTAGGAGCAAGTATTTCTTATCTAAAGGCAAAACCTTACACATTTCAGGCTAGCATGAGACATTTGTGGGATTGCTTGATTTTTTAAAACAACTCATATACTGAAGAATTTCCATGGAAATTCCTTTCTGTCTGTACATGTAATTTGTAATGTTAAGATTTTCATAAAAAACTATAATTTGCAATAGTTTATGGGATTCATCTGTCCTAATTTAGGCATCTGAAAGCTGGAACTGTCAACAGAAGTTTGTCATTCTAATTTCTCTTTATAGACAAAGGAGAGAAAGGTATTCCGGAGCAATTTCCCCTCATCCTCAGATAACCAGCTAGCCTAAGTCTGATAAAATATATTTAGAAGCTTACTTTTTCCAACCAATATGCATGTCATATACAATAAGACATATATCCATGTACACACACATAGATAGTCATGCACAAGCACACATGGATTGATGAAAATGATCCACGAATGTGTGACCTTATTCTAAAACACACACCATGTTTTTAGAATTCAGCAACATATGTTTCACTATATAGTTTTGCAAATATGGAAAATTACTGTATTTTTTTATATGAATGATTCAGTAAAGAGGGAAGACATTAACAGTAGATTTAAACTTGTCTAATGTTGATACAGAATCAGAAATGATGAGTGTTATTACAACCAACTTAGAATAAAGCAAAAACAAAACCCCAAACTCTCTCTAGGATCTTAAAGAAACATCAAATCAATTAACTTCTTACCTGTGTGCTGCTCTGAAAAAAAAAATTAAAATCATACTTTTGTAAGGAAACTTACTATTTGTTTTCAGTGCAATTGACAGATTAATTGCATAGCCATATGTGATGTGTTAGCAAACTTTCCACAAGATTAAACTGCAAATAGTAACAACAGCATATGAACTTTTGACCATCATACCCAAGCACAGGGATATCAACTATGTCATCTTCTACTAAAAGAAGCAGTCTATCTTCAAGGTCTTCTTCACTCTCAGGATAATATTCTACAAAAGCTGTAACTTGAAGTCCAGATGCAACAGGTTTCTCTGGATTTTTCACAATCAATTTAAACTGCAATTTAAAAAAAAAATATTTTTAAAACTGTTAAACATTTCTAGATTAAAAAACACATACATGTGGTTCATTTTCAGAAGAATACACAAATTGACTTAAAATTCACAAGTAACTTTAAAATACACAGGATTTTATAAAATTTCTCTTCCTCTTTACTGAAGTCCAGACTTTTTACAGTAAAACAGAAAGACAGAATGAGTAGTAACTCATCAAATTATAAAGAATAGAAGGTTTAGCAAAATAAAATTTTGAGTCTTTCCAAGACAGCTTTTCCTACTGTTGCAATAAACCTTCTGAAGCAACGCAAATTTAAGTCAGCTACTACTCAATGCAGAATCTTTTTAGTACCTGAGAAAGTAAGGATTAAGTCTCAGTCCAAAGCAGCAACAAAAGGAGACAGCGTAAGAGTTTTTTTCTAGGTCTGACCGACATTCAGCTGACATCAACAGAAAGTCTCACTCTACATTGAAAATTTGCTTGAAAGGCCTATGGTACCTCCAAGTTGGGGGGTCAAATGAAAGAGAAAAAAAACCAGAAACTGGCTGACAGAAAGCATCTTTTTCCTCTCTCAAAAAATAATTCTGGATTTGTCTGTAGGCATCTGCTTATATCAAACACCTCTTGCACATCTTTCCTTGAACAGAATACATGAGTAGCCTACTAGCACGTGGCGGGAAATCCAGCACTTCCCATGTTCCTAGGAAAGCCTCACAGCAAGATCTAGAGATTCTCTGATGTTTCACACTCCTTACAATTCACATCACTCTGTGCAATAGGCTTTTGCTCTACATTTTCAGTTTAATTAATATTTATTTCTGAAAGGGAGTCATCCCAGTATTATTTTTTCTGTGCTGATTTATGTTTGAAATACACACACATACAATTTACTACTTGTTGATTCTATTGTCTGAGCATCTCCTTCTATTCCTTTAAAATTTTCCTAGCAGTATAAACACTTAACTGAAGGAAATTTGTTATGCATCATGATTATAGGCTTTATTTTGCAAGAAAGTAATGTTTTAATTTTTAAGTGTATAAAATTTATCTCTTCTCTAAAGAGAATTAAACAGCCATGCATATTCTTTCTATACAAGGGAAAATAAATATATTGTACTAAGAACTTTTAACGAAACCTACGGAAAACTGCTTTGTGAGCTAAATTCCTTGAAAGGCATTTCTTGGCCATTTACTATGACAGCTCAAGGAAGGTTATTTTTCAGTTCTTGCACTCTGTGAATGTAACATCTCAGGAAATTTACAGATGAGTCACACACTGCAGAGCTATGTTGTCACAGATAGCAGCATAAGGTCTGACAATGTGAAAAGGGCAACACAACAGGCCTTTCTAAGAGCACATGAAGTGGAATCTTGTCCCCTAACTGTCATATTGGTCATCTCATGCACAATAGCATTAAAATACTCAGCAAAGGCATGAGACACTCACAGACGTAAAAACTTGTAAATTATGATTGAATAACCTTTTTTCTTTTCTAAAATTAAGTCTATCTTTCCACTTCTGGAGCACATGAAAAATTGATAATGCTGATGAAAACTAACAAAACAGAGTAAGCACAGCCATACAAAATCAAGCACTCTCAACAGTTTCCAGTTCATTCCAAAATGCTTCAGTTACAGTATAATAAAAATCAAGCTGTCTATATAATGCAAATTAGCAAATTTTAGGGGGGGATAAAATGCATACACAGTCTTGGCCACTCTTGCCCTCACAAAGAAAGGCTGAATACTCAGATAGTGAAATTATCCAAGCTATTTCAATTGTCTGACAATCATTTTGATGACTAACCTGCAATACACGTATTCAGAGTTCAAGCTGCTGTGAACACAAAGCAACATCAGCTTCTGTTCAATCCCCAATGCCAGTTCAACCTTTTGATCCTAATTTTAACATAATAGTAGATAATAAAATAGGTAGATGAAAGACCAATATAAAACTACTAACCACAGGTGGGTTTTGCTGGGCCCACATAGGTTACAAGTTAAAGGCTAAACTGGTTACAATTGTAAAGATGCATTTGCCTTTAAGAAGTCCGGCTATGCAATGATTTTTCTGGAATGAATCAGATGCTATTAACAGTAATCATACTATCTTGAGAAAAGATTGAAAAAGGTTCTTTTCTGAGAAAGCTCTCCACAAGCAAGCACCACAAATGGACTACTCCACTCAAAAAACTTCAAAGAATACGATGCAGAAATGAGGTAATAGAGCTATCAATCAGCCCTATGGAAATCCAAGCAAAAACAATTTCAAAAGTTGTGCCCTTCAGCTGATCTGGAACGCTTCACAAATTTGGTGTTCACACCATAGCAAAATGATCCATTTCAGCATAACTCTCCCTGAAATAATGAGAAATTCACAGGCTTCTTGAGGGATAAAATCTCTGGAGAGTGCAAAGCCAGCCAGCAAAGCTAAGCAGGATTTGTTACCAACAAGGGACTTGATGTAGCAAGACATACAAGAAAGCTAATTTATTTCTACTGAAACTATGGATTTAACAAACAAGGAAGATCTCTTCAAATTGCTCACAATCTCAGGAAAATATAGAACTAGGAAGGCTGGAGATCATTTCGTTCTGAATTACAGGCTTCAAATGAGCAGCCTTATTTGAAGCACTATATGAGAATATTTTTCAATTATCATAGAAATAACACCTACACGTTCTCACAAGAAACAGTTAAACCAGGACACTACCTCCCTCCTGCAGTTCAGACAACTTTAGCTCGAAGAATTGCCTCTTATTCTTTCCAGTTTATCCAATTATTTAACTATGTTACACTAACTTCCAATTCACTGACAAATTCCAGTCAGTCCCAAAAGCTGCTCAGGCATCCATGGTGGCGGTTTCCATTTGCAGTGGCTCAACACAGACAAGCACTTACACCTGCCCAACCCGCCTTTTACACAGGACCCACCTAGCTGGGCAAACCTGTGCACTGACGTGCCCCCACAAAACTACAGAAAATAAAAGCGGCACCGCAAGACACACTTTCCCCCCAGCAATGTTCTGCAAGGAGAACCTCAAGGAGAGCCTGGCAAGCACAGATCAGTTCCTCAGAGCAAGCCCGGGAGGGAAGGACACAGACCCGCGGGACTCCGGGTGGGGTGTTCCCACGAGGAACTACCGTTATTCACGAACGCTGGCGTGGTGCGAGGTGCTGTACAAACACAGAGCCGACAGCTGGCTCGTGGAGAGAGGCAGGCCTCGACGCCGTTACTCACCCCCGCCCGGGCCCGGGGCGGGGGG
>VXBL01001724.1:295-60148 GCA_013400195.1 Aramus guarauna
CCCCCCCCCAAAAAAAAAAAAAAGCCGATTTTTGTTTGCTTCCCCTGCAGAAGCAGCACGCTTGGGGGCTTTGCCAGAAAAAGAGAAGACTGGCAGCACATGCGTTGCTTACTATGTGTCTTGGGGCGGAAAAAAACTGTAAAGGCGGCAGGTTGCGTTTTGGAGCTCGAGAGATTTGCTAAAAATACCGGGAGGTTTTTTTTTTCTTTCTTTTTTTTTTTTTCCCTCTTTTTAAACTAAGGGAACAGTATGTAACCGTGGGATATTCTTCTAGCTTTTGCCACAATCTGTTTTATTGCTGCCTATAAAAAAAGCTGCCGTCGGAGGTGTGCACCTGTCGCTCACTTGTTGTTTTTGCCCAAGCGACTAATCGTGAAACTACCTACAGCCACCAAAATCGTTTATTAACAGATTGACGTAGCAGGGCTCTGAGCTCCCTTGGAGCGGCAGATATAACGCTGCGTCCTTAGCGTACCGCTTGAAGAGCAGCTAAGCCTTTGTGCCTCGTATCTTCAGGGCGCCGGTGATTTCTCTAACGGTGTCGGTTTGTTTTCACAGCGATGGGATGCCAAGAGGTTCTGTCGATATCGTGTGTCTCAATTGCATCAGTCCCGTATTTGCAGTGCGGTCATTCACACGTGCAAAGAGTGACTTCTGCAGTGTTGACTCCAGGTTTTGTAAATACCAACCTGATAAGCGAGGACACCAGTATCCTGGATTCTGGTCGGGAGCGGAACAGCCTTTTCAGCTGTTGCAGTTATCACTGAAGTTGTCGCTTTTAGCAGTCTCTGGCCCAGAAAATAATAAATTATTTATCTAAATTTAAGTTGACCTTTGCGATTAATTTAACGGAGACTCGGATTCATGCCCGATTCTGCTAATCGGGCTAAGCACAGCGCAGTGAAAGTGCAAGGAGATTAAAAACAGCCATTAAAAAAATACCCTGAATCTCTTGTGTGTGGCTGGGACGCTTTGCTGCCGCTGTGGCCCTCGCTGAGCGGCCGTGGCTGAAGTGCGGGCACGCTCGGGAGCACACTGAAATTGTTCTGTCTAGGCTGTCTCCTTCAGGTGCTCGGGGAGGAAGGATTTTGCTTGTGTCCTGTGGACTGATGATTAGAAAGCTCTTCTGCCTTTACTACCGGTTGAGTTACACTGTCTGGGGGGGGGTTTGTTGTTGGGTTTTTTGTTTGTTTGTTTGTTTTGGCAGCTTGGCTGTTAGCCACTTGTGGTGTTGCAGTGATTCGTTTTTGGGGTTTTCCCCTTTCCCATAGGGAGATTGTACACGGGTCGGTTCGCTAGGTGTCGAACGCTGAAGTGTCCCTGTGAACGTAGCGATCGAGTGAATGTTTGCTCGGAGCAGGTCGGTACCAGTATCCTAACTGTTCCCTTTGACAGCATCTGTAACGTGCCTATTTATCTCCTTATTCATCACTGAAAAGATGAGTTATCCTTTCCATCACACTGCACTTGATAAACCATGCGGACCACTGGGAGAGAGTAGAGACCCGAGAGCTCCTGAATCCTAGAATAAATGATCTCCAAGGAGAAATTACAGGAACTGGAGCTCTTCATAATAAAGAGAAAATCGAAAGGAGGTTGCTGCAAAAAAGAAGCAGAAAACCAGAAAATCTGTGTTGGGTAGGAGAAGAAGTAACGAGCTTACAGTGTGAGAAGAGGGATTTGGTTAGATGCTGGGAATTTTTTTTACTGACAGTAGGAGTAGTGAAATGCTGAATTATTTCCCAGGAAAGCTGTTCAATCCTCATTATCGGAGGTGGTGAGGACAGGTTAGACTCTCATCAATCGGTTATGGCTGACGAAGAATTGTTCCTGCTCTGTGATACGACTGGACCATATTAAGCTTCCTGAGTCGATAGATGATACGAGAAAATAGGTAGAAAGAGTTTGTGTAATGTAGGTGGAATTAATAGAGTGATTGTATTAGGTATGTCTGTGCAGTATTGTTTTTAGTACAATAAATTCTACTTGGTTATTTCTCAGGATGGCTGGTTTCTAGCAGAGGTGATAAATTAAATGCGCTTTCTTGAAATAGGGTGGGAATACTAAATGGTCTTATGGATGAGTTATTCCAAAAGGGATATAAAATATGCTGGAAGAGCCCGGGCTACTGTGAGAGGCCAGTACTTGAAAACAAACAAAGTAGATGGGTAAAGGGTAAACAATGAGATTGTGATAACAAACAGTAGAGAGGGCAAAGGTTGAAACTCTTGAATAAATACTTAGTTTCTGAAGTTTCAGGTGAGAATACAGTAATATTGGGAGACGTAGGGCTTGAATGAAACATTTGCAGCTTTCTTAAGAGTTTTGAAAGCCGAGGGAGTTGGGAAAGGTAAGCGGGGCTATGGAGGATCCAGCGAGTCTTCACGTTCTGTCCTAGCTAAACAGTATTACAGGCTGTGAGAGGAGGAGGAAGAGGTTGCAGAATATTTGAATGAGAAATTCACTTATCGATCTCTGAAGAGGAAGCAGCAGGTGGGAGGAAGCGTTTACTGATACCTGTGGATTTCCCCTCTGAAAGGGATGGTGATGTTGCACCTGGCAGGATGGCTGCACAGGGGAAGGAGAGGGCCAGTCCGAATAATCACGTAGAAAGTGGGGCTGGAGCGTCCGTAGTGTTGGAAGAATATGGCAGAGCTGAATAAATGGATTTATAGCAGAAGCAGCTGAGGTTGCGTCTCTTTTTCACTCTCCCAGTTTCACTTAAATGTACGTGAATGGAAGAAGCCTTGCAGAGGAGAGACTTAGCCATCACCTTTGCAGCAGAGAAACTGCAGAAGTCGGCTGGAGGGGTTGTAATGTCGGGGGAGCGGGTGGGTGGCTACGGCTTTGGACATGATTACGGCTGAATAGTTCGTAGAGCAAAACACAATAGCGTCGGTGTTTGTTTTAAATCGGCGCTGTATGCACTGCCTCGCTGGGAGGGAGCTGTGGGGATCCGATGTATTGCTGGGGGGTCATCTGTGAAGATGGGGGGTGAGAGAGGCAGTTCGGTTAATCGGACCAAGGTAACTTCTGCTGGTGGGAAGACCAGAAATAGCAAAAGTCTGGATTGGGAAGCAAACTGAGGTGGAATAAAAGTATTGTGTGTGGCTTCTTTTTCTATATGCTAGCTTCGTGCGAGCAGTAGCAGTGGTGCTGGTCAGCAGGGACTGGCGTGCCGCGGGGGTGCGAATCACCACCCCATGGCCAACTTCTTAAGCAGCGGGAGTGGGATGGGGATGGAGCCCTTGGTGGGTGATTAGGTGGCACTCCTCAGTCTAGTGGTGTGTGCTGGGTTATTAACTGGTGGGAAGCATAGCAGCCGTAAATCATGATGCTACCTATGAATTAAGGCCTTTGTCCTGCGGTAATTTTCTAGCGCTTAATACAAAAATTGCTGCTATTTTCCTGTTAGGCAGCTTGCCCTCAGAGGAGCAGGGAGAGAGAATTAAAGTGGGTGTTCCTCAAAGGAAACTTCCTTACGAAGCAAGGGAAGCCCCTTCTTTGACGACCCCTTGTTCCGGGTGCTGCGGATGTGGAGGGTAAGCCACCGAAGGCGAGAGCTCCACGCGGCTGAGACGCGATGGGGCTGGGAAGCAGTCCCTTGTGGAAATGGGTCTCAAAGAAGTAAGCTACGAACGTTTTTTTCAAATACGCAGTGGTAGACAAAGGACTTAAATAAAATGCTCTGCTTTTGCACGTTGGATGCCTCATCTTTGTGGTTTTCTTCCTGCAAAGATTAGAGTCTCTTGTTGTTGCGTTTCTTAGCGCGTGTAGCCGGTGGTTGTGTTGGATCGGTACGTGATCAGCTGGTTCAGCTCTGGAAAAAAAGACGTGTAGAGAATCAAGGGCTCGGCTGTACGTGGCGTTCCTATGGTCGTTAATCCTGGCAATCCTGGGCAGATCAGGAATGGTGACGACTTCTATGCCCAAGAAGGAAAAACTGAACCTGACTGAACTGCAGCCAAATTTCAAGTAGGTTTGCAGGTTTTTATCTGTGCTCCCAGGGTTACCTTTGTTGGTCGGCCCTCCAAGCCGGGTACGATTTTTGGTGCAGGTAGCCCTGTATTAAGTGTGTGATAAAGAGCATATCCTGCAAAGACAAGAGGACTTTGTGCCAAGGAAAGGTGTCCTGGGATGTGCGGAGCCTTGGGAGGAAGACACAGTGAAGGCGGTGCGAAGCTGTCCTTTACTTGGCACAGATACAGTGTGTATTCCGTGATATTTTTTCATTTTGTTTCACCACGCTATGACTGAAACTGTTGCAGCATCAACTTCCAAAGATGCTGCGGTGGTAATTTCCCTGGTGGGACCCCGTAACCACCTGGAGCCCTTGCTGGCACAAGCGACAGTTTATAGCCCATCTCTCGAAACAACTTTATTGAACAGGTGAAGCTTGGGGCTCAGAAAACTGGCTGCAAGGATGGCGAGGCTTGGAAGAGTGTTTTGGGGTGGTGTCTGTGTATTTTGCTGAGGATGGAAACTGGCGCGCTGCTTTAATTAACTGAAACTCTGTTTTCCTGACCTTGCATGCTGCTGATTGCAATTTTTAAATGAATGATTACAAAGCCGAAGGACTGGTGGCTGTCCTGTGGTTTGAAGAGCCATAAACCACTTATTCTCACCGGATCTTTGGCTGCACTTGTTGCCTACCCTGACCTCCAACGTTTCCCATGCTGGGACATCCGTAGGAGCGGTGACGTGCACGCTGCAGACCAGGAAAAGATGCATCTGGTGTCACTTTGGAAGTCAAGATGGCATGTGGCTTGAACTGCAATATAAGTAAATACCAACCCAGCAGAGCATTTATCATGTTGAGGGAGCCCCAGGGAGAGTTGATTTGAGTGTAAAGATGGGTCTCTCCACCAAACCTCACTTTTTTTTTTCCTGCCTCTTCCCACGCGTGCATGCCTGCTGTCCCGCTGGCTCCTCGCTCGCCTCACCGAAAACAAAGGTGGCAAAAACATAACGATTTCTTGTAGCTGTCATTGGTGTTTGCCCACTCCGGTGCTGCCTAAATTGATTAAAATGGAAAGAAAAGCAAGGTCTGCTGCCTCGTACTGGATTTAGTGCCACAGGGAAGGCTACAGCTCAATGCTATTTTGAAAGATTCAGAAGGAAAGCAAACTTTTCCACATTTTTTACTCCAAATGAGGGGAGGGAATCTGCCGTTAGTACTGGTATTCTATTGCTCTATAATTAGCTAAGTTGAAAATGTTGTGCTTTTTAGGTTTGGGGTTTTTTTGTTAGATTGTCTTGATTTTATTTGCACGAATAAAAACTTAGGGGGGGATGACGACCAGCAAGTGTTTTTGGTGTGTGATAGTTGTTGAAACATTCTGTTGATCATATTCATTCTTCCAGAACAAAATAGGTTTTGAAGGGAGGCTGCATTTTTAAAGCAAAACAAAAACAAAAAAAAAGGCATTTCACAGCTTTTGATGTGTCTCTTTATTCAGTGAGTAGAAAAAAGCTTTACTTGGCAGTGTCCGGAGAACACCCTTCCAGGGCTGCTCTTATATGAAAGATGAGCTCTGTACAGAAAGGAGTAAATATTAGGGTTTTTGACAATTATTTGATGATACTACTTTTTTTTTAATCTATAACTCAGCCTGTGGGAATAACCAAGACTTTATACGGAGTGTCTGTGATGGGAAAGGAAATTACAGTCATGGCAAAATCGATCCAGTCACTAATAAAAGGATTTCAGGACCGATCTCTTCCCTATGGGGTGCGTTTCTCTGCTGCCCTCAGACAGGATGGGTCTGGCTCTCCTTACCAGAGACAAGCCTGGAAACAAAAAACTAAAAAAAAATCTTTTATTGTTTGTTCATTTTTCTAAAGCTGTTTTTAGACTAATCTTCAAAACGAAACTTTCTGTGCGATTAGGTCCAACCCAGTCTTGAGGGTAAAACGTAACTTTTATGGCTTCATTTCAGATTTGTGTATGAGTCATTTGTTTGCCATTCTATGAAATAGCATTGAGATGACACAAATCTGTAATTTCAATTATTCTCCTGTTTGTAGGTCCATGAAAAGGTAGAAATGGTTTTAGATTTTGAGTAGCTTTGGGTTTGTTTGTTGGTTGGGGGGGTGTTTCTTTTTTTTTTTTTTTTTTTTTTTTTTTTTTTTTTNTTTTTTATATTTTTTTTTATTATTTCTGTATGTATTTATTGAAATGTCTGCTGGTGGTTGCTCCCATGCTGCTGGAGATCCCAGCTGCTGCTTTCTGCTCCCATGGCCTCTGGTAGCCCTGTGTGGGATGATGAATTGTTCTTGATAAATTTTGCTAGATAAAACTGTGTGTTCTCTGCTCACCATGGAGGAATACTTCTAATCTCTGAAGTGCTCTCTGGATGAGAGACCACCTGTGATATTGCTGATGTGGTTTTCATCATATCTTGGTGTATTTGCTTTTTGAGGGCAAATTAGAGCGATCTGGCTTTAAGGACTGTTTTGTCCTTGAGTATTTAATGATGAAAAGAAAATGACTTGTCTCTCTTCTATTAAAGTTTTGGCAAAGGGTTTTCTTCCTGTTATTAAAGTCTCAACTGGTCATCAAAAAGAGATGTCACTTTAATGAAGATGAAAATATGCAGCACTTGAATGTGACGTGGAATTATTTTCCAGTAGGGCGAGCCTGTGGGGTATCACTTATGTCTCATGTAAAATACAACGCATGTCCGCTCTCTTTCTCTGCATTCTTGGCAGCTCTTAAGGAATTAGGAAATGTAGAACAACTTGCATAAGCAGGAGAAGGGGGAAAAAATGTGGCGAACAAGCTTGTTTCAGCGATTCGCTTTTGCGGGCTTCCCCAGGAAGAAGGGACTACTGTGCGATGAGGAAACTGTCAAATCTCTGAAACTGCTTATTGGAGTAATTAGAACTCGAATTTCACTTGGATGGATAACTTAGGAAAGATCTACCAGGGGGGTGACCGCCATAAAATAGTCTCTGGGTGATTGTCAGTCTTGTGTTCTGTCCCGCAGCCTGCTGGGAACAAAATAATTCGCTCCGAGGTCATGGCCTAAAAAGTCTTATAGGGTTTAAGAAAACCATTGTGGAACGCATTGCTGTTTTGAGAGGATTTTGGAATAATGCTATGGTAACAACTTAGTGCATTTGTCACGCAGGTCCCAGTAGCTTCCTGCTCCTTCCGTTATCTGAAGCTTACATGGACTTGAAGTTGCGTGAGGTTGCAGCAATGGGGTGAGGGAGGATGGTTGCCAGATGAAAGTAGTAAGCCTTGGCTTTGCAGAGCACCTCGGAGCAGGATCGATTCCTCAGTAGGAGCTGGGGACACCGGAGTGCTTGCTCTATCAGATGGGTACCGCACCGAGCTTCTCGCTGCAGAGTATGGAGCTAAGTTAAATCCACCAGCAAAGGTGGCCTCACCTTAGTTAGTTGACATGCGTGGGTTGGAAGGAGGAACGCAAAATAATTGGATTTCTTGGATCGATGTGTGTGCAAGTTCAGGTGGGAAAGCTCACGGAGCAGTTCATGAATGAAGTGACTGTGAGGTCGGCGGCCAGCGAACAGCATCCTTTCCCTCCAGATTATGAGGGGAGTTTCCAGCTCATCCTCCAACTTTCTAGGTCAGTTGCTGGAAAAGAACCTAAAGTTGCTCCATGTTTTCTCCATTTTGCGTCGCTGTCTTGCCTTGAAAAGCACTCAGCTAGGTGAAGCTTTCCTTGTTTTGTTATGAAGAATGTTGTGCTTCCTTAGGCTGCACAGTGAGTTTATTTGGATGAGCTCATGTCAGTTGTTACTGTACCTCGGAGCTGCTAAGGAAAAACATGTTCCCTAAATGCAGTAATGGAGATGACTTGTTTCTACATTTGAGACTTGTATGTTTTGGAAATGGGTGGAAGAGCAACTTCAAGAGCCGGTCAGACAGAACCCGACATGTGGTCCTTGTAAACTCATGGCTTTGTCAATGATTTGTAAAAGGTATACCTTCCGACGAGCAGGAGGTGCTCCCTTGACATACGGGCTTGCTCGCTGTCAGCCAAAACGTGAATCGACAGTATCTGCTGAACCATGGCTGCTTATTCCTTGTCAGCTGCTCTTCCCTACGTGCCTTCCTTCATCTCTGCGCCTACCGGTCACTTGACTTAGGTACTGCAGACCCCCTCGTTAAGGCACAGTGATAATTGTCTTAAGTCCTCATTTTCTTTTGCCAACAATGACTTCTAATGATGCTGCGTTCTTTTTGATTTGCAGCTGAATTCTGTAGAATGAATAGCAAATGGATGTTCATCAGCCAGAACGCAGGTTGTGAAATTTAATCAGAATAGTGGACTCTAAGGTATGTCTCAAAATTAATTAGTTGTGACAGATTATTGTAAAAGGAAATAGAGCTATTCTCTCCACTTAAACCATTTTTTTAAAAATACATCCTCATAACTTAACCGTGTCATTTTTCTTAGATGTTTGGGCTTATGTGACAGTCAGTTTTCTGCCTAGCAAAGCAACTCCAAAAAATGAGAATTTAAATCCTACTCTGACAAAGGAGGATTTTAAGAGAAAACGAGCTGCCCAAGGTAGCATCAGAATGACACAGGAATTCCTCAAGTTGTGTGTTAGAACGCAATAGCCGGGGTCTGGATGATGTTTGTTGTATGGAACTTTTCCTGTATGACTGCTCATTATGTACATAACGTTTACCACTGACAACAATTTGATATACCACGTTCCATTCATGTTTTCTGGTTCTAGACAAAACTCGGATACAGTCAATACGTAATGCGACAGCAATCTTTTAAAAGTCATTTAAATGAATTGGGAACCTGTTTGAAACATTACTGAGGTTCCTGCATGGTGGGGAGATGGGAGAGGAGACTGGCAGAGAAAGTGATTTCTCACTGAAATAACAGTGAACTGAAAAAGTACAGAGATCTCCCAAGGGGGAAGGGGGGGGGGAATGTAATTCCTTTTTTGGAATGAAAATGTTCTGATTTATCATGTGACTTGGGAAATCCTCTTGGCTTCCTGCAGAGGGGAAAGGGAGAGTTGAACATTTGGTCGGATGATGAAGCATGGCATGTTTGTGATGCATAACAGCATCTGCTGCATAAAGAGCTCCCAAGGGAGACTGCTGCTTGCTGCGAGGCTATTGCTGTTATCAAGGGGCTTGTTTCTAAGGCAGTGATAACAGAAATTCCATTGTCTAAATATTTAGTAGATTTGATAATTACACTGGTACAGCACTGTATGGTTTCCTCTGAGTTTGGGGATATTGTATTTAAGAGGAGAGTGGGATTCTTTGCTTGGGTGTAAGGGATTTGAGAGAAGCCACTCAGGTCTCTATCTTATGCAAGAAGAGTTGTATTACGAGCAGTGTATATTGCTAGTAATGAAACAAGCTCCGAATACTCCCCTCTGAACTAAAGGGATGTATTAAAGAATTTTCCCTTCCCGTTGCAAGTTCCAGATAAGTCACTCTTGTACTTTATGAACTGCCTGGAAAACCGAAGAGGGAGTGCTATTTGGCTTCCATTCAGGTAGCGGTCAGTGCCACGCATCGCACAGAAGGACTTGAGGAAGCAGAGGGCATGTCGCTCGAGACTATTTCCAGGCAAGTGCAGGCAGCAGGAGTAAGTGTTATGTGAATATCCAGGCTCCATTTTGGCTGCAGCATCACATGAGTTTCGATGTACTGACTTACTTGCAGCTTGCCTGCTGCAAAATATCAGGTTGGTTAATCGGAGGTGACTTTGCTGCTTTGATGCAGCAATTTTTTCCTGAAAAGCTTTTGCATTAATAGAGCTTTTTTCATCATTTAAAAGGGCTGTTGCTAGAACTTGTTGTGCTCTTCAAAAGCGTGTTACAATACCATATTATTCACAGAATTTACTGGCCAGACAGATGAGTCGAGGCTCTGAAAGGAGAGGGATTTTGACACATTTCCAGTCAGAGTCTCACCGTGGACCGGTGGTGGTGTTTTTTGTGGGGGGGGGTGAGGGTGGGTGTTTGAGTGTTTTTGACACCTGAAAAAATGGTGTTGAAGGGTGAAACTGTTACGTGTGTTGAAACGTCCATTCCTAGTTGCTGGGTGGGATGATGGAAGTCTGATTGCTAAGTAACAAGAAGCCGATGGTCCAAGAGCTTTGGTTTGAAGCCAAAAAGCCACGGATTTCTCCAACCACAAAGTTGAATAGAGTGATGGTGTCCAAGATTAATTTTATCTTAAGGATAATTTTGTCCAAAGATAAAGAACGTGACTCAGATTTGCACACGTACTCATTAAAAATAAATCACAATTTTGAATCAGCTAGTCACTCTTGTGTGTAGGAGTGACCATTTCCATATTTCCTTTTGGCGTTTAATGCTCAAGAGAGTAATTTTAAACAAACAGTTTCACAAACTACTCCTCTTCATTATTTAGCTAGATTGAGTAGGGCAGGATATGAGACTATGCAGATATGGTCTTTTGAGTTGGCAAGGATGCTCTAAGAAGGGACTTTGAGAAGAGCATTAATGTCACACAGGCACTTGTGAAATGACTTGTTTTGTAAATAGCATTTTTGAACAGATGTTGTTTTTTTATCTTTCTCCAAAGGTGGGTTGTTTCTGTTGACTGTTCCTGTACACCATTCAGTTTTTCTCTACATAGCAGCTCCTTTTCTCATGCTGAATGTCCGCTCGTAATTATAGCATTGTGCTTTTTTTCCACTTGCAGTCAATGATACACGCATTACATCTGTTGCAGGACACGCTCTTCTCTGCTGTCCCAAGCACGCTGGTAACACACAGCTCAGTTTGATGGGAACACCCAGAGCTTCGGATTTAGGGCAGTGAGTTTGGTGGAGCTGCTGTTTTCATGACCTACTTTTTGGGCAAGCAGAGAAGCAAAAACTGCTCTTGGTGGCTCAGACAAGAGATTTGGGCTTTTTTTTTGTGTGTGTGTGTCTTGGGTTGAAAAATAACAAGACTCCAGTTTGATACAGTCTTAATCCTCAAGGTTAGGAACTGGGTGTCCCCTGAATTATTCAAGTGTCAGTGAAGAGGAGAGGAATAGATGAGAACACCTAAGCATAGAGCAGTGTTGCTTTCAGGATGTAAACCAAGCACCCTTTCTCTCCTGAGGAATTGTTTGTTATTGCGGTCAGTCAGATGTAATTAATTTCTTAGTTTGTCCTTTGAAGAGAGGTAGGTGTGTAATTGACTCATCCTAAACACTTTTATCCACGTTTTTACTTTCATTTAGGAGATTTGGCACCACTCATAAAGCCGACTTGCTATGATTAGCCTGACATTTTATATAATTGAGTGCACCATAAAGCACTGTTTGTTCTTGGAATTACAGTGTCGGAGCACCACAGTACTTTTCAAGGCAGTATTTACATAATTTGTGTGGATTTCTACACTAGATGGAATCTGCGTTGCCATGTGACAAGCAAATAATAGGCGTATCTTCATGTTTGCTCTGTATCCGAACTAGTTAGTGTAAGAGTTTGATGGCAGCACAGAGCTTGGCCTCCTTCGGGATGTGATTTTTCTAGCCACAAGTTAGAGCTGCTGATGCTTCAAGCAGGATTCTGACTCGTGAACGTTTACGAGTTTTCTTATCGTCTCGGGAATGTGGAAATACGTGGCTCGCAGGCGCGTGAAGAAAGCCAAATTGCTATTGCGGTGCCGCGAGACCCCCTGGAGTCTGTGGAGACCCTGCTATGTGGGCGTCTGAGTAAGCTGATTGTGAAACCCGCGCCTCACTGGGGATGCGTATCGTTACTCAGGTCTATCGTTACTGAATTGCCTTGGCCAGAAAGTAAAGTAAGCCCTTACCTCCTTTCCACTGAACACACGCACACAAAAATACCCCTCTGGTTGTCTGGTAATTTTTTAATGCGCTCCAGCTCTGTTACTCTGCCTCCTTCAAGGCTTTATCTAAAGAAAAGAATCAAAATAATAATAAAGCTTTTACTCTTTTATTGTCATACTTTCCAAGTTCAGGACAAGTTCAATTTTCATAGTACTAACTAGTATCCCATGAATCTTGGGTTTAGGTCAGGCTAACTGAGTTCTCAAAATATTTTCCTTTTTTTCCGTTTGTAGGCGTGAGGGAGTTAAAACGCTTCTACGTGAGTTATTTTGGCCACAATTTGCCTTAGAAAAAGCACTCTCTGAACCGCTTCATTTGAAGACAGTTATACTTACCTGCTAGCGACCGGCTTGGTTTGCCAGCACTGGAAATAATATGCATGCAACTTATTAAAGGCAATTAGAATTTGCATTTTATGAGTTGTGTTTACAGCTTCAGCTCTCCAGCTCTGGCTTTATCTCCACGCTGGGATGAGGCTTGCACCTTAATATTAATTGTCAATCACTGTAATCACCGGGTTATGAGGCTTTTTCCCATCCTCATTAGCAGTTTCTGCAAGCTTTCCAGCCTGAAGGCTGTACGAATGAACAGATCTACCTCTAGCTTGTCTGTTTTTGGAAGAAAAATAACTAGTCAGAATAGAAGAAAAGACTTTTTTTTTTTTCCTTGTTGTTACTCTATCTTCTCTCCGGCTGCAATGGTATTTTGCAGAGTCCCTCAACTTCTGCCGTGGGCTGTTTGAGATGCATGAAGAGCTGGTACATAAACATGAGATGAGCACTGGAAATCTGTGTGACTTCTTGGTGGAGAAATTTTGATTTATTGTGTATTACCTGAATGTAAAATCCTTTCAGCTCTCACCGTGAAAAATATCTATGTAATTCATGGCAGAACTGAAAAATAGTACACATGTTGAAAGGACATTGTAAGTATAATAACTTCATCTTTTTCAAATCAGTTAATGAAGTTCAAGTTGAGCAATATTGAAAGTCAACTTGATAACTTGCTGATCCATATAAATAAATGTCACTGACTCACTGGGTAGCTAGTTGGAGAGTTCCAGGCAGAAAATCAAAAATTATGGAGGGGGAAGCAGATGAGGAATAGGATGCAGTTGAACTATTGTCATCTGTTCATATTCCACTTTGCCATCTATCGTTATTATTATCATAAGTACAGGAATTTGATGGCACATCAAAGCACTTCAGTGACTTCTTTTATAGTCCTGATTTATATTCTGGTAACTTTGGTGCAAAGATGCTGTTCTTACCCACCACTCGGTCTTTTTGGTGCTGTTGCTGCAATGTTACTTTTTCCTCCCTTGCTTAATAGTGTACATATACTGATAAACTTTTTTTTTCCCCCCTGTACTGAGGCTTTTATCTAGCAATAAATTGTTTTGTTTTGGTTTTTTTTTTTTAACTTGTCCTTGCTGTGAGAATAAGACTACCAAGTTATTGTAGGGCTATTAGTTGCACTTTTTTTTAAATAGTCCTGAAGAAGTACAACCCTATGTGTGACAATGTAAAACATCTTAACTTTTAACAGTTATAATTGCTGTTTGCAGGCTTAATTGCGATGTGGCTTTTGCAGGTAAATAATCTGAAGGGAGAAAAATAATCAGTCTCCGACTAGACACTTGCCTCTTTTCTACCCACAGCTCTGATCAGACGTTAATTATCTTTCCCTCGACACAGTAATTAGGATTGAGCTATGAAGCTCAAAGGTTGAACATAGTGTATTAACCCTTGCGTCCTGAAGAGAGGAGACGGGAAGGTCTGCCTTGGTGATGCTTTCCTGTGATTAGAGTGGCAGAGCAAATGATCTGCTTTTCTGTCAGCTTTAGCTGGTGTTCGTAAAAATGTTTGCTTTCTAGAGCAGCTTTGAGGTAACACTTGGGTAGAATTTAGAATAATAAAGTTGAGTAAAGGATGTGACAAAGCGATGTGAAGCTTTCCTTTCCTACTAAAAGCTGCTTGTGCCTTTTTTTTCTTATTCATTGTGTAGGAAACATCCCGAGTTCCTCAACTATAAACGCTGCTAGTAGGGCAAGAGGTTTTATCACCTTTACGTTGCAGAGTGGGCCGTATGAATGTTAGCATTGGGTTTTGTGGTTCTAACCTAGTGTGCAGTGCTTTCTTCCAAGCTCCTCCCGTTGAGGCGGCAGTCCTGTCTTCATCTGTCACAAGACAAGGAATCTCTCTGGATCCTGCGGAACAAAATTAACTATTGCATATGGGTTTTTTTCTTTCTTAAGCTGCTACTTAAGTGAGAATTGCCCTTGGATTTCTGAAACAAGCCCCTCAACGCTCCTTGTGCCCTATTTAGTTGACTGAGCACCGTTTCCTTTGATTGCTAAGAGCTCCTCCCAGCCCCGGTGATTCTGGAGGCATCCTTGCTGCCGCTGTTTCGGCTGTGCCCTCTGTTACATCTTCAAATGGGTGCACGTCCAAGGAGGTACAATCTCCCCTTGTACAGCAGTCCCTTCTTTCTTTCTAGTGCTTGTTCTGGTGTTTCTGAGATGCTGTGCCTCTCTGTGGAGCTACTGACTGTGACTAATACCTTCCTTGCTGAAAAAGCTAAGTACCAGTAGCTGGCAAGATTGATTTCATATAATGTGCTGACTTGAAGCTCCAGAGCCTCCAATGGTAAATGTCGTCTTTGCACCTCTCCCTTTTCTTCAGTCTTCTACCAAGTATAACTTCTAAAAAACAGGCAAACCCAAGCAGAATATACCATGGTGTAAAATGTCCACTTAATCCAGCACAAGCCATAATCTGTCTTTGCGTGCTAGTTACTACCAGTCTTTAAACTTATACCAATTAATTTTGGATTAAAAATTAGCAAAAAAACTGTAAAAGAATGCACGTGAAACAGCAAAAAGAAAAATAATCCCAAACCAACTACGTTTTAGAGCATTGTTGGTTGACTCCTCTCATTCAGACCTTTTGCTGATGATAACCTTAGGAAAGAATTGTTATGTCCATTCTAATTCTTAGAGCACTACTGGGAGGTTTTTGAGCAGCCTAAAACTTCTGGGGGCAGTTTTCATTCAGGATTTGTTGAAACTCATTTTTGGAATGGTTGAAGGTCCATACTTTCAAACATCTTATCTTACTGTACTTATGTTAGGATTATCCTAGTTTAGAAAAATAACATGGAATTACTGTCAGTGAAACAGTAATCTGGCAGGCTGCTGTGATACAGATTTAAATGGATATGCCATCGGTATTGCTAACAAATTACTTGCAGTGAACTGAGCAGAGGTTCAGCATCAAATATTTTTGGCTTTCTTGTTTTATAAATTCAGATGAGATCAAATGCCCCATGTCTATTTGTACAGTTGGAGGTTTAGGTGCAAGTTTCTTTACATTTTGCTGATTCCACAGTCAAGCAAGTAGAAAATGACTTGTATTTTTTGAGTTTTAGGGCCAGCGTGAATTTTTTTGCCTTGTCTTGGTTTCTTTGAAAGCATTTTTTTGGCAAAGAACTGTTTCACAAGGCATCCCTTGTGAAGCTGGAGCTGTTGGACAGTACACAACCTCACCAATTTTGTGGTTACAGTTATAGTAGGCTCTGATTTGTATCTCTTTAGTGTGGGAAAAGTTAATGTTTGAGTTGGAGGACTGCTCCGGTCTCCCGTTAGAGGTGTGAAGGCATTCATATCTGCTTTTCGTTAGCAAGAGCTAGCACTAGCCTATTCCTCTGCCAGCAGAAGTGTGCAAGAAGGACCAACTGGCTGTTCTCCGGGCTGCCAGGATGAGTAAGCGTGGGTTACCAGGCGTGGGTTAACAGGGAGGGTGACCCTGCCCGGCAGAGGCTCGGGTCACTTATTTCACGCAGTCGCCGCCGGCAGAGAGGCTTCGATGGAAGGAATTTCTGCGGTTCCTGTGCAGGCAGATGGTTTATCTTCATGAATCCTTCCTTGTCTGAATGCAAAGGAGCTTTTCAGTGAAGGCTGAGGTGGCTGTGGGGATTCTCATAGGTTTTCTGTAAGTAAATATTTAGTTTCTAAGAATCTCTGCCCTTTGAATGGTGACCTTTGAGTCATTACTGAAGCAAATGCCATGCTTCTCGGACCTCTTGTAGGATATTTGACCTATGATGTTAAACTGGCTATTTGTTCCAATTTTTTAAAACTGCCGTTGGGATTGTGGAGTAGTGTGCGTTGCAAGTGTGAACTGGGAGGAAGGAAGTTTGTCGTAATCAGATTGGTGTCGGTGAGCATCCCTGAGCGTGGGAGTGTGCAAACGGACCGACACCAGACTGCTTTGGTACGGGGTTTCTTCGTGCAGTTCTCCTGGCTTGCGCAGGGATAAGCAGAAATGGATCATTACGTAATACCCCTAAATGAAACAAATGTAATTAGTGTTCAGTTTACTAGGTATAGATGTATAGTACATAATATATGACTGTTTTTTTCAATTTTCCTTGAACTGATGGCATGTCTACTTCTGCAGCATGGCAATAAAAAAATCACCTCTTGGAATATAGAATTAGCATTGTTGAGCTTTGGGAAGTATCTTTGTGGTGTTGAATCTGTACAAGCGGCTGCGACAGCACGAGGGTTGGAGCTTGATTTGTATGTGATGTAGTTAAGCCGGGGTGGTTGCCGCCGCGGAAAGCGTGCAATTTGTGTACGCTTCAGAAAAGTGCAGGAAGCTTGAAGGGCATAACTGCTTACCAGCTAGGGAAGTTGTCCCTCTTTTCCAGCATCTACAAGGAAGGGAGTTTCTATTACTTCCAAAATTGCTTCTACCATCATGTTATTTATCTAGGTATTTTCTCTGTGCAATGACTGGTAAATATTTTCTTAGTAAGTTTCAATGTTTTACAGCAAAAATCCACAAACTGCTAGGATAGAGATTAAACCAATGGAGACCTTTGCTAATACATTAAGGGAATTTATTGGAAAAAAGAAATACAAATAAGGAGAGGGGAGCACAGTGCAATCCCTTCTGTTGTGAGCCATTCTTTCCTAACGGGGGATTTTGCTGTCCCTCCACCAAATTTGCTCAGTGCTCAGAACAAAACCAGCTGGGTAGGGAATGGCAGATTGATCTCGGTGTGTTTGGAGGGACGAGTCCCACCTGGCCCAGAAGGCTCCTCTCCCCTTTTTTGGGGGCTGGAGGGGCTTAGTGCCCATTAGGTGCATGAGGAGCAGCTGTGTGAAGGGGCCCTGGCTCTTCTGATGAGTCCGGGGATGGCAGAGGGTGTGGGCTGAGCAAAGCAAAAAGGCTGCAAGAACACCATCGCCTTGCTTGGTGGTGCATCGGCTTTCCCCTTCCTCAGTATGGAGTGCGCGGTGAGTAATATGCGTTATTTCTGCCTGGAGGGTTCTGGGCTTCTGCTTGAATTAGTCTTCCAAGTTGCTTAATGTGTTGTGTTGTAATTATCTGGCGTTGTAAGTCCTCTAGTCTTCGTGTGTTGGGAGTGTCGGGCCGGTGCTTGGGGTGTTATGAATGCCGTCGCTGGGGGAAGTAAGAAATTCTTTGTAAAGAAAGAATGTACTATTTACTACCAGGACGCTTGCCCGGGGGAAATAATGTTTTTTGCCTTGCAAGCCTTATTTTTCTCTCCAGCCTTTCCCCAGACCTCAAAGGGAGTACAGAACAGACTTGAAAACTATTGCATAGGTATTTTCAGTGCCTCTTGTTTATATTTTAGTAAAACCTTCATGAAAAATCTCCAGTTCAGGAGAAAACATTTGGAATCTTCACAACCACCACTTGATGTCTTGGTGTGTTATGTGATTAGGTCAGAATAAGTCTTTTACGTTGGCAGGGCACAAAGAGTAGCTTTTTCAAGCGTGCAGGTGGTTGGGTAAAGTAAATAAAGGTAATGCAAAACAAATTTCTATCTGCTAATTGGATTGTGTGTGATAGTGTGCTGGGTGTGCCTTCTCTTATAATGCATCTTGGGAGTTAGACTTAGCAAACAGGCAAGGAGTTGAAATGAATATACTGTACGTATGGCTAACAAAGTTTTGGGTTTTCTGTTACTGGGGCTTGCTGTGGCTGAAGCTCTGTCCCTTTTTAATTCTTGTTTGTCAACTGAATGAATATTCTGCTTCTGTTGCTCATCTATAATGGCTTTTTTTTATCTAGTAACTTTGGCTAAAGAATCCTGTCCAAGTGAGCCTATATGTGTGGAAGGGCTGTGGGAGGAAGAAATTCACCTCTCTCCCTTTCTTCTTTGCTTTTGATTGATGCTTCCTGAATGTGTGGTGGGAAATATCATCTGTAGCACTTCCAGAAGTACAAAGTCCTCCATTGATAAACAGGTAAACACACAGGGTTTAGTATTCTTGTTCCAAAACACTTAGTATCTGATCTGAAATTATATATTCCACCCTCTTGTTTACAAAGTCAGTTTTATTTTTGGTTTTCAAGCTAACAAATAGGTCAATGTTAAAAATTCTGCTATCACCTCTTCAACAAAATTGTGTAGGCATGATTATCTGGATTTTCCTAGAGACAGAAGTCTAAACAAATGTTGCTAGAAATTGTTTTGGGTTAAGTCTTTATTAAACATTTAAAGTTGTTGTTTTTTTTCTCATGACAAAATTCAAGTCAACTAAATAACCTGAAGTTTTAGGTATCTTGGGTTTTTTTTCTGTCAGGAACAAGATCATGCCAGTCTGTCTGGAGCCTTAAAATACATACCATAATTACTAGTAGAAATCTAAAAATCCAGTTCCTCTGTGAGCTTGCCTTATACTGAACATTAATTTTGTATAGAAAGAGATGAATTTACATAAATTTTTTAACAAGAGCTGATGAGGAGTCCTCCCTGTTGTTTGAACTAGTGGCAACATTACCTGCTTTAGCACTGCTTGGTAAAATTAAGTTCTTTACAAGATACGTACGTGTGAGGGATTTCATGCAAGTTTCCAACTAAGTAATTCCAACAAAAGTCAGCATGGAAGCTGTGGCCATTGAGCATGGAACGTGGCATTGGAATGATGTTCGGAGATTTTTGGTAGCAGCGTCACCATTTGAATGTTAGAGGGAATGGAAACTGAAGTAAAATGTACAGGCAGATTAGTAAAAGTTGAAAAGGCACAGGGATAAATCCAAACATCAGTGGGGTGGGATTGTAGTTCTTGGCTGATATGGTGTCTGGTTAGGGTCTTCAGCTGGGGCTAATTGTCTGATAGGCAAAGAAATGATTAACTACTCACAGCTGTAGGTAAAAAGGAGTGTTGGTAGATGGGTGGTGATTTTGCTTGCTTTGGTGATTTTTTGGGTGTTGGAGGATGAACTTGTTGGGGGGTTTTACATTAGGAACTTTTAGAATGGAGAATTTGATCGTCTTGAAGGATGTTAAGGTATTTTAAATGATACTTATGCCTTTGTCAGTGTTCGAGTTGGAAGAAGGCCACATTTTGCAAGTTTTCCCTATGAAGGTTCATCAGCAGTAAACCTAAACAGTTGTGGAAAATGATGGGGTAGTTTTGATTGGAGGGGACCTCTGCAGGGTGGGGACTTTAACCTCCTCAGAATATGGCTGGATTCAATGCTACATCAGGTTGCTTAAGGTCTTCTCCGATTGTGCTCTGAACAATCCACAAAGATGGGAATTCGACTGCCTCTTTGGGCTACCTTTCTCTGGTGCTGTGCAGCTCTTGTGGTAATTTTTCCAACTTTTTTTGGTGCTGATGAGAATTCTGTTAAAACAATTTGTGTTTTGAGGTTTTGCTATGCGACCTCCGAGGCTCCACCCTGCCTGTGGTTCCTCTTTAGGTAGTAGGAGTACTCTCTGGATCGTGTAGCAGGCTCTACTCCAAGCTGAGCAGTCTCTAGCCTTTCTTTATATGAACCTCTACCATAGCCTCTTGTATATCCAATGCTATAGATCCCCAACCATCTGGTGGACCTTCTCCTGGGCTCCTTCTGGTTTCAGACTTCTGAGTTATTCTGAGGGTGAGCACAACTGGACCGCGCTATTCTAGATGCCACCTCATGAGGCAAATAACCCGCAGGCAGAGGGAAGCGGTTTTGCTTTTGTTAATGCAGCACGATGCGGTTATAACCAAAGTGATAACCTTACCCTTTAGTGTATCTGTCATTCCTCCTTTTTTTAATGTGGTCTTTAAACATGCTGAGAGTGAATTCTCTGCCCTCGCTCAGGTCAGTGAGGAAGGTAGTAGTATTGCACCAATATTACCTGGCTTACACATGGAATTACAACTTCAAACAAAGAAAATCCCAATGTACGGCTTCGCTTTTGCTTTCCTGTCTCTTATTTACGTGCCACTGCGTTAAATCTTCAGTTGTCTTGAATTGCCTGTGTTCTGGGGTGCTCTACTCCTAGTTCAAAAATAATTTAATTTTGGAGTTTGGCAGTACTGTTCTTTCTACACTTAAATTAAACTCTTGCCTGACTAATGAGGTTCTTCACCACTTCCACCCCTGCCGCTTTACTTGTTCTCCACTGGTATCTTTTTGTTTATCTCTTCACCATTTTACCATTTTGATCTTTGTGCTTTTGTCTACCAGCATGAAAGCAAAATCATGAAAGTTTTGGATAGTAAAGGTTTCAGTTCTTAGAGGCATCTTAAGAGGTGTTGAATTATCATCAATTCAAGTTTCAGTGTCCGTTAATGGCAGTCAACTTCTGAGGCTCTTTGCAGAACGTGTAAAAGGCAAAAGGAAAATCTTTGTTCTCTGTGTGCTAGTCTTACGGTTTCATCCAAGGTGTGAACTGTTAATGTGCTTTGAGAATAACTTGCAAAACTGCACTTAAACTTGAAAAATTCCAAAAATATTTGGAAGACCAGTAGGGTTTTAACTATGTTGGATATAGCCTTCTGTTTATTGGGAAGACTGATGGAAGAATAGTTTGGGGGGAACTAGATGGGATTTGGTCAAAAAGTGATGTTAATCTGTATTTGTTTAAGGTTAGCTATGACTGATGAATTTTCAAGTAGTAATCTAGAATGGGATATGAATTCTTATGGTTAAGATGTGATTTCATAGGTTATCATCTGCTGATGAGGGAAATTTCCGTAGCATTTCTGAATGAGGTTGATCTGGAGACCAGTCTGTTCACTTCATCATATGTCTCTGATTTTAACTGTATATGAAAACTTCTGAGCCTAATAAAGTGTATTTACCATTGAATTGTGTTTTAGCGTGCTGTTCTCGGGCGTTCAAGTCAGTAAAAGGTGTAGGATGAAAAGAAATTATTCAACACGGTGCAGTGTTTTGAGACCTGCTGAAGTCAACAGGGTGATTAGAACAACTAGTAAGTCAGCACTGCTATTAATTCAGTGACTGAATCTTTTAATCCTGTTTCCCCATGGACATAGCCGTGTGTAGAAGTTCCTGGCAGCTTAAAGGACGGGATAGTGAATGCTTGTGACTCTGGAACCGGTGGGTGCCGTGGTCAGAACTGTAATCCTTAATGGTTGCTGTATTGCCTTACCGGCGTTGCAGAAACGAGCTTATGGCCAAATAACTGCATTCATTTAGAAACTACTTGCCACATCTTGAGCGTGCGCTTTCCTGTCTTGCTGGGGAACTGACTGGGTATTTGAGTGCAAGCTTTTATTTAAAGTTTTTGTTCTTAGCGGGTGCTGTATTTTTGCAGGTATTTAGACAGATTTAAGGGAATTGGTATCATTGTAGTTGTCTTTCTCTTGATTGTAATAATGCCTTAGATGGCTTTTAAGCTTTTGAATGCTGAAAGGATGTGGTACTCTGTTCCTCTCTAGAGCTGTCAAAACCCCACTTTTTTTTTTTTTTCTTCCAGTACAGGCAACCAAATGTAAGGAAGTCATCAAGGTTTTTCTGAGCTAGGGGTGTTTGGGCAGAAAAACTATCCTGGGTTACAGCATGGTGGGTCTTGACAATCAAGTTATTCACCTTCCTAACTTTTGACCTGAGAGATGATTAAAACAATTTGAATGTCTATGTTTTTCAAAGAAAAATAATGAAATGGCAGATAAACCTAGCCTTTCAAGTTTAGCTATAACTGTGCCTGACTCTTGCTTTCCTGCCTATGGCTTTAGTCTGGGCACAATTGCATACTATGTGGTAAGACTGTTTTGTTAGAAGAATGTCGCACGCATCGGCGAGAGCCAGTTTGGCAACACGTACTTCCCTGGGGTGGGTTAGTTTTTTGGTTTGTTCCCCCCTGCCCCTTCTGCAGATATGCAGTATAGCAAAGGCTGAGCAGGTGGTAATGAGGGAGTTCTTTTATAGCTTCATCACTTCTGCTGGAGTCTATAAACAGCAAGAGAGGGAGGACTGGTGCTGGAGGATGAATTTACATTCTTGGCCTTATTTAATGTGTATTTATCTGGCAAACTTGTAAAACCTTTGAATACTATGAAGATTAACTCAGTATGCCCTACATCATCCACCAGGACTGCGCTGGCGCAGTTGCTTCGCTGTTACTCGCTTATCACGAATGGTTAAAACCCAAGGACCATGCTGATGTTTTGTTGATAGCCTGAAATTGTAGGTTAGGCCTGTATTGATGTATCAGTTGTATATTTGGGATAATTATGATTCTCCTGTTATGTTCTATGCTCTGCGGCTAGGCAGCAACATGGAAACCTGCTAATGCGAGTCTGTGGAAACACGCAAAATCTTTAGTATGAACCTGTGAGCTATCGTTTCTCTCTAACGTTGGTGGTGGAATTCATGAACAAGCCTTTCAGGTGACGGTTTGTCTCTGACTCGTGTCTGTTCCTGTCCTAGATTTCAAGAAATATTCTCAAATATCTGGTGGATTTAATGCTTTTGTCTTGTGTAAGGTATATGTATTTCTTTAAGGTTAGCAGACTGCTGTGATTAACAAGTGACGTGGCTGATTCTCTGTAGAAGGTCAAGTATCTGGGACAGCTTCTATTCAGTGAACTTGTTTTGAATGATTTTTCAAAAAAACCCAAAAAAAACAACACCCAAAAATAAACAGAATTGTCTGTTCTCTACCTTGCTCTTGTGGTAGATTTTGGCAGTAGAGGGGAATATGAATGCATGATTTCGATTAACACAAATACTCCTGATACCAAACTGCAAGGTGCTGTCCTAATGCTAGACTGGGCTTTGATGTTACAGCTGTATGATCACTTCTTTTTAGTTTGTCTGGTTTTAGCACAAGTAACCCAACATTTTTATTTGAAATGGATAATGCATAGTGTACAAAGATACAAGGTTTTCTTTTTTTTCAAGGCAAACCTACAACTTTACTGTTCTCTTTCTGGCCTGAAACACCTCAGTAAGGAATCTCCAATATGGTTGATGGGACTGGGGCGGGGGACGGACCAGTAGGTAGGATAAGTGCAGGAAAGAAATTTTTGCTTTTTCATCTGTGATTCTCTTGCTTTATTCAGGTCAAATGGAGCACTGTGCTCAGATTGACAGATGGTCTGTGTTGGATGTTATGGTATGTTGTTTTTCAGTTTTTGTTGTTTGTTTTGGTTTTTTTTTTTTCCCCCCAAGTGTACCAGTCCTGTTCAAAATTGAAGCAAAACTTGTTGCGATTTTTCAGGCGATAAACATAGCTCACATACCAATGGCTGGAGAGGGATTTTTCTTTTTAACAGGAAGCAGATGAAGTGGTTTTTGAATAAGTTCACATAGCTCCTCTAGGCTCCCCCGAGTTCATTTCCTTCAAGGCTGAACTTGCAAGAACTTGATCCGTAACTTCATATGCAAAGGACCGATTTGGCATTGCTGTGAGCTTTTAATGCTAAATGCATGCATGAACTTGGCAGCTGTGCTCTGGAAAACAGATTCTAAATACCTGTTGTCTAGCTGATTGAACTAACCTCACTCACTCCACGCTTTTTATTTCAATGCCAAACTCATCTTTAGATAAACATACGGAGGAAGGCGATGGTAAACACTTGTGGTTGTGCACTCAGTATGACTACACCAGAGTAAATTATTCTTTGGGATGAGAAAATTGGTAGTATCTGTAGATCTTGCTAAGCTTAGTCAGGATGTTAGTTCCTGGAAGGCATGGTCTGGTCTCTTTTTTTTTTTTTCTTTTTTTCCTGCCCCTGAAAGCATGTATAAAAACAAATGTAGTAAAATGGATTTCTCAGTAGCTCTTTAATGAGGATCAAGATTAGACATATGTAATAATAGCAGTGATCACAGGTGTGCTGGGGCATCTCCTTAGGGTTGCTGGCTGGGGTAGGATAAGCAGGCAGGATGTATCCTGTCTCGTGCCACTACCGCACTATTCTTTTGCAAATTTACCAAAAGCGGAGACCTTTTATCAATGGGCAGAGGTTTGTGTGCATGTAAATAGCACGAGGCTGTTCAGACCCGTGTGGGTTTGGTGTTTGGTTGTTTTCCAGGTTGGCTTTAGTTCCCCTTGTGTACTTTGGGCAGGTGGCAGGGTTGTAGGTATTGATGATGTGAGTTGAGAGAAGATTTTCCATAGCTTTTTGTTGGTGGTTCTAGTAAAGACTGAGAGCAGCTATGGTAGAGGGGCTCCTGAAATACAAGACAGCATCAAAAATGTACTTTCCACTTGGTTTAAGTAAGAGTTTTGGTGCAATCTTAGTAATACTTGACCACAATCTCCATTTTTCAGTGCTGCTGTTCATTTTTCTCCCCTACCATTAATAAATCTTTTTGATAAATTCTACTTGTAGAGATGCCCTACTTGTGTGAGGGTCATGACTTGGCCAGAGCCATCTTGAACTCTTCGTACGAAGCTTAGTTTGCAGACCGAGAAGTGAAGCATGTGAACCTGGCTCTGTTCAAACAAATCTGTCTCATGAATACAAAGCCAGGTGATGTTGGACACAAGGTTGTATATGGAATATGAATTCTGCAGCTTCATGACTTATTTAGAGACCAAGTGTTACTTAGAGCTTAAAAAAATCACAAAGAATGGGAGAGCAAGCAGTGCTATCGATATCAGGCCGTAACAGGTTTTGATCACCTAAGTTGATGTTTCTGGGTGGGTTATTAATCTGCTTGTTTGTCCCATGTAGCAATAAGACCTATCTTTCCCCAGATTTTTTTGTTTTTCCTCCCTCTTTAGATGTCTCTAGTTTTTTGGAAGTGGTTAGTGGCAAGGTGGTATATCTGAGGATGTTGTGATGGGAAACAAACACTGGAAGCAAGCAAGTTGTTGGGCAGAGTAGAGACAAGCTGTCATCTGATGGATGCCCTGAGAGGTGTCCTCAAGAAGGAAAGATGGACCTGCTTGCCGGAGAGCCCTTTGAGAGCTGATGCAGCAGCCTGGGAGCAGTGCAGGACTTCTCGGTGCTCTCTGGCTGTCTGCAAATTGCAGTCTAATTCAGGCTCAGCAGGATTTTGCAGTAGCCAGAAGACTTGCGTGGGAGAGGGATTTTTTTGCAGCACCTTTTGCAATCTGAAAGCTATTTCAAACGCTTGTGCTCTATGTGCTTTCCTAGAACTTTGTGTGGACTAAGCGGTAAGGCTAGAGTTGCCAGCTGGAAAGTGTTTTTTCTTCTTTTGATATATATTTTATTGCTAGCATTGGGGGGGGCATGTGTTACTGTGCTGTGGTGATGGGAAGGCTGCATAGAGGAGGAACAGATGCACGTTGCAATAAAGGGCTGTAGAGGGGTCACACCGAGCCATTTTACACTCCAACAGGAACAGATGGATCCAGACTTCACTTCTGAGTAATGAAGTCATCTAAGAGATGGAGAAGTTGTACTGACACGATAGTACTATGTAGCACCTGAAGCGCAGCTGCTCACACCCCCTCGGTTTTGTCCCTCAATTATTGATGGAACAGGCTCCTGACAAATTCTTGCCTTTTTTCTGTAGATCAGCTGCTATTTGGGTTTCTGTGGTAGAAATTTCAGTACTTCTGTTGTCCCTCTCCAGACTTCCTGCGGCAGCTGTAAATAAAAGGCCCGGCACATCCAGGAACGTTGCAGATGCTCACAGCCTTGAGGATCCTGTTGACATTAACCTCGTGGATCAGCTCCTCTTTCTCCCTCCTCTTCCTCCTCTGCTTCTAAAAGCTCTTAAACTGATGTGGTGTTTGTGCTGAGGGGGGGAGCAAAGGACAAATGTTATTCTTAGACCTATTTTTGAGAGACACAATGAAGTCTTTTGCAGCACTGGGTTGCCATACATAAAAAAAAAAAATCTTCCTAAAGCACAAGCTTTTTCAAATTTTACTACTGAGCACGGTTGGAGCTCTCCAATTCAAATTTGGTACCCAAGCGTGGAAGTTTGTGTGAAACACCTACATATTACAGCTAATTTTTAAATGCTTAACAGAATATTCACAGAAAATCCTGTGGAGAATGGATTTCCTCCGTGAATCCCTGTGGCTATAATCATGATGTTACTTTTGGCAAAAATGACATAATTTAATCCTGCTTAATGCTTCGTTTCTGAAATAACAGGTGACAAAGGAAATGCAAATCATTGCGTTTCTCATTTTGGCAAGATAAGATATATCCAAATGTAACTGTCGACAAGTAAAATGAATTATTACGTGCCTTGCTCTGGTATTCAGTAGAGCTTAATGTAATGCTGCACAAAAATATAATGGAAAGCCAGAACTCCAGGAAAAGATTGTCAGTCCAAATACAGTTTTTTGTTATGTAGTTTTGACTGTTTAATGAGTTTGTGTCCTTTTCCCATTAAGTGTTTAAAGTCCATAATGAAAGTATATTCTTGGTTTAAAATGAAAGCTGCAGCTTTTTTCTAAGCCAGTTTGTAGTGCTTCATTGGCTTTTTGGAAGTCTGTCCAAATATTTAGCTTGCTGCTTCTACTCCCCCTCGCTCTTTTTAGCACTGTGTTTAGGAGACCGCTATGACGTTTGAACGCTGGTTTGTCTTCTGCAAGTCTGTGCCTGCACGCGATGCTACTTTCTTTCATGGTGGTTTGTTTTTGAGTTTTTCTGCTTAAATGTTGTCTTCCCTTAGCCTTCCATTGAAACTGTAGGACCAGGTCGTCTTTTTTGTGAGGAAAGGGGGAGGCGAGATGAGCGGATAATCTTGTTTGTTACCAATACATCAAAGTTGGCCTTATAAATCATCATGACTGCATTGCTCAAGCAAACTGTCTTGCTTGATAAAATGTCATTCTAGTAAAACTAGACACTTTCAACAGGCTCCAGCTATACCTACTGGGATGCTACTACTTCGTGGGGAAAATTGTGGGCTTGGTCTTCTGTAATACTACAGTGGACCGCTTTTCACTTCCCTTTGGATCAGAAGCGCTCCGCTGACTACGGAATGAGTAATGCTGCTCTGATGTATCCCTACTAGCTCGTGTTAAGAACCTGTCAAAATGTACATTGAGATTTCATTTTTACAGGATCTCTTTGTGGAATAGTTGAGTTACACGACGCGTGAGCCCTTTGGAACGAGGGGAACGCTGTCTTAGACTGTCCGAGGCACGCAAGTGACTACAGTACGTAACTGTTACGGACACGTTGGGTGCTTTCATAGAGCCTGTGCTCTTCTCTCTGGCCAGTTTTCTCCTTAGACGTTTGGGAAGCAGAGCCGGTACGCAATTCATACACCAAATCTTCAGTTCACGTTCCTCATAAAGTTGTAGAAAAATCAAAATATTAGGAATGCTGTCTAGAACTTGTTGCCAGAAGCATCGTTCCCCTTAACGCTCTGCGTAGTGTATGTATGCTGGTTCTTAGCCACGTAAAGGTATGGTGAAGACCCATCTTGCCTGTCGTGGCTACGAGGCTTTAGGGGAAAGGGAGGATTAGGTGTAGATGTATGCACTGAGTGGCTTTAAAGGGTGAAGAGTTCAAACTCCCTGTCAAACTGTCAAGGAACCGTGCAGCCTGGTTAACTTGGTGATAAGCATTCCTGTTGATGTAGCGTTCTGTTCGCACTAATGTCAGTTCTTAGAAATGACACTCCCTTATCTTGCTTCCATTATAAATACTTGGGAAACGCGTGCTGCGGTCCATGTATCTGAAGGACAGTGTCCCGCTTCGGAAGAACATAGAGACCCCTCCTCTTGGTCACTCCTTGCTGATCTCCTGAGCGCTGGGTGCATCCCTGGCTGGGAGCTCATTTGGCACAGAGCTTGTTCTTACAAAAACTCTCTGCGTCTAAATAAAAACAAAAGTTCTGCTGGAATCCCCTGGTATCTCTGGTATGAAAGCCAGCGATCCCAAGGCCTCCCTGAATCTTTCAGTTCTATCCTCCATTCATTCAACACGTTCTTAGTGATAGGCATTAAAATTATCACTCTGCATAAAACATTTTGTAGTTTGAATCCATATAAGGATCTTGCTGTCAAAACCACAGTGATCATCAAAGGCCTTTTTCTGAAGGCGAGCTTCCATAAGAATGCTTTTGAGATTATGCAAGTTGGTTATTTTTGAAGTATTGGCACCAGAGCTACTTGCTCTGAATTCCTTTTTCCCCTTTATAGAGAGGCCGTAACTAGTTCTGATTCTAAAAACAAAACAAAGCCAGCCTCCCCCTCTAATTACTCATTAGAGACAGCTTGGAAAAACAATGCCATCTCTAAATATATTGGACAGGAAGCCTTATGTGAGAGTCCCCATCTTGAAAAGAAAAATAGTGTCAGACTTCGCTTGAATATGCAACCAGGGTCGAATGTGTTGGCCAGAACCTAAAACGTTACCTATAGAGGTTTGTGGGGGGAGAAGAGTTTATGTAATGATAGCAATTACTTTGTATGTGTCCCAAGGACCAATTATCCACTTTTTTTATTTGAGTATTAGGATAAAAAGTTCAAGACTACCAACTGAATCTGGTGCATCTGGGCTGTGTTACTGCAGTCCGGTAAAGGCCAGTGACAAAGCGGCTGCTTTGTCGTGAGTGGTCATACAAGCACTCTTCCTCATCTGCTGGCCTCCAAAATGAACGGGAGGGTACGAAACACACCATCTCGATATTTGAGGGTGATGAACGTCCTTCCAAGGCAGAAGAAATGCTGCCGTCTGCTGTTCTGCAGTAGCTGCCTGCATGGTAAATGTGTCAAGTCCCACAGCCCCAGAAAGAATATAAATATATGGCCTAATGAGACGTCGCTGTTGTTGGCCATGTTGGGTCTAGCAGTTGAGTCAACTGCAGTAGTTTGGATATTCCTTGTTAAGAAATCTTTTCTAAGCACCTCAATAAACTTATTAAAAAAACCATGGAAATCTGCAGCGTAAAAGGAGTTAAGTGTAGATTCAATTGAGCTTCACCGCACAGTTAAGAAGGGGGTGCTTCGGTTTTTAGTCATGCTGCTTTTGGGAGATAAAAGCTGTGGTCACCATCCGCTTATCCTATCCTTAGATAAGGACAAATTTTCTTCCTTTCAGAGTCTGCTAGTAGATGTATTTTAAGCTGTTATGCTGAATGTTAATGCTGGAGTAAAACAGGAAAATAGCTTCAGGGGTCTCTGAGGTCCCTTCCAGCCTGGGCTGTTCTGTGGTTCTTGCCCTACCGTGTCCTTGGTGGCTTGTTTGGCCCAGCAGTATTCAATGCATTGCAAAATTGCTTGTACAGAAGAGAATGTCGTTATTGGTCATCATGGCCCCAAATCCTCCCGGCAGCTTATATTTTTCCAGGCAGTTGGTAGGACTGGAAAACCAATAGAGTTGAGACAAGGGAGAAATAGGCTTACTCTACTAAAATGGACGGTTCAGCTGCTGTTGTAGCTTCTGAGATGTAGCCAGTTGGTGCCAAATAATTATATGCTCTCAGCTGGAAACAAGCTGCTTCATTCCCTCTAGCAGAATATAAAATTAATTTCCTGTGATTGTTTACTCAGCCCTACTTGAATATCCTGTTTGGGAGTTTTTTTGAACTGTCGAAAGGTTGAAGTCAAGGCCAGTGACAATCTCCTCTGTGAGCAACTTGATCTGAGAATCTTCTGGCCGAGTCGTGGTGGCACGCTGCAATCCTGGAGCTCGCCAGGCTTGGCAAAAAGGGGCTTACGTGAGTCTCTTGTGGTTTTTGGCCATGTGTCTCTTGTTTCTCTGCTAGACCTGAGCTGGCCCTTGAGCTCTTAACCCCATCTGTTGGTGTGAGGCCAGCAGCTCCTCTCCATGCATGTGACACGCTCCAATATGCAATGGTGTCCCACATGCAAGGAACTTACGTATATATTTGCTACTTTTAAACTTATATATCTGAAACAGGGATAGAAGCGCTTGTTTGTTTAAAGATTGCATTTGTATTCCTGGCAAAGGCAGCCCTTATTGAAGGGAGGCTGGTGTTGCAGGCAATTACTGATTGCAATGGCCCACTAGTTTTAAATTAATATAAACTCTGCCTCCTGTCACGAAAGACCTTTGCAGTGTTGCCAACCGCAAGCCCTAACCCCACCCCAACAGAATTAACCTTAAAATAGGAATGTGAGGGCCTTGATAAGTCTCTTGTAATCCCTGGTACTCAGAAACTAACACGGTGCACATCCCAAAAGAGTAAAGATATCCGTGTAAATGGATGGAACTGCCAAAATAAATGCACTGCAGGAAGAGATCTAGTGAGATGGCAAGTGGTAGCACATTGGGAAGTGAAGTACACCTACCTAAAGAAGAAAACAAGTACTTTAATCGTAATTGAGTATATTACTCCCCCCCCTCCCTTGACTCTGAGATGACTTGTCTGTGAGGATGCTAGCATGGAAGGTATCTGAATATTATTAGGAGCTCTGACCTTTCCAATCTTCCTTGCTTTGGAGTAATTAATTTCCCTTTGAGGTTACAGAGTGAAGCAGAAGAGCAGATAGGCAGCGAGAGACCTGAGGCTTGAGAAAATAGCAGCGTAGATGTACTGAGAGTTGTCTTTTGCCGTTTGAGCTTGAAGTCTTTTTCAAGTTGTTGTGTACTCTTTCTTCTGTTGTAGCCGGAGGGCTGCAACACTTGGAAATGAATGCGGTGCTTCTTCCATAAAGCCTCAGAAACACTTAGATGATTAAGAAAACAAATGTTAGAAGACCTACCAAAACCCACTCTTCCCTTGGGACAAATTCACCTTAACGTCAACTCCTGGTAAAGGGAATTCTTTTTTCTGAGCTGATAACCATGGTGACAAAGGTGCTTGCAAGTTTACAGCTTTCATTTCAAAATAGCAAGCTTACATATATATACGTACACACAGATGTGAGGCATTCTGAATGGTAATTTCCCTGGGATTTGGGGTGCTTCTTGTAAAACACAAATGTCTACACAAAAAAAAAACAGGCAAGGAAAAAACCTGTTGATTAAATGGTATCTGATAGAGGAAATAACACTATTAATGATTCAGCTATATCCAAAGAGTATTAAAAATACAAATATCTTGTTTTCTTCTCTTTGAGTAGAAGGCTTTTTTCCATTCCTGGAGAGCCTGGAGCACTGTTCCTGTGTAGCTTGGGCTTTCCCTTTTTGTGTACATAACTGTCCCTGTGCTTTTGCAGGCATGACTAATCTTGCAACTCGAGCTTCTGTTTCCTGGAGGAAAAACTTCTTGAAGATGAGATTCAATTCAGTTCTGCAGCATCCGGTTCCTGTTGCACATAGCGAGGAGTTTTTCATGTTTTAGGGTAGCTGGTCATCTAAGTATTTGTCTCGAATGAGCTGCTTGGCGAAAGGTAACTTTGAATTAATTTTGAGTGAGGATTAAACTCTGGTGTCAGAGCAGGAATTTAAGCCTCTGGAATTTTTGGTGATACTAAGCCTGATGTAATTCTTCAATTAAGGTGCTTTAAACCAAAATAGCCCTAATTCAGTTTGGTGTTCTTGCTTGTGTCCCCATGTAGAAAACCCTTGGTGGCTTGTTGGTTTGGGTTTTTTGTTGTGGGTTGGTTGGTTTGTTTGTTTTTTCTCCAGCCATCCTAATCTGACTGTGAGGAGTTTTACCAGCTGGAATATACTTGCCATGGGGTTGTGGAGCTAAAAGCTGACTTGCTCTGCAATCTTGGATACCAAGGTTTTTATAGAGACACAGCATTGTCTATTAGAAGCTTAACTGATGACTGAGCTTTGAATTAAAAAAAGACATTTGCATATGATTTTTCTTGCTGTGGGGAGGCTCTTGCCAGATATTATGAATAGCCTGAAATGACATCTATGCTTTAGGTAGTACTCCAGAACATCTACTAATTGGTAAGCTGCACCTTAGTAAGCCACCCTCCTCCAGCTCTTATGCAAGTTACATCCTCCTACCTTTGAGCCCTTTATCCCTTTGCGTGTTAGCATGGGAGGGAGGGAAGGAGGGGGAGAGCTAATGAGGCTTTACGCTCAAGGAAGTTGAATGTCTAGTCTTCAGTGACTTTCAGCGCTGCCTGTCTCTTAAGAGACTTTATTGGGGGGGGGCGAGGGGGAAGTGTCTAAGGTGATCCAGTCATTTCTGTTGTTGCCTAGGCTCTCAGTGAAGAGCCAACTGTTGCGGAGCCTGTCCCTTCCTGGCTAGGATGGACGCTTGTGGCTGCGGCCAAACAGAGCGGTGGAACTGGTGGGGTGGGTGTTGAGAAGCGCTGTGCCAGAGCAAGGTGCCTGCAGGGCAATAAACAAACAATATATATAACTATGATATCACCCTGCTGCTTTCTTTCCTTTTGGGTCTCGCTTTCTATGTTTTGTGTGTTAAGGATGTGTTAGTAATGACTTCCACTTCACTTCTTCACAAGGAGATTCTCTTGGGCTGGTGTCTAAGTCCTTTGAAGTGGTTTATTTCATGTGAATTACTATAGAAGTTAGTGATACATGCTTGTGCTCAGGCAAGAGAATAGGAACCAAAGCCAGTTTCATCTCAATGTAGTAGTTATTCAGAAAATCTTGTAGGGATATTTACACAGAAATACTTGGGCAAGTGGAAAGCACTCCTGGTAGTAACTACACGCAGCAAAATATACAGTTAGTTATCTTCAATATGCGTGTCTCAATAACTCCTGAACCTTTTAATCTGTTTACTTCACCACAACAGCAGGAACAGAAACCTCTCAGTTGTTTGAGCTGTGGTAGCGTGCCTTAGTTTTAATAGTAGTCTTTATTGTTTCTGTATAGCTGTGCCAAATAATAACTACTGCATTGAAGTAAATCTTGGTCTCCTCTGTCTCTATACTGCCACAAGAGTTGTCTTTGCTATATTGGAAAAGGGGATTAGTAATCTTCAAGGATCGAGACTGGTTTGTTTAGCTCTTATACGGTCTCTTCATAAGCAAAATCGTGCCAAGGAGTAGCTTTTTCAGCAGGTGAATAAGCAGGATGAAGCCTGTTGCTATGATGAATTCCTCTGAGGAAAATGTCTGTCCCTTATGTGTTCCTTTTCTGGAGAAGGGTTGCAGTTTTGGGAAGAGGCAGCTGTGGGTGACACATGTTGTTCTCCTCGTCCCAATCATTGATGTCCTTGTCCCTCAGTGACTTTCTCACTCCTTTTTCCTGGCCTGTGTTCCTATGGCCTTGGTGTTGGATGTGATAATAGTGATGCCTTTCTCCTTATAGGTCATCATTACCTCTCTGATGTGATACCTTCTCATTTCTGTTGGCACTGTAACCTCGCCTAATTTCATTGAAAAACCTTAACATTGCTCTGCTTCCACTTTTTTAACAGGATGGAAACATCTGTACAACCCAATGACTGCCAGGTCATTTGATAGCGTGCTGTTACATTAGGTAATAAGCCCTTGTCTGTGGTTAAAACAGAGCTCCTCTCTACACAGAAAACTGGAGAAGCTTTGAGTTTCGTGCGAGTCCTGAATTTAAATAAATGGTTCTGCCAAGGAAAGGTTTTAAGGAGAGAAACACAGTTAGTATTTCCAGTAGGACTCCCTAAGAGTTGTCATGACTTTCAGCATCTTAAAAGTTGGAGCCGATCATGCAGCGCTACTCTAATTTGAAGAGATGAAGGATCCTTGAGTGCCGCCTGTCTGAGGTGAGTGGGACCTTAATGCCTCTCTGGCATCAATACTGAATGTCTCTGAGCTTTGGAGGACTCAGGAATTGAGACTTTGAACTCCCCTGGATACGCATCTTCCACTGGCTGCCTTGAAAGCCTTGGTATAATACATCAGGTGAGGATATATCTAGGAACATGTAGAAATAGCTGTCTGATTACATCCCTTTATTTTTTCCCTTGGCAGACTTGAGCCTCAGGGGCACGTTAAGACGTGTCGGGTCAGAGGCACGTCGGGAGCGGCAGGCAGTCTCGCGTGGGCTCCTGCCCAGGAGGTTTGCAGGGCAGCCTGCGGCGTGCCTTCTTGCTTTTCCACAGCGACATCCCTTGGGCTCAGCATCACGGCACAAGCGCAGGTTTGGCCAACTGGCGTTGAAGAAACCACCATGATTTGGGAGAAGCCCTGACTTGCCTCTCTGCCCTTTTTCTCAGGTTTAACTCTCTAGTCTAAAGTTTTGATTTATGTTGCTGTTTGGCAAGTGCCTTAATCAAGAGATACTTTTACTTAGCCTTTGGATATTATACCTGTTGTGCTAGACTGTAAATTGTTGTTCAGACTGTAACCACTGTTTCCATCCTTGTGTTTCCCTGTATGACTAATCTCTTGATCAGAGAGCAAGAATGCATTGCTTTTTTGGAGAAAGCGTTTATCTTTGCAAGAGCTAATGCTTCTATTTCCTTCCTCTCCATGGAATTGTTGACATATCTTGTGTTCATGAGAGGTGGCAGCTTTTTCAAGTGTTGCTCTCCATTGCTTTTGCTGTTTATTCCTCCCCCCGTATGGTAGTATTCCCTGGTTCAGAATTAATTTCAAAGCTTGGAACATTGAGGTAGGTGATGAGGAATCAGACAGGATTTCCCAAAAAGTAGAGAACGTTCTTATTCCTGTTTTGTGAGCAGAGGTGAGTAACTTTATTCTCCTCTCCTGACGAGAGGGATTTTGTTCCACTTCTCTAAACGTAAGGTATATAATCTATCCTCGGAGAAATGTCTTTTAGTTCTGTAATCTAACAGAATTCTGAAGTCATTTTGGCCTTCCATGCACCGATTAAAAGGATGGGAAAGGCTTTTTGCATTCCTTGAGCTTTGCCCAGTCCTTCTGCTCAGCTGGCTTACGATGAACCGTACTTCAGAGATAATAGCCGCTTCTGTCTCTAGACTTTGCTTCTGGCTGACACAGGAGACCTGCTCTCCTTTGGAAGCTTGTCATCTTCATGCAGGGAAAGGGTGGGGATGAGAAGCGCTATTGCCAAGGTCTTGTTTACTGCTCGGTCCTCCGTGGAAAGTCAGAGGTTCAGCAGAGGAGCGGAATCAGCAAGCCTCTACAGGTTTTAAAAATGAGCATTCAGAACTTACTAGAGTAGCAACAGGGAACTGTTTCTTCCCCTGTGCATCCTTTGGTGCACGTCTAGAGAACGTTCCTGTTCCACGTCTTCAGCAGAGCGTCAAGAAAGCAGCTTATGTCTGTGAATACCGCACTTTGTGGCTTTTAAGTTCTTGTACTATACTGCATTTTTAGTCAAGCTTCACAATTTTGTAAATTTGGCTTAAAATCATCTCCCAGAAGAGTCGAGTGCGAGGAATTTTTGTTGTTCGCATAATGTATCTATTAAAAGATCTGTCTTCTGATGAATAATGCACTGTACTGGCAGGAGTTTTAGAGGCTTATCGTGGCTCTAGGAGGGACGTGGATTGTGTAAGTACTACTAGATAGTATTGCCTGGGTGCTGCCCCACACCTGTTGCTGTATCAGCAGTTGTGAAGAAAAATTAAGGTCCTGTGGCGTTGCTGAATGTGCAGTGGCTAATTTAGTGTATTGCTTTCTAAACTAAAGCATGTAACATTCCAATCCTCTGAAAAATGTCTGCAGCTGTTTAAAAGAAGCTTAAGGTGAGGCAAAATACTGTAGGAACCAAAACGTTTCACTTGTGTCAATAGATTGTCTATAAACTTACACGCTATTTGTATATAAAAAAAGTGATACAGGCTTGCTTCATGCCATGAGGCTTTGATTACATTGAATAACTAATAATAAATTGTACTCTGAAAGCTGTGACTTGTGATGTAGAAGGCTGAGGAACAAATAATAGTATACTGTGAGTTAATATTCTATTAAAGGTCTCATGACACTCAGCTGTGTAGCAAATTGAGACCTTAATGTATTTAGTTCCTTTGCAGGGCTGTGTGTGCTATGCAAAAACGGACGGACTAGAAATGCCATCGGTGTATCGGTTATTTGGTCTCCTGCTTTAAGAAGTTGTTGTTAAGACGCTGGTATACTGGAGTGGCGACGGTATGAATACGTTCCAGCTTCAGGTGCTGCATCCAAGGTTTCAAATCCAAGTTAGCAGCTTTTTGCGTTGCCTTGAAGCTACGGTTTTGGTTGCCCTGGGCTCGTGAACCCTGCGATGTGCCACGTGGGAAATGCAGGAGAGTCTAATAGTCGCTACACTGCGTGCTCGTGATACCGTTTGGGTTTTCTATAATGCATCTTGCTGTTTCATCATCTCTGCTGCTTTGAAACAATCATACGCTGGAAGAATACTCCTGGGGACAAATCTAGATGTGATCTGTTATTCCTAGAGAGACAAGAAGAAAGCCTTTTTATGTGGAGGGGAAGAAAAAAAATCTAATTAGCTGGGATCTTTGATACCTGAATTGTTTTGGAATAAATTTGCTGCACTTGAAAATGTAGGTCAGTTGAGGTACCAAAAACTACCTGAACTGGAGATCTAAAACTGCTGGAACCTGAGAGGGAAAAGGAAGATGACTCGTTTTTTCATGGCATCATCCTAAAAAAATCTGTGTTATCCAACTTGATTTTTGACATGGTAGTATTTTTCTTTAACGTTTTGGACTATATGTTACTACCCAGAACAGCTGAGGCTATAAAGAATCATTTAAAAGAAAAAGTGAGGACTTGGGGATTCTACCATGAAATCAGGAAGAAACAAGTAACCTGAGTATTACTTGAGTCCTGTTAAAAAAGGCATCACTGAATTTTAAAGCTTTAACGGTATTTGGTGGTTAACTGAACAAAAAAAATGCTTTCTTGCCATGCCCTTCCTATGGTGTCAGTAACCTGATAAAAAACCTGCAGTCTTGTCTCCCTCTTCTGAAACCGTCGCATGCATAAACGCTGCTCCGACAAGGTTTGTGCATTATGTTCTTGGCTCCGTGTGGCTTGAGGATACCTAGCAAGAAGTCTTTGGTCGCTGATGTTGTGCTGCTGGAAGTCTGCCTGCTCTCTGTTTTGGCCGTTTCTCCTAGACGGCAGAGTAGGAAAATGCTCGGTGTTTAATGTGTAGTTAATAAAGAAGAGATTGACAATAAAAATAGATGCCTTGCTGTACCGATCTAGCAGTTTGCTTGTCTCGTCCGTCAACGTGCCGTCGGTGAGATGCCTTTCTGGCCGTTTTTAGCAGAGAGGGGTGTGTACGTACCCTTTCGTGCTCGCTGGGAAGAGGGAAGCAATGCAAACACTGCTGCGCTTGCGCTTCGGGCATGCCGTTGAATTGGTGTAAGAGGCTCGGTGGAAATGCGAGGGTTTCGGCTTGCATGCCTGACGGTGTGCAAGACTAGTGTGGCTTAGAACAGAGGTCGAGCTGTTGGTTTCCTGGGTTAGAGCTGTTGAATACTTATGCTGACTAATATTTAGCTCATGAAAACATCCTGCAGCAATCTTCTGTCTTCCCTGAGGATGTGGAGTAGCGAGGAGAGAAAAGCAGCAGCTGCAACTTCATGTGTAACTGGCTTGTGAATTCTTCAGGGTTATATTGGTCCCCCTTTCCAGGAAAAAATCTTTCACTTTTTCTTCCTACAGCCAAAATTTCTAATTCTGTGTAGCTTGCTTAGTGGGCAAAGATTTTTATTTTTTTTTTTAGGCGTAGGTACATAAAACTGGGTGTAGTAAAAACCAAGATGCAATCAGTTCTGCTAACAGTGGAATTGATGCGCCCTGCTTTCCAAAATGTACGCTGTCGTTCTTTTTTCCATGATGACTTGCATAGTAAGTTCTTCTTGCACATTGTTAATTATAAACACGGATAGTAATGATGGTAAGGCAAAGATGATTTACTGGGACTTGGTTCAGCAAAGCAAATATGGCAATTTGTTGGAAGAGCTGTTTCTATACCGTACCTGTAGTAGGTGGGATGCTTATCTAAGTGACCTGGGTTTGAATCTCCGTTCACAGAACTGTGTAGACCTTTTGCATTATTTATTGAAGAAAATGTGTAATCAGGCCTGTTTTTCTATTTCTGTCTTAAAGCAGCACCACGGCCACAGTAAGGGTAACCTTTCAGAGCTCCAGATGCAAAATGAAAGGCTAGTGTTGTTTCTCACTTTTTTGTTATGTGCAGTTTATTCCTCTAAACCCCAGGGTTCATAAATTACTTAGGGAAATATTTCTGTCTCTTAACGTATTAGCTTCCTACTTCAGTGGCTGCTGTGGAAATGATGAAAGCGTGACACAACCCTCCTCCTTAAAACATACCAAGTGAGGACAGCACTAATGCTGCTTGTCATCTGATTTGTAGATTCCTTGACTTCAGGGGCTCGACAGGAACAGCTTACCTTGAAGCGAGCTCCATCGGGTGTATTTAGAATAAATAAAGCACTGTATGTGTTTTGGAAGCTATATTGGAATTGACTATAGCTTTAAGCTGTAGGCTCTTCAGGATGGGGCTTTTTTATCCTGTACAGCCCAAAATACAATGGATCTGATAACCCGTCCTGGTTGCTATGAGAGGAGATGTAAAGACTTGCTTCTTTCTAAGCTACTTACATAAAAGCCAAAGCTGAGGGACTAATCGCTGCCTTTATGTTTTGCCATGTGCTGCTACTCTGGAGTATTGTTTGCTATTAGCACTTAGCATATAGAATTAAAAAAGAAAAAAGTTCCTTTTAAAAGGTTGTCTCTGGAGAAGTATCTTCATATTCAGGAGGTGGCTAGCTGAGACAAATAGTTTTGTATGAACCCTTGCAGAGGGAGAAGGTGACCGTAATTAAGAGATATAATAAAGAAAAATTGTTGTTTGACTGGCCAGGCAGCTGCCCAGCATAGAAATTTGGCTTCTAGTATCTTTGACCCTATAGGAGTTTGTCTTGGACCGTGGCTGGCTTTTCCGTGCTAGCAGCGTGCCTGAAGAGTGACGGGTGAGTCATTCTGGAAATTGGGAATGCCTTGTGATGGGAACTTTTTTAATGGTACTAGATAGTTTTCAGCTTGGCTTTCTGAATTCAGCTGCATCACCAGGGAGCTGAAGAATATCATGTGGAAAGGACTTGGATGGCTTTCTAAGCTTTAATGAAAAGAGAACTAAAACTGTAGTTTTGCTGACACTGCCTCATAATATGAGACCATTCGAGTGATCAAACAGTCTAAGAAAGCGAGCTGGAGAAAGAGCTATTGCTCACATAATGATGGATCTTGCCCGGGAGCAAACTGTAGAATGTAATGTTTTCTGCAGTTTAAGGTCTGTAATGTATACATGTGCACATAGCTGTGTATGTGAAGGTATGGATCTCGTATTCCATGGCTGGTGTGAAGAAGGGGAGAGTACAGCCAAGGAGGGGAATAACTTTGGCTTGGCCTTTTGCAACATGACAGGACATGCGCGAGTAGCCTGCGGCTGCTCTCCTGGCTGTCATAGGTATTATAAAAACAGGGAAATAAGTTCACAAAGAGATTATTTTTAACCTGCTCGTGTCATCTTAAATTGAGACTGAAGGCACAAAATGCTTGGAGCTGTTAAAAATGCAATTGAGCCCTCTTCAAATTCATCAGCTCAAAAGCTGGCATCAGCGTGGTGTTTTTTCCAATGTCAAGAAAGTCCTTCAGCTGTTGGAGTGGGAAGGAGTGAGGTTGCCCTGGATGGATAGCCGTGCAAACAGGGAACATAAACTATGGAGGAGACAGTGACTTCAGCTCTATTTGCTTAACAAAGCAGTCCTGGCCTAAGATTTTGCTCCTCAAGTGTTTATGATGATAATTTCTTGCCATAAATTTAATTTCCATTGTCCTTTCAGAGACTTTGTATGAACTGGTGGAAAGATGATGATGGCTAGATTCTTGCTGGCAGCTTTAATTGCACAAAAATATCCAAGTAAGATGACCAATCTGAAATCCCTTGGCTGTAGGGCATGGACACACAATGTGTGGGTGTTCTTGTTTTAATAAGCCTTGAGAAGACTCAGTGTTTTCCAGGGTTTGAAGTGCATTACCACTGAAGTCCAGACCGTCTTCTCAAGGTTTCTGGAGGTCATTTGGCACTGAAGAGCTTTCCTCTTGGCCAGACAGCCTCATAAAAAGGGATAGCTTTCTCCTACAAGGGAGGAGAGAAGCGATAGCCGTGGGGCACGGGGATTCTGCCGAGCTGCTGATGGCTCGGGGTACAACTGCCTGGTTTGTGGGAATGAGGAACAAGTCGTTTGCACGTGAATTGTTGGCTTACTTGAGTATTTCCTGTGTGCTAATACAAGAACTGAAAACTGTTGCTTTACCATTTGATCTGAAAGCTAACGTTCCTGTACGAGCTGGATAAAATAGTCTGAAAATCTGGATCTTTGGAGAAGAACTGAAAACGCTGACTACGTTGTAGCCAGCGTAATGGGATCATATCATATGTTGCGAAGTTGCCCTACACAAATGTGTGGTTTCAATGTGAATGTACAATATTAGTCAAGTATGCTGCTAAAAATTGCCTACAAACCCTTGCCAAAATAATTCAGGGTATGTTCTTGTGTTTCCCATTCTACGCAGCTTGTTTTATAAATGTCTCAAAAGCTGTAGTTTCGGTGGCACTGCTGTGTCCCAAGCTACGTGAGGTTGCTCTGAAGAATAATAGGTGCCAGGGTGCTCCGAGAGGTTGCCGGTGCAGCAGTGAGAAGCGTGTCGGCGCAGTCTGCCGTGACGCTAACGCAGCTTGCACGGAGCAGATGCTTAACGCGCTTTCAGAGCCGATCTAATGGAAACTGCTTCTGGTGCATGTGCGAGTCATCGGAGCACGTGAGGCGGATGCGATGTCTTTTCTAGAAGTGTAAAGGCAGTATGGTATGGACAACTGTGGGTGTACGCAAGGGGAAAGCTGCTGAATGCTTTTTTCTTTTTTTCCCCTCTTTCTTCCCTGGAGCTGATCCTTTAAATTTGGCTGAGGTGAGAGACTGCAGCTCTAAAGTCTTCCCCACCATATTATCATCTTTCACTATATTATTTTTTAACTGGGTATCTGTTAGGCCATCTTTGAGTGAAACCAAAATCTCATCTGGAGATGATTACTTTCTTAATACAAGGTGCTAGAATTAAACTAGCCCTTTCTACAGAGGGCTAGAAATGTCTATAAGGTGGTTTGTGAGGCATTGAAAATGGTTTCACTTATTATGTCCGTGTAAGACAGCTGACAGCAGCTGGCATTAATGCGTGTGAAACGCCTCTGGTTTGACTCACATGAATGTTGGGAAGTCAAATTGAAGAGCCTCCTGCAAAAGAAACTTAGAGATAGGCTTTCTGTAATGATGGCTATAAAACCCGTTGTTCAATCAAGCTTTATAGTGCTGTGGTCCAAGTTAACTTAGCTTACAATTTGATTAACAAGAAGGTTTAATTGCCCAGAATACTTGCCCATGTGGAGATCTTATTTGGTCAGATTTCTCATGTAAATATTTCCAAATAAATTCGTGCTTTTGTTCTTCCTTTTTAGCTGTATGACAGAATGCTATGTTCTTTTTCACAGCTATTGATTGAAATATTTTGGTATCTTTCACATTCCATTTAAAGCCATAGTAAAAAAGATGCTAGAAATAACACTTAAAAAGCAGCAGCCTGTTCCTTGGTTTTTTTCTGAACCCAAGAAAATTTCACATTGGAGCTATATCTGGCTTGGATTTGATTAAAAGAGTAGCAGCAGCTCCAGGTGATAGTTAGTCGCTATCTGAGGAGTTATGAAAAGGCTAAGCCGTTCATAATCCGCAGATATATCCCATGCGCATCGTGTTCCCTTTATCCTTGTTACCCGACCATTGACCGAATGGCTCTTTGGGGATTATTTTAAAACCAGAAAAATTCTTGACTTTTTTTTTTTTGCGACCGACTTTTGAATGTTGTTGGTATGGAGCTCAAACAAACCTGTTGTGGTTGAGGTGGCTCGCGCAGGAAGGTGATGAAACTGCGACCGTGTGTGCGTGAGTCCTGATGTCCGTTTCCCTCTGTGCGCTGTAGTTTTGCTTTAGAAGGCTGCTGGCTTGCAATGGGAGTATCTGCTGGGAAACCACAATCTCCTTGAGGGCAGAAGAGGTCTATCAATGCTACAGGATGAGTAGGTGGCATTTAAATATACTCACTCAGGTAAATGAAGCCCTGTAGATGTCTCTGCGTCTTCTGGAAATAAATACGTGCATTCCCTTCGTGTTTCATTTTTAGATGCTTTTCTGGAGAAGATAAAATAACCTTTGATTTAATGAAATGACTCAAGAAATTTTTATTACTCTGATATCTGAAACCTCAGCTGGCTTCACTGGAGATTAGCCCTGGCTGACTGTCATGTAGGGCTTTCCCTATTTAGCAGTAGGGACATAGGATGTCTAGGGTCTCAACCATCGTGGAAATGAATTGGTGAGAATTCATTGGGACTTGCCCTTCACAGCCTTTGCTGTCAAAGTAGGTGCCTTATTGCTGTGGAAAGCACCGCTTTAAGTGGAAAACGTGTCTACCTCCTCATTTTGTTATAGAAAAAAATAGCTTTAATATTAGAAGTGATGCTTTTGTGCATCTTCTGCCTGACGTCAAAGAACTGAGGTTAGTTAAGCCTCGCAACAGGGAGTGAGATGATAAATTCAGAGACTGCTTCTTGTCTGAAATACAGATGCTCTGATGGGATAAAAAAGCAGTGCGGATTTCTGGTACAGCAAAGCTGGGAAGTTGTGTGATGTAAAAATAGTCATAGGAGATGGGAACAAAGAGGAGATGTCTTTCTTGCCTGCTCGTCAGAGTTTGGAGTTGAGGAAAAAGAAAAACAAACCACCACCACAATTGAACCTTGAAGATCTTGCAAAAAAACCTGCAAGAACTCCAGTAAATATGTTGGCTGGGGTTTTTTTAGCTCTTTGTCGTGACTGACATCTTTCTCCAGTGGCACTATCCGTTCAGCTCCACCCTGCAAGGGAAAATGCTGGTAGAATACACTGATCTCACCTCAATTTGCCTATGGAGCAGGAGCAGCGTAGCCTTGAGGTATGTTAGCTAGTGCAGGAGAGTCCCTGCTCGCCGAGGGCAGCTGTCACGGGGTCTCCTTATCTTTTTCTCCATTATACTTCTGTCTGCATGTCATTCCTGAACATGTGTATCTTCAGGATAAAAAGAAGTTCAAAACAGCGGCACAATAGTTGTCAACTTTGGAGACAATTATAGCAAGAGCCGTGTGGACCTGGAGTAACAAATGTGGTTTTTCCTTTCCCTGAGATTGGATGGAAAATCCAATATTTTCTGCCAGGTGGAGTGTGGAAATGCCTCTGGGGGCGGAAGAGAAGTGTTTGAGAGTCAGCTCTGTTAAGTTAATAAACAGCGTCGTGCCACAGGTTCTGCGGCTGTGTGCCTGCTAAGGAAAAGGACGGTGGTGGCTCGGATCGGCACTGGCACGGATTTTCTAAATGCGTATCAGAATTAGTAGTTGAAGAGGCAAGTGATTCTTTAAATCAATTTCTGCTTCATAAATGGTCTTGACATGGGAAAGAAAATACTTTATGAGATGTCACAAGAGACTGTAGATGGCTTTCCCATTTTGGCACATCTGCGAACTGAAACGTCTTGTCCTGAGGCTCGGGAATCTCAGACTTCTTGCTATACCGTTCTCTAACAAGGAAGGGAAGGGCTGTGTTTTTGTTCATAGGTCATATAGGACTGAATGTTTGAGCCCAGCTTCAATAAAACTTTTGCATTGCTGGTTGCTATGAGCTTGTGAATATGAGTTTATTTCTGTCTGCGCTTACAAGCCCTGCCACCTCCGCAAACGTGGCTTGCCGCTAAAAAATGGGAGCGAAATCGCAAAGGCTAGCAGCAGATCTATCCGCGCTCTCCACGTGCCGTAAACCTCGGCGGCGGCGCTCTCATGAACGTGCAAGAGTGGTGAAAAGGGCTTGTAAGCAAGGCTACAGGCTAGGGAGACTTAATGTATGGTGTCGCTCGGAGACCTTTGCTGCCTGTCATGCGCAGCCTTCAGAATAAACTTTGAGTTTTTGCCTCTGCTTGCACAATATTAATATCACCCTGACGCAGATGAAGTGTTTTGTTGCAAATGTGCTCCCCCAGCTACGTAGTAGGGAAATCATATAGCAGAGCCTTGGAGAAAGAGGGAGGGCAAGAGTGTGTTTACTTTTCCTCTGATGTATACAATGACTTAATATAGACAGAAATTATCTCATTGTGGAACATATGCATTGTTCTTAAACTCATTGATACTGTGAATATGAATTTTCCACTCTTCATAGTGGTACCACAGCTCCCTCAGAGACGCATTATTTCTTGTGAAGAATGATTACAAGTATTCTACCTTTTTCTTCTCTCCCAAGTTATTTTTTTTGTGTCTGGTACCCAAAACGTGGCTGACATTTACCCTTTTATCAGTGTCATGCTGCCATTCTCCCTGGGTATTCGTAAAACTAAGTATGTAACAGAATAGTGGATAAATACATTGAGCAGAATATTCCTGCACCTAATAAACAACCAAATTTAAGTTGTAAAATGTAATTTTGTGGTTTGCCTGCAGCTTTTCCTTTCGTGTTCTGCTGTTCTCCTTGTCTCTGAGGTGCTGAGCATCCACATAAAGAGAGGCTGCTTAGTGTTTACAGGCAGAAACTTTGTGCATCGTAACACAGTACGTTTTATTGCCTGCGTTTTTCTTGTTTTGCACAGGGAGAGGTGTTAATTGTGGTGAATTGCTTAATTCTTAACACTGCTGCTTGTTGTCCAAGGAGCTGTGCTTTAGTTAAATGAGTTGAGGAGTTCAGGGGAGAGCGAGTACTAGGCCTAGACAGTTCCTACAGGTTTACGCACCCACCTTTTGTGGGAGGGTAGTGGTCTCATGGGCTGGATTTGTTGTACACGTGGACTCTGCGTGGGTCTTCAAATTTGTCCCTTCTCGAGCCTTTTCTGTCTTCAATGCAGCAAATGTTAAAGAGGGTTTTCTCCTCCTTGAGGACTGGGATTCTGACCTGGAGGGGGAAAGCCAAGGAAAAGCACTCTTTCTGAATGCAGCGAGCGACCTTCTTGACTGCATTGCTTGATTTGGCGAGGTGCGGGGGCTGCAAGGCTACGTGCCTCCCGGGTTTGCTGTGAAAGCATGAAGGCTGATTTTTTATTTTTTTTTTTTCCAGATAAGTTTATTGAAATAACACCCAGGCCAAATGGCTGACATTGCATCTTTGTATAAGGTCTGACTTCACCCCTGTGCTTCTGTAGTGCTCTGCCGTGACTGGGATATGGATGAGAAGTCGCATTCCCTTTAACTACTCGGGTTGCCCATCACAGCTGCCTTCCTGCACAGAACTTACCAAGAGGGATGCCGAGGTGCGTGGTTTGAGCGCAAACACCCCGGATATGTCCGCAACAAATACATCAGTCTTATGAAATTCAATGGGCAAGTTGAGGTACCGGGTGTGATGTAGCTGCCAGCTTGGCATCTTCGCTTAATTGAAATGCACCTATCTCAAATATAACTGAAAGTAACAATTCAGACCAAATTAATTGCAGAGTACAGCACGTTACTGTCCGGGAAAGCAGCCGTTGATGCAATCCCATGGACTCGCGTTGCCGTGTCCTGCCTGGAGCTGAGCGCGCTGTCTGGGCCGTGGCTCTTCCCCTGCCCAGGGGATTCTGGTGCAGGTCTCGGATGCTCTTGTGGCCGGTGAAACAGCGCCTGTAGGAAAAATACTGCTGCTTCGGTTCTCCTGTTGGAGAACTGGGCTTCTGAGGGGAGTGTGGATGTTCAAGAAGTAGTAAAATATCCAGGAACTTGGTTTAGTGTAAAGATTGTGGTGTGTAAGTTTGAATTTTTTTTTTTAAATTTTTTTTAGTTAAAATCCCTGCTGGTGTCTCAGAATTAAGGCACTTTGCCCACCAATCTCAATTTCTGAATGTAGTTAAAACCTCTCATTTTTCAAGCTTGATTATTTAAATTTTTTGAAGGAAAAGGCATCTGTTGGAACAGACATCCCCCCTCCCGTGTTGGTTCTTTCATGTAGCTTCCATAATTAGTTCTGCTGCTTAGCATTACATGTGGACAGAAGATGTTACGTTGATAGGTGCACCAGGCTGAAAAAACCTAGTTCTTAATTTCAGCAAATATGTAGTGTATTACAAAGATTTAATTCTGCAGCAATAGCTGCAGTAGAAGCCTTTTGCTGCAGTAGAAGAGCAGAATGATTTCTGCAGGAACAACTCATAGTGTTAACGTAACTCTGGCTTATGCTTGCACTTAAGGAAATAATATCCCTCACAGAGGGAAAATTTATTCTTTGTTTAGCAAGGTGGGTGAATGCAAAGGATCTTGAAGAGTTAATGTTTTAAGGCTAACTTTGCCAACTCCATCTATGCTATGTAAATACGCAAATTATTTCTGTGTGAAGAATTTCTGCATCGTTTTAGGTGGGTAATTTGCTGCAGTCTCAAATCGCTCGACTGCTTTTTCAACACTATCTCTTCTATACGCTAATTTTCTGGTATTCTGTGGATTTGCTTGCTTTTGCTCTTAGAGCAATGTAATGACTTCTGGGAGCAAATTTCCAAACAGCAAATTGATGAGGTAGGAGTGTAAAAAAAACATTAATACATCTACTGGCATCGCACGCTGTAGTACTGGGGGAGTCGATGACAAAAAAATATTCGGATCTGTTCGCTTACATCCGTGCCTCCCTGCAGTTGCTTATGGCTGTAAATGCAATGCAGAGATAAGGCTCTAATTTCAGAGCATCAGGGGAACCCCCGACGCACGGCGAGCAGCGCGTTGAAAACGAGACCGCGGAACTGCCTTGTGCTTCTGATGCTCGGCGTGGGAGTTCCCTGCAGTAAAGGTAATTCCCTGAAGCAGCAGTTGCTAGCGGCGTCGAGAGGAAGGAAGGAGAGGAGATGGGAGATCCAGTTTAATTTCAAAGCCTTGATTTATTACGCCTTATTGAAATCTGTTCAGCAAAGGCATCTTGTTGCCAGGGGAGCTGGGATTCCTCATACCGCATCACTCTTCCTCCACCTTCCCGCTTAGTATGCAGGGGAGAGCTGCATCATCCAGCAAGGGTATCTCCCGTCTCCCACCTCCGTCTCGTGCTCAGCAAAGCAAGCGGCAGCGGACACGGGCAGCCCCGGCTGCTGATGCTCTACTAATAACCTTCAGGCTCCTGCGGCAAGGTTGTTGGCTCTGTCGGCTGAAAGCTGCAACTTCATTTCCCGTGTCGGCTTCTCCGGGGTGTCCTTTGTCTCTAAAGCAAGCGCCCTTTTAAATAATATAAAAAGGAGGGATTATATTTTCCTTTTAGAGCATGCCGTTGGAAATGTTGCTGCTGGAGTAGCAACATTTGTACTAAAAACCTGCTGTTAACGAGTAGCTTTCCTCCCTTAAAAGAGGGAAATACATGTGTGATAAGGAGACTGAAACAGATGGTCTCAGTGCGTTTGCTTTGATCAGCGAATTTAGAAACAAGGCGATTTGAGGGCTCTTGTCCCACAGCGTTAATTATCCTGGGGGTCTGCAGAGCAGGGAGAGAAAGGAGACGTCTAATCACAAAAACTTGCTTTCCCGTGCGGTGCGCATTAAATGGAAATCCCTTTGTTTACTTGAATGGTGCAATGAATACAATCTTCCTTGCGAGATGTGAACCTTGCAGTGTGACTTGGCTGGTTAAAGCAATTATTACACGTAGGGCTTTCCCAGAACAGCCATCTCTGCTGTCATCTTGCTTTTCAAAGTGACTCAAGTTTTTTCGCCTGTAACCAATGCAAGGTGGGGGGGAAGTCACTGCTAATTAGATTATTGCCCATCTGCATGTTAAAGTCACTGTCTCGGCTTTTGTCCTGTGTCTTACTGATATTGTGTGGTAGAGATGAGATAATCTTTCCGTAGCCCTCTGCTTAGCCGGACTTCAATTCTATTCTCTGCAGCCAAACTGTGATTGTATGTGATTTTTTTTTAGACTACCTGAAACGCGAATCTGAGTGCCAGAGGCTGTGCGAATGAACAGCATCACTTATGCAGGTACTAAATACAGCATCTGCGCTGAAAAATTACTCTAGAAATGTCAGAATTAGTGGGACCCTGTTTTTCAAACTAACCTTGTTGCATAGAATATATGGAGATTTCAGTTCCGTTTGTGTGTGCATTTTTACGTGTTCTAAATATCAGCCCAGGTCTTGGTGACTCTGCACTCAGACTCGGCTCTTGACAAGTAAATCATGTCAATCATTAATATCTTTGTGGTTTTGCACAGCCTTTGGTGAAGGCATTGGTGTACCAAAAAAAAATCTATTTTTATCTAGTCTGGAGTGAGTTCAGTATGAGAGCACTGGAAGTTATGTATACTCTCAGCCCTTTAAATAAAACTAGGAAAATTGATTTTTTTTTTTTTAAAGAAAAAGCTGTAGGGAAGCTTCTAGTTGTGTTTTCAGACAGACCGCGTCTAAAAAAGCTTATGTTGAAACTTTAGGGGGGTGTGTATAGGGATTTGCAATATGAACTGCTGTACACCTGAGGATGTTAGCTTCTCTGAACTGCGCTACGCGTTTGGACACGCTGTGGTCAAATGTTCCTGGACGTGAGGTGCGGCTTAATCAGTAAAATCCCTGTTAGCGAGAATATTTTTCACTTGCATCTTTTTCCAAGTCCTTTGTGGCTTTTCCTCAAACACGAGGCTATATGCAGGCTGTTCTGTCCATGAAGTTGTGCCCCACACGTGGAAGAGAACATTGCTCTGTGTTTCTTAAACCACTATGAAATTTGGTGGTGAAATAGCAGTAAGGTCCTGTTAAGGAATTTCATGAGCCTTATTTTCCAAATAAGGCACTAATTTCTACATAAATGCTGCCAAAACCACATATTTTTTTTAAAAGAATCTATGGTGGTTACAGCTGCTGGGATGGGACCAGGCAAGCAGGGAGGGAGAATGATTTTTCTGCTGTTTTGCCCTTAGGACTGCAGCTTTCACTGTACTTCCATCCACGCTGCGTACGAAAGGTGCTGTGCTTCGGTCTGTGCCGACTGAAGCAATACTTTTATATTTTGCTAAATGCTGCGGTACTCTGCCTCCCGCAGATAACCGAGAATGCGTATGGTACCGAGCCCGAGTAAATGGCTAGTAGGCACGTGGGGTGGATGATTTATTGCATGGCCTACGTATAAGCTGCGCTTACCATTTCCCTTTGTATATGCCAGAAGAAACTTTGTCTTCAACAGATTCCTTTTGATAGCAATAGCTACTCTATAAAACCAGATTTTTTTCCTTATTTCTCTCCTACTTAAATGGCTGAGTGAGGTTTGTGTTATGTGTTCTACGCTTGCCAGGAGGAAATAGAGGTCAGGTGTCCTACACCTCAGATTTTTCTGGGCATGTATCTGTCAAATGTACCAAATCATAGCAAATAAAAGGTCTGCTCTTGAGCTGAGGAACCCAGAACCGGGCTGTTGCCTTAAACCCAGCCTGGCATTGTGCGTGCTGCCAGTGCATGGTGTAATAATTGCTGGACTCTGCTGTTATCAAAAGGATTAATTAACAAAAAGCTTTGCCAAATGGCTTAGGCGAGTCTTGCACTGGAGGAAAGGCTGGTAGCCAGAGGTTTGTATTTACTTGCATTGGTGTTTCAGATGGGAGTTTATCAAAATTTCTTAACTTGTTTGGCTTTAACGGTGCTTCTCAGCTTGTGGCCTGAAGGGGAAATGAGGCAGAAGAAACATGCCCTTGGCTTGTCCTACAGGCCAGCAGCTCGGAGGCATACTGAAAGCGTTTGTAATTTATTTGAAGCATGACGAGAATTCGAGACCTTAAAACATCATTCTTCTAGAAATCTGGCTTCCAAAAGCCCGAGCTAGTCACTTGGGGACAGCTGTCACCCTCTTTTCCTCCAGGTAAAACCCCTGTGTAAATTGACTGGCACAAAGGGGCTCGTTAGGTGACGAGCATGGTGGCAGGAGCAGCCCTGACTTTCAAAGGACGGTGCCGAGACCACGATTATTCGAGGTGCGTGTCCTACTGGAAAACCTCAGCCTTCCAGCTGACGTGGAAAGGAGGAGCACGGGGAAATTACTCAACTCTCTGCGTGAGAGAGAGCTGAGGTGCTGGGTAACTTTTAACTGTATTTTCCTCAGAGGTTTAAAGGTGAGCTGGTATCTGTACACCTGCAGACAGCGCCAAGTAGGTGTAAGGGATGCATTACATTGCTAGATCTGCTGGCAGCCAAGTAGTCTTTCAAATTCTATTTTATTCTTTTCCTGAAGTGCCAAGTCCCAGCATCTGGACGTGAAAGCCCTCCTGCCTTTTCTAGCTGATGTAAAGCACGTAAGTGCAATGTTAGCAGAGGGGGAGATGAGCCTTGGGAGACAGCTGAAATGGGGCAGGACTGAGCTCTTTGGTAGAAATTCGGTAGCTCTTTCAGGTAACTGTACTTCGGTTCCTCGGCAAGATAGATGCTTTGCATCTCCTGCCCGCTGAACCCTGGGAAACTGGACTGGGGGAAGAGGGGAAGCGTGTGGGGTTAATTCTGGGTGATTGCAACCCTGAATTTGGAGCGGGGAGGAAGCTCAAGGGGCTCCGCTTCTGTGCTGCTTAATATGGATTTAATTTTGATGAGATGATTGCAGCATTGTCGAGCCGCCTTCTGCCTAAGGGAAGGTTAAATGCTTGCAGAAAACATGTCCAGGTTTCTGAAGAAAGATGAATTTGGCTGCAAACTTGGGTTTATTACCAAGTGATATTGGGGTTGATGAGAACAAGTAAGTTTGTTTTTTTCCTGTGTGTCTGTAGAGGGCTAGTGTATTGCCTGGACTCCAGGGTGAGTTAAATCCCCCAAATTAATAGTGGAACTTTTATTGAAATGAATGTTTGTAGTTCATTAATGCAGTGGTTGTCTTTAAGTAATGAGAAATAAAGGTCTGACCCAGCCATGTGGCAACGCCCTTGTGAGGGCTAAAAGTTACCACTGCGCTTTTATGGAAGTTAGAAAATTGATCTGAGGAACCCTTGACACAATATTCGAGGCTTTAATTTTTCTTAGCTTTATTGAATTGAAGCCATCAAAGCCTCAGGTGCCACTTTTGACACCACTTCTGTGGTTTTCACTGGGAAATGAGGATGAATGCTAACAGATCTGCTAACAAGCGGTACGATGCTTAATAAGGTTAAGCTTCCACTAATGCTAGCCTTAATTTTTACTCAGAAGGAAAACGTTGGCCCCAGATGTCAGCAGGAATGATGGGGTATTTCTCATCTTCCAGTTGCAAATGCCACAAGCAGGAAAAACAGCGGCCACGTGGCTGGGCAGCCGGTTGCATTGATTGTCTTATCTATAAACCGTCCTCACGGGGGGAAGAAAAATGGTTGAGCTTGAGTGTATAAGAGGACATCAGAGCACTGTCATGGGCAGGAGTTGGGAAGGCAGCACAGCCTGGAGTCTCCTTAATTAAGGTAACACGACAGATCGCACTTGGGTAGTCACGAGGCTTCATCCGAATAGTAAGTTGAGGTGAATTTTATAGCAACAGCACTTGGGATTCATGTAATCTGTATTTGCATTAGCATTGACTGGGAAGCTTGGCTGCAGGTAAAATGTTCTACAGACACTTCAGACCGGTGCGAGGTGGATGGTGCGCGCTGACAGGCTGCGTGGAATGTCTTGGCCAGCAAGCAGCGGAGACTCGGAGAGGATATGTCAATGCCAAAACTCAGTCTTATTTAAAACGCAGCCTCAAGAGGGAGGTTGAAGTGTTGGTTCCCTGGATTTCCTAATGGCTGCGCTGTTGGGCATGATTCAGGGTCCAACTAGCTTATCTTGCCGAACACCAAGGTAAGTGTCTTGGAAATTAACGGGAAGGGTGAAGAACTGTGGGGTTGCAGGCAATTTAAGTGAGTAAAGATCAAAATGACACTGACTATCGGATGTAATAATGAAGGTACCAGATGACTATTTCCCAAAGGCAGAGTTTGGTGGCGTTGCACAGTCTGAGATTTTGGACCGTAACGATTGGAAGGTGCGTAAAACCCTGCCCACGCAAGACAGGTGCTGCTGGCATAACGGCCACCCACCAGCAGCGTTAGGAAAGTTTTGTCTTTTCTCCTGACAGTGGAGCTGCTGTTACTGTATTTCTTAATCTGGGAGCAGAATGGGCAAAAAGCAGGGCTTGGGATGGAGGCATCTGGAGGGTGGGAGTCTAGTTCTGATCGTTGCACCCCTTGGCTGTGCTTTCTTTTGCAAACAGTGTTCATGAAAATAAAAAAAGTTGCCAACCTGTTGATGGAGTTGGCTTGGCTCGGGAAATACAAGGAATGCTTCCCTGCAGCAGTTTGTGTACAGTGCTTTGAGCCTTTTGGAGAGACGGAGGCAATCCTGTACTTCTGATTTTTCTGTAGTGTAGCAGTTGGATTAAGTTTTCAGGATGCAAGACTCCTGTGTTTTTTAAAAACAAACCAAACAAAACCCCGAGGAATTTCAGCTTGTTCCTAGATGGGATCTGAACAAACCTGTTTTCAGGTGAATGTCTGAACTATCTATCAAGGTACAGGGTTTATTCAGTCTCTGCTGTCAGAGTCACATTTAGAATTTTCTTCATCTCTAAGGCTATTCTATGTTGAAATACCAAAAGATGAGATCCAGTCTCTAGAATCTAGTGGTCTTAGACCACTAATATTTAAAAAACCCCTAAGCCTTGCTTGTTCAAAACCTTGTGTTCCTCCATCCGCTCACCAAGATCTTTATACCCCCTGACCACTGTAACTACAGAAGTGCTTTTGCAGGTTGCATCTCTTGACAGAATCCAAAACTATTTTAACAGATTTGTCAGTTCAGTGCCGAGTTGGAAGGAAAAGGGGTTATCTGAGCAGCCTTGATGTCTGGTCGGCATTGCCCGGGTGAGCAAGGCTGCTGAGCTGGCTGGCAGCTCCTCGTGCTTCCCTCGACGCTGCTGGTGTAGGCAGAAGCTCTCCCTGAGCGTTTCGGACAAGATCTCCCCAGGGAACAGCTTAGAGTGGGGGAAACCTCAGCTTTGTGCGTTCGCAGCTTGTCCTCGCCAAAATAAAACCAGTGACGGGCAGTCAATGTGAATGAAATCTGAGCGGTGAGTCATTCCCCTGAGAGAGACCTTGTTCAAAATCATGACGCTGAAATGAAAGGTATTTCTTTTGGGCTTCTCCTGCTCACATCCCTTTCTGTGCTGGTGGCAGGGAGGGGAGGTCGCCTCGAGTCGAAAACATTCGTTCCGGTTATCGGTCTCGCTGGCAGAAAAGGCGATCGCAGAGCCCTGAGCGTTACTGGGATTCCCCGCTCTTTATTTATTTATAGGTCTCGAGCGCTGCTGAAAGCAACCAAGAGGAGAAAGTACTGGGCATACAGAGTGGCAGGCGGCTCGCTCCGAGCAAAGCATGAATGGGGTGGTTGGCTTTGACATCCTGCTTAATGCTGATGCAGTTAGCATAATGGTAACACCCCCCTCTAAATCATTCCTTTAGCATGCTCACTGGCAGATTTTGCACGGATTTTGCAGACTGATTAAATTTCAAGTCACTGTCTGAAGTGTGGGATAGATGGGATAATGGGTCTACTGAAAGATGTCAGCTTATTTATTAAAATTTGGGAGGGTACCAAACAGAAAGAGCTGATTTCTGTGGAATTAAATGGGCAATACCTTTTTTTTCCTCACTTGCAAGAGACTCCCTCAGCCAGAGTGAGTGAAGCATCTTTTTCTTTAGCCTTGGGCAGCTACAGCTCTATTTTTTTTTTTTTGATCACAAGGCAGGTAAAGTCAAATGCAAGATATGGACTGTCAAAATCAGAAGTCAGGTCTTAGGCTTAGAATATTTTGTGATAAGGAAGCTGAAAGATCTACTTTTGTGCGTGTTCACTTGATCAGACTCATTTCTTGATGGAAAATAAGCATAAAGTATGCCAAAGTCTATTTTAATTACGGTATTCTCATAAACCTTGAAATGGTAATGCTTTAAAGGGGAGCTGCTTTTAAAACACGGGCTGGGAGAAGGGATTATAGCTCATCATTAAGATCACTTTCCAGTCTGTAAAAGTCAGTGGCGTATACCATGTCAAATATGTCTTCTGTACTTGCAGCAGGAAATGTAGCTATTCCATAGTTTTTCCCAGGTGTATATGTTTGGTTTTGGTTGTTTTTTTTAAACAGCCGGTAAAAATCCAGGGGCAGATTGGACTGGATTTTTAGATATTTAGGCATGTAAAAAGCAAATAGGTTTACTTACGCTCATTTGTGCTCCTTTTCAGTTTCCATGGAAGTCAGACATCAGCCCTCCCTTTCTTCTGGAAGTTTCAAAAGATTCTGGTTGTGGGTTTTTTAGCTGGCATATGCTAAATTTTTATGTCTGTCTATTATTACAGTTAGCAGTAGTTTCACATTTCTTAAACCGAAATGCTATGAATAATGTGTGTTTAGAGTATTGATCTGTCAAATACCCTTAAGGTAGCTACATTTGACTTGGATATTTATATTTCAACTTCAATTTGAGTAAGTCATAAAAATGTCTTATTTAGTAAATCTCTTTGGCTTAGATATATCTGAAAGTGTATGAACTACATAAATATTTACGTGCTGTGTGTTTTCTGAGATATGCATAGTATTAAACTGGGAGCAATGATTACACAGATGGATAGCTGCACCTGAGTGGAGGTAAACCTCGTGTCACTGGACATGAGTGGCATTTCAGGAAAACAAGGTAGAAATGATGAATATATTTTGGATTGATTTTTTTTTAAATGAGTTGGTGATTTGACTTAAGCTAGAGATTTTTGGTTTTGAAGTCATACATCCCAAAGGTAATTTTTGTGTTGCAGTTTCGCTAAACCAACCACAAAGAATTGGGAAGCAGGTTTTGCCAGGCTTGATGACATACAGTGACGCTTACTTTTTCCGTAGTTACAAGTGGATGTAACCAACATTTCTGCTCTCGAGTGCCTAATCCTTAAGACCTCCAGCTAAAACCAACCCAAGTATCAATTGCTGCTCCCAAACTCCTACGCTGAAACTTTATTCCTTTTCTCTTCTGTGCTTTTCACACTTAAACATATTTTTCTTTTTATCATGGTTGTGCCTTTGAAGGTAACTGGGTCAGTGTAGATTGCAAATTTTCATTTTCTGGATATATCTTTGCTGCTCCTAGGTATTGGGGGCTTGGAGGGAAGATAGGGCTAAGAAGTCATAATTTGAATCTCACTTTTTTGCTAGAGCAAAGATTAGCTTTAGTGAACATAGTTCTTTCCCTCTCTTTCCCAAACGCAGGCTCAAAGTTGCTGTGAAGTTCCTCACAGGTATAAGTCTTTGAGGAAAAATACTTAAAGCCTGGACAGGACCGCAGTTCCATCCTGCACAGTGCGTGGAGGTGCTGGCCAGGATGACCTGCTGAGCCAAATTCTGCTCTGCACAAATTCCGCTCTTTTCTCCTGCGGGCACTGAGAAATACCTCCCTTATAGTTTGAATGGCAATTGAGAATATTTTTCCAGAATCCCAAGTCGCTCGGTTAACAGTGCGCGCAGTCCTTCTCTGAAACGAATTGCATGGGAATAACACGGATCATAACTGGTTTAAGTGATTTACCTTGGCATTATTGGGTGGCAGTTCTGTTGTGGTGCTCATCGTGCTGCCTGGAACTGCTGGATAATGCAGTGATGAGGTTAAACGAGGTGGGCAAATGCAAGTGAAATGATCTGTGATATCTGTTCTCTGGACTCTAATTTTATTCAATAGCTAAAACAAGGTGGGGAAGAGGAGGAGGAAGAGGAGGCCACTTTCCCAGGTATTGTGCCTTTGCGAGCAGAATTATTAACTTCAGGTGTTCTCCTTAACAGATGTCTGAAGCTAAATGTAAGACCCTAACTTGTGAAGCGGTGTACCAATTTTGACAAGGTTTTTGTAAGCCGGTGTTGGTGAAATGGCAGCGCAGTGGAAGGCTGGTGAAAGAGCGGTAACTGCTGGGGAGGGTTATGGCCTCGGCGAAGAGCAAACTCACTGGGGGAAGCAAGTAGAAAATTCCTGTCAGTTCTCGGAACGTGTTGCTTTTAGCTCTGGTTACGGGAAGAGGAGCCGTAAGCACGTAGCGCTGAAATGCATCCTGGTGTTAGCCTTGTTTCCAGCAGTGCCAACGTGTGGCGTGGTGGCAAATAGCTGCTGAAGTCATCGCTCTGGAAAAACCTGCGCTTTTGCTTTTTTCTTAAATCTGTAGCCTCACAACTACTGTTAGAAGCACAACCAGCAGCCTGCTGGTATATCCCGTGAATGGTTATCCCCCACCTTGTGCACTCTCCGGGACTTCTGCTTTTGAAATGGTACGCGTTCTTCGCAAAGTTTTTGCTCAAAGCATCCCGTTAGCTTTAGCCTTTCTCTAATGCAAGCTCAGGCTTATAGCTGGCTGCTCTCCCCTACTGTCCTTGGGTGGAATGCAGGCTAGCAGATGAATTCCAAATGTTTAACAGAAAAATTGCTCTAAAATATTTATTCAGTAATTTGGTTTGAACAGCTTTTGCTCTCCAATTTAATCAACTATTTTATACCCACTTCAGGCTGCAGGTAATAGACGGAACTGAATGTTTTGTATTTTACCTCTTTTGCATTATTCATAGCCTATTGTCTCTATTCTCATCTTGTGAGATAAATGACCTCTGTTTTCAATAGTTAGGTTTGATTTATTCTTTCTTCAGCCTGTATAATATTTAAACAATTCCCAGACAGATTTGGAAAATATCTTTGGAAGACACAAAGCGTAGGATTGCATTGATCTGGCATCCGCTGATGCATCACAATGATAGCATCCATTTGAGGCGAAAGCAGACCAAGAACTTACATTTGAGGATTATAAGTTGTCTTTTCCACAAACCATTTTTTTTTTTTTTTTTTACTGGCAATATTAGAAAACCAGTTCCTTTTAATCTTATCCTGATGACTCATCTGCTCTTTGATACTATAAGGCAGCGGCCTGAGGGGCTGTGCTGTGAGGAGCGCCAGGGATAGAGGTTAAACCTAAATCATATAAAACAGAATACGTTTTTATTGGTGGTTTTCATTTCAGCAATAGTGATGTCCTGGCAGTGTACCCTCCTGCAGTGACAGGAGGATGGCTAAGAGTGAGTTTGGGGGAACACAGCAAGAGCTTGTAGCCCTGAGAATTGACCCTCACTGTAAAATGGAAGTTTATTTTACAGGGAGCAACGCAAAAATAAAAAAGGTGATTTGGGGCAGAATAGTGTGGTTTTGACCTACTTTTAGAGTTGGACAATCTATTTGTGCCTGATGTCTGTGTCAAATCCTGCCTAAGGGGGGATAAAGTTTATTGCCTGGAGGAAGAATGCTTCTGACGTGTGGATAAATCGCTCTTTACCTGAATTACCTCTTCAGTTCTTTCCTACATGAAATCTTTCACTTGAAAGAACCTAATGAGTAGTTTAAGTGCTGTGCAAACAGAGAGTAAGGCAGTAGCCACTTGTGCAGTGACACAGCTAGTTTGTACTCATTGCTTATTTTAAATGGGGGGGGAACCCTGGTTTGAATCCAGAGATGACTTTTGAGTGGTTTCTTCTGCAGGAGGATGAAGAGTGAGAGTGCGTGGCTTCACACGCATGTGCACGTGTCGGGGAGCTGTTGTGCAGCGTCTGTTCTATTATTTCTCCATTTTTGGCAAGTCCGTGAAAATAGTCTTGTGCTTAATCAAGCTGTTGATGTACATCACAAAGCAGTGATCTCATGGAGAAACTTGCTTAGAAAGTACTTTTTTCAACTATTGTAGCAAATTTAGCCAAGCATTGAAACACTTCAAATTTTTTTTCTTGTTTCTGTGCCAGAAATATTTTAACCACATTAAATATCCTTGGATATCTTTGTATGAGCTAGCGATAACTTTTCTTATGTCCGTGAGCCAAGAAGCTAATGAAGGTTGCACAGTTCAGTAAAATATTTTTCTCGGCCGTGCTGCCGTAAGGAAACGGTTGTGGAAGTTTCCCTGGGTTGTAATAAAGAGCAACGAGCGGTGGAATGAGAGGAGGCAATTTCCTCCGAAGAGGAAATTTGGGTAGGAAATATCACGCTGTGCGCAATACTGGGGTTTGGCCGTTTGCTGTGGGATGTAGGCAGTCCAATCAACTGGAAACTTGGGGCAGTGGAAGTAGGTATTGGTTTCCTTCCTCCGTAGATTTGACTTGTGGTTCTAAAAAGTTAAAATACCGTATGGTTGGTATCTGGGAAGAGGAAAAGCTTAATGTGAGTAAAATAACAGGCGAGGCTGTAGGAAGACAGCCTGCTGGGAGGGGAGGTTTTTGCTTGCTGAGCGTGTGCAAATGTGCTAGTGAAAAAGAAACGCTGAAACTGCTTATTCGGGGTGGTCTGCTCCCAAAGGATGGGTTCCGGGTTCAGTTGCCGCACTCATTCAAGCACTCATGCCATGCGCTCCATGCAAGAGGACAGGAGTGCCTTTGCGCATCTTTTTGTGACCTGTTAGCTCACCTCATTTCAGTTTTTTTTTTTAAAGTGTCAAATGAATATTTTCCAGTGCCGTACAGAAGCAGGTTTCAAGTTTGTACCTGATTCCGTTGAGAGGTGGGGTTTGATCCTGGTGTCTCGTACTCGCTCCATGCTGCTGAGCCTGATGCTGTGGATCTGCTTCCTTCTGCATACATCACCACCGTGAACTTGCTCCTGGAGAACTGCAGCTGAGCCACTGTTGCTGATGGAGCAGCATGGAAAATCTTTTCCACAGTTTTATTCTCCCAACAGCTTTAAAAAAAACCCTAAAAACCAAACAATCAAATTCTCCCAAACCACAGATGCAGTACCTGAGCCTTTTGCTTCAAAGCAGCTTAGGATTTCTGCAGATAAATACCTCCCTCCCTCTTATTTCTTTTCCAGGAACGCAGTTTGTTTTCCCTATACAATGTGATTTGAGCTCTTAAATACGTTAGTCTGTAAACTGGTGACCAGCAGAGATGTCTTTCATTCAAATTTTAAGCCAAAACTGGTAGTCTTTGACAAAACCACATAGGTTTTCACTTTGACACTAACCCTGTGAAGTCTTGACCAGTCATGCAGTTATAAAGAGAAAGTTTTAGCTTTTTTTTATTTCTCCCTGTCCGTACAGAGGAGTGCTTCTGTTAGCAGGGTACGTGTATGGTGTCATGAACTGCGTTTTGAAGATGCTGAGGTCACAAGTGTGGGCGGGGGAAGCTGGTAAAGAGGGTGAGGGCAGCCTCTGTTGTACATGAGAAGTTGGTAGATGACCAGTGACAGCTGATGAAACAGCTGCAAATGTCACGTATGAGGTTGCCTAATATGCGGCGTAGCCCAACCATGTATCACTACTTGTATTTTAGGTTTGCTCTGAAAAGATATTATGGATAAATCCGGAGGACTGTGCTTTATTAGTCAAGGCATGCTTGCTCGCTGCCGTTCAGAGATGATTATGGCTTTGGGTTTAAGGACTCGGTTGGGGTTTTGTGATGCGATGGAAGCGCTCTGTGAAGATCCTTGCTTTCAGCTAGCTTTGGCTGCGGAGAGCTTGTGGAAAGGTCCAGGGTGACAACAGAGCCGGTGCGTGTAGGAGCCGACCCCCTTCCACGGTGCCGCCTGTACCAGACAGACACGTGCGGGTGCTTGGAAGGTGCTTGTCGCCGCTTTATTTTACGCGGAAATGGATTACTGATCTGAAAGCCTAGTGACCCACGCTTGATGTTGGTCACTAATGGGCCTCTCATTCAGAACCGCGGTATAGCTGCAGCTTTAGACACCTTCTTTGTGTGTCGGGTGTGGATACTGCATGGACTGTAAAGATTTAATTTGTACCAAAGCCCTTGTTGCAAGCTGTGTTTACAAATAAAGAAAGAGTACTGGAAAATTACAATCTGAAATATGTGTGAATGGTTGAATAAAATCTCCCTGGTCCTGTACGTGTGTGTGACTTGTATCAGTTCCTTGCGATGTGCAGTAAATTGAATGGTGTTCTCCGGGGGGGGG
>VXBL01001724.1:60153-175642 GCA_013400195.1 Aramus guarauna
GCAGTAGATGGATGCTGGGGGGGGGGGGGGTGAAGAAATGAGGAGTACAAATGCACTGGTTGAGAAGAATAAACTTATAGTAAAATAGTCCTCTCGCTCATCTTTGGATTCTTTTGTTTTGGTGTATTAACGTTTAGTGTGCTTAGGTGTTACCCAAAGCCTGTAATTTTTCTTTGATAATTAAAAAAAAAAAATCTCGGTGCTCTCAGCTTGTGGAGGGTTCTAGGAAATTGTTTGTGGTTTAGGGGCATGGACAGCTGTAACAAAATATTGTTATAACTACACCAATCATATGTGCCATCAGCAACAGTTTTAAAATAAGCCATTTGAGGTTGCGTGTTTTCTCCTCTTCACACAGCTTGTTCCGTGGCTGTAGTAGTCACTTCTAAGATGACCATGGTGATGTCTACAGAGATGCTCTGTAGAAGGGCCTGTAACTAGTTGGCTGACACATTAGGGTAAATAGCTGCTGCAATGATCAGCAGAGTGCAGACAGCCTTGTATTTTAAAGTCAGCTCAGTAAAGGAGATGTTTAAAAGCCCATCTGGAATTTGATTTGGTTCCCCAGCTGTGCCAGGTTAGCTGCTGCTCCATGGCCCAGGACAGTAAACTCTGCTGTCGTGGCAAAAGGGATTCCCAGGATGGGCTTGCAAGAGACTGTGGAGGTTGGTTTGGGGTTTTGTGGTTTTGTTTGTTTGTTTGTTTTTTTCCTTGCAATGTGGCAAAATAGTATTAGAAGCGTTCATTATGTTTAGAAATTACTTAAAGCGTTATCATGTGAGATTTCTTTTAGGGGATATGGAATATCTTTGGTCTCTGTATCAGACTCCTCTTGTTCCCAGGTGCTGTAGAACATAGGAGAGGAAAAGAAAGGTGCCAGTCACCCAAATGGCTGTTGTGAAACATACCTTCTGTGAAGAGCAAACAGTGACACTACTTTAAAGCCTCTGTTATTACCTCAGCCTTTGCTATAAGCAAGCTTTTTGCTTTTTCTTACTGTTTCTAAGGACCAAAGCCAGCTACTGCACAGAAGGCAGCTAATGAGGGACGCTTGTCTGCTTGAGTGAGCTGATGTTGCCGGCTCTTCACATGGTCCACAATTAAAAAGAAGCTTCATGTCAATCTTGCAGCTGGTAAAGACAGAAAGCTGCTCAGCCTTGCTGCTGTATGGACGCTGTGCAGGTGTACGTCTTCAGGTGTGTGTGTGTTTGTGTCGCTTTGGTTTCCACCCTCAGCAATAGCCCCATCTCTTTGGAACGGAGGCTTGCATGTCTGCTCTCTGTTTATAGCAATAGACTTTCGTTGCAACGTAGTTAGTGAGAATCAAGCCAAATAGCTAGGTGAAATTTTATAGAGAACAAAGTAGATGTGAATTTTGAGGAAGCTCAGCTGAGCAAACAGGACCTGATTGAAAGAAGATACAGCACAGAAGTAAGGCTGTATTTTCAGGTGGTTTTCGGTTGCGTGCTAGACTGCAAAATGCCTGCTGTTGTGTTTAGAAATCTACTGCTACAAAATCTGGGCTTTGTAACTGCCTTTCATTCTCACACCAACGCAGAAGAAAGACTCGGTGGTTCAGAGACAGCGGTTCTGCTGCAGAAGGCCTTGGTGTCATAGACTTGCAAAATGGTTCCTCTGTGCAAATTTATGTTTTGAACAGAAGGTTTTCCTAGAAGGAGAAAACAGCTGTCTTGAGCTCATCCCTTTATGACTCCGAGATGCTCTGACAATTTGGGTACAAGGACTTGTTAAATGATTTCTTACTGTTGACTTAACTGCTTCATTTGGGATCCTTGAAGGAATCACCAGGTGGAATAGGTGGAAAAACACTCCCTTCATAGAACTTAGCCAGCTGTCATGCAGGTTTTTGAAATAAGTTTTCGCTAGACACTGTACTGACTGACTTCATTTGAATTAGTCTGCTTCCAAATAGGCGTGAGGCACAGGAGCCTTTTTCAAGGAGCAGTGAATGATTGAACGTGCTATATTTTCTCTTGATCTGATAAACACGTAAAGCGACATTCCAAAGTTGGAGCTGATGGGCTCTCATACCCTTTGCTAGAACATGTCCCGGGAAGTCTCAGGCTTCAGGGTTGTAAAGATGAAGTAGAAAGGGTCTTTGCACAGTTGGTGCTCGAGTACAGAAAATCGATGATCGTCTACTTGGCTGTTCAACTCATACATCTAGTGGCACTGCTGAAGTTACCCGGTGGTGGTTCCAACATCTAGCTGTCGGGTTGTCCTTCATAGGTGACCTCGGACGTGGGATGCCAAGCAGGTTGGTCTAAAGTTACAGCTGCTTGTCTTGCCTCCGTTGTTAATGCGTATATGGTTCCTCAAGCAGCGCTTTAGCAGCTGCAGTCGTAGTCCTATGCCATCTAAGGAGCAGTGGTGGTTGTTTCTCTGAAGCCGTCCCTCCTCACGCTAAAACTGAGCATTGCTCTGTCAGATGGAAAAGATACCACATGTCAGCTAATGATTTGCTTAATAGCGCAGTTAAGCACCAGTGCAATCAATCTAGTGACAGAGTTAAAATTATCTCCTAATTACATTGAGAATCAAAGAAATCCTGGCTTGTGGGGGGAGGAGGGAAGCAGGAAAAGAGATTGCATTTAAATGCGGTTCTAGGAAGGTTGGGGGCATAAAAGGAAACGTGTCATCCCGGTAAGGTGAGCCTGATGCTCGTGTGAGTTACCTCTAGCCAGATCAGAATGAGCATTTTAAGCCTCTTGCTGGGCTGAAAATGGTGTGGGAAAGCTTGAAATCTATTTTGGACCATGCGGGCCTTATTTCTGTTTATCTTTCCAACTTCCTTTTACGCAAAGTCCATGAGCATTTGGTTTTGTTTTGTGTTTTTGGTTTTTTTTACCCAGAAGTAAGGCACTGCCTAAAGTAGTGTCAGAGGTGTTGATTCTCACGTTCAATTACTTTACAGGGGGGATAGTAGGGCTGTCATACAGTGCCTCGCTGTAATTCTGCCGGTACCCACAAGGATACAAGGTACCGGGTGGTCCCGGTACCAAAGGATATTTCCATGGAATCGCGGGGGATCGGTTGTGACTTGGCAGCATGGAGGTGGCTATGAAAGAAATATCCACAGGGGCTCCTGCAGCCAATACCAACTTCCTGGTACGCAGCAAGGGCCCATGATGCTGATGACATCTGTAACGCGGATCAGTGAAGTAACAGCGCTGCAGCGTGAAGTTGAGTTGGCTTTACATGCTCGTGGCTTTCAGCCAGCAGGGATGAAGAGTGCTCTGACTTCCTGCTGTGATTTCTGGGAGGGGGGGGCTGGGGGATTTAAACATTATATAGGAGCTGCCTCTATCCAAGGAAATTACATATGGATCTGACGCTTTGGTAAGAGGAGTGATTTGGACAGGATGCTGCCCTAGAGATCTTGCTCCTTTTGGTGAAACCAGGTAATTAATCTTCCTTTATTACACAGATAAGACTTTCTGTCTGGAAAATGTAGAATTCTAAAACAGGAGTTTCAAACTAGCTGAGTTAAGAATAATAAATGTGTGTGGGAAAATTCTCTCTCCCAGAAGCAGTCCTCTCAACTACCATGTGCTTTCCTACAAACTTGTCAATGGGTTTTCCCACCGGCCCCCAAAACCACAAGGGTGGTGGTTGATTAGTTTTGGAGATGATGCTTCTTGATTTTTCAGTGGTCTTGGAGGATGGAGGTTTGGGCAAGCCTTTGGTAATCCAAAGAGTCATGGTGTTGAACTCATTAAATTTAGTGGTCTAAATTCAAATCCCTCTTCCCTTTCTACAGTAGGCAAGGAAGACGGTGAGAACAGCGATTATTATGGATCAGGCTTATTTCTGTGTAGTATTGGTTTGTCAAACTGGCTTCTGTATTGTTAGATATACTCTATATATTAATACAGCTTCAAAAGACTGAAGTACACCGTACTCACTATGAGAAAGGGCAAGGTAAAAGGATTTTTGTTTGCTTTACAACCTCCTTATTGATAATAGCACAAGGTTATTCCAAATGCCACTGCAGAAATTGTGCTTTCTGTGGACAAACCAGGTCATCTTGTCATCCGTGTGGGATGTACTCTGGCTGAGTGGATTTGCTGTATTTTCACGTTCCTGAAAAATTACTGTTTGTGGTTGGTGCAGCATCCTGTTCTGCCATGCGTTGTAGCAAGGCTGTGACCTGTGCTCCTTCCGTTTTGCGGCTCTGTGACCATCCTAGCTACTGCTTTTCAAGCCGCACTTTGTGCATGCTTTTGATTTCCATCAGGACTGTTTTCCCTCAGAAATTAGTGATTTTTTGATATTTAATCTAGCCTTGATGCCAATATTACTAGTTTTTATGTCTAATATAGAGGTCTACTTTCCCACTGATTTTTCTTTTTGCATCTAGAGCTCTTATGGAGTTGCCTAGTATTCAGCTGGACAGCCACCTACACTGCTTGCAGCCAGCTATTTTAGTACTTAATGCTTTCTCAATGGCTAATGCGTTTTTCACTGCTGTGCTGAGAAAGCCGAAACTTTGCATGCTACCCGAATTGGTTCGCTAGTGTAGTCAGGGGATTTGGTCTCTACAAATATAAACCGTTTGGTTGGAACCGTCTGGGCCTGGTACCTGAAATCAGAACTAGTAATGCCTTATTGCTTTCTGTTTTGATTTAGTAATAAGCTTTGTCTATACTAAAAAGGGGAAAAAAACCCCAAACTGAAAAGAGGAACCTGCTTTCAATGTCTCACAAGAATATTTCCGGATATGCAAGCTCTTAGCAGGTATAGTTGGAAATAATGATGCCTAGCAGCTGTGACAGCTAATTGTGGTTCACTTAGAAGTTGTTTTGATCCAGTTCACCCATCAGCAAAGCAGTATAAGCAGACAGGGATGAAAGAGACTGATTGTAGTGGAGTCCTAACCCTAAATCACTCTTCATTGACACCTAGACCTTCTAAGTTTGTTGATGCATATTTTGGAGATGATTGCAAGATGGTTCCTCGACCTAAGTACAAGTCTGCAGAACTCTGAACCCAGCGGACTTGACAAGCTTTGAAAACAAGGCAGAGTCCTACCACTATGTCAGCTGTAGAAACTTTCTCTCTCCATCGTTTGTTCGCTCAATACAGCCAAAATAACACTATGGCAAGACTTGGATGGAAACTCTGACCTGCTTTAAGATGATGGCATCTTCAAGTGGGAAGTGGCCTTAGTGTATAGGACTTCAGCTTCTCTCGTTAAGGAATGACCCAAACTGACTGATCCTGGTGAAGGTGTTGATAAATCTGCTGGTGCGTTTAGCCTGCTCTCACTTGCACGCGTGAAGTCCCTGTACTGCCTCTTAAGACCATCCCTGTTGAGAAGAAACCTGGAATTCAAGGTTGAAAAAACTTTAATAGCTAGCGTTGGATTGAAGGGAAAGTTCTGGTTCCCAGGTCTATTTCCTGCAGAGAAAAATCATTAAAAAGATTGTTGATATGGAGATTATCCCATTCTGCACAAGCTCAGCCAGCCTCCTCGCTTGGATGGAGAGTGTATGTTTAGAAGTCTTTACCTTGATGCTTGTCCCTTTGTGTTTTTTCCATGGAGGCTTTCTTACTTTCATGTGTGTATTTCCCGATCCTGAGAAGACTGATTCAATTTTCATTAAGTAGCTGAGTCTGTCAATGAAAATACAAACTGTAAAGGTGTCACCTTTAAATTGCCACCTTCTAGGTCACTAAATGCCTATCGCTATATATTAAAGCCAATTTAATTGCTTTGGAAAAGCTTTAAGGAAGCGACCTAGCCGAGGTCTCCCATTAATTTCCATTCCAAATCCCCTCTCCCAGACTAATTGCTTTTTCCAGGGCTGTTGATTCTTAAATGGTCTTAATGACTAGAAAAATGGTCATTTTTCTACTGTGTTGTTTCCAAGGCTTCTCAGTCTCTTAATATGAATTATGCCTCAGTGTTCACACTGGAAAGAAATGTGAACTGCAAATCGTTGTAGCATGCGCATATCTGACACGGGGTTTACAGGCTGTAATTTGGAAAGTGGTTCAAATCGGCTTTTCAGGACTGGCTGTTGAAAACCGATTTGTTTTGTATCGGATCTTCCTTGTGTCTTATTCCTTGGATGAAGCTGCAACAGTTTCTGTGGGGAAAAATTTTTAGATGGTTAGAGGTATGGGTATGAACGTGGCAGATGTTATGTTCTTAAACTTTAAAACAAATGAAAAATACTTGAGCTGAAATGATCTGAAAAATTGCAATTACAAATCCTTCTAAATCAATCCTTGTGATCTGGATGATGTAAAACTAGTAGAAAACAGTATTTTTAAACTAAACCGGAACCAAATGTTTTGGAACTCCTTTCGTAATGCTCCCCTATAAACCTAGTTTATCATGTGTATTGGTAGTGGATAACTTGATAACTATTGAAAATGCATAGGAAAGTTTGGGGTTTGGGTGTGGGGGTTTTGCCTGCTTTTCTTTAAGGTTCTGTAGTGATTTAACTTTGACTAATCATTGACTTAATCATTATATCAACTAAAGGTGCATTTGCGCATAGCGTATGTGCCCATAAACACAGTTTCAACTGGTTTCCCTGGGAGAGGAGGGAGGTCCAGGAGGTGACAGAATTAATGGGTGCTAACGAGGGCCTGGCGGCAGGGTCTGCACCTTATGTGGAGGAGCAGCCCGTCGTTGGGGCGTTCAGCCTCATGTCCCACCGCGCTCAGCCTGAAGGGCATGACAGAGCTTGCTCGGAGGACAGCGCTGAAATGCATATGAAATGATGGAATTTAGTTATTAGCTTTCCTGCAGCTTTGTTTAGCTGTTAGTGCCTCTGCCCTGTGTTTGTGCACTGGAGTATAATTACGTTGTTTGGTTTTGTAGCGCAGTAATTCCGTGCAGGAGATGCTGAAATGAATAGTTTTAAGCTAGCGAGTGCTACTGGGAGATGCTAGTACAGTCATTTCCTTTATCAATGGTCGATTAAATAAAACCCTTTTGATCTCTGGGTCTCCTCCTTACCTTCCCAGAGATGACTGATAGTCAGCGTGGGCACTGGAGTTCCAGTCAGACCCACTTGGGGCTGGGGTTGGGAGCAGTCACGCGGATGAGAAATGCTTGCCTCTTGCAGAGGGGCAGGACCAAAGCTCCCTAGCCAGGCTGGAACTGTGATACCTTGGTGTTGAGGAGCTTGGGAAAAAAAAATGCTAAGTTTGCGTTTCAAAAACTACACAAAATGCTGTCAGTACCATATGGCTGTTCTTGTGCTGTAAGGTAAGTGATCGACCCCCATTTCCTATCTCCTCGCAGAGAGGCCAGGTGAGCTGAGCAAAGCCTAACTGGGAAACCTTCAAAATTGAATTTAACATGCTGATTTAGATGTCAGGTTCAAAATCAGCGTGCCTGTGTTCTTACTGCGCTTGGTTACTATGTCAATAAAGATCTGCCTTTGCAGAGCACTGCCTTTCACTTGTGTTTAACTTCGGCTGAGTTACCTTCTCCAGGTACGTACCCGTGGCACGCAGGAGGTGAGCGTTACGCCATTTCCTCTCGGGGTAGAGGTGGGAGCAGTCCTGTGAAATTAGGTACAAGGTACCTCCTTAACTAAAGGATATTAAACATTAACAGACAGGGATATTAAGTTTGTATGGAAGTTTCCTTGATCTGTGGTCTGGTAGCAAAATGAAACAGTAGTCCCTGCTGGCTTTAAAATGTTAATCTATTTTTGTTGGATTTTTTTTCATTTTCTTCTGTTGCTCTTGCATGATGATAACAACTTGCCAGGGAACATAAGCAATCTAGAAGTCAGAATTGCACAGTAACAAATTTTATGGCAGATAGCACATCTGGGGGGGAAAAAACATCAGCCATCCACTCTTAATCAAATGGAAGATATCCCCCCCCTCCCCGGGCTTCATGATAAGATGTGTGTGGGACTAGCAAAAGGATTGATTTTTTTTTTTTTTTTTTTACGTTACTAATCATGCCTGGTAGTGTACCAATGCAAACTGAACGTAGACAGTGAAGCAGAATGTCAAGCTGAGTGTCCTAAGCTTTGGTATTTCTTACAGAAGAAACCTGGCGGATGTTAATTGGTATTTGTAGCTGTTTGTCAAACTTACAGTTTTTTGTCTGAGGACCTGAACTGAATGTGAGACCATCTATAGAATTTATCTGGTGCTTCTGGGTGTTAAAATACTTCTAAACTCCCCAACTAAGTGCTTTGTAAGGGATTCAGTCCTAAAGCTAGTTCGGTCTCTGTGCCTACCCTGTACCACCTCATGCTTCTGCTTCACCAGGTCCCTTTTTGGACCAAACCCAGATAAGGTTAGATAGAGAGATGAGATTTGTGGTGTTCCTTCCTGCAGGGAATTGATGGTATGGGACTTGCCCGGTACTGGGATGTACTGGGCTGTTGTGGCTTGCAGAATGTTTTACTCCTCTGTGTTTCAGAGTATTCAGCTCCTCCCAAGCTGTACATATGCTGGCGCCGACCCCGAAGTCTGCAGGAGCCTGCTGTCTCTTTTCAAGAGCTGAAAGCAAGGTTCCCTCGTTTCTGAGTTTATTTCCCTGGAAAACCAGTGCGAGTTGGCTGCTCCCCAGCACGCACCGAGGCAGAAGGAATTTCCATGCACTTGTGGAAATCTCACTTCATAACTCTGCTTATTGTTTCATTCTTGACGTTGTAAGTGCCAAGGATGTGTCAGTAAGCTGGGAAACTCTTTATGCAGTATGGCAGCAAGGTGGGAGAAGAGGGGTAAGAGTTCTTCTTTTAAATTGGTTATGACAAAGACAAAAGGAATTGCCTAATGGGGTTGATAAGTGCTGAAGGCAGAAAACTGAACAAAAAAACCCAGACAACAAACCAACAGTCAGCTGCCCTGGGAGAATTGCTGAGGGAAATCCATTGGATTCCTCTTCTCTCTCTGGTTATAAAATCTTCAGCTGTGAGCGGCTGAGGGAGACAAAATCATGGACCCTGAAATCGGTGGGATCAGAACTCACTAAATTCTTCAACCTGCTTTTTTTAAACCAGAGTTGGAAGCTCCTTTATTTGAGAAGAGAGGTATCATCCTTTTCAGTACAAGAAAATTCAAGTAATGAATCTGGAAACTAGGGAAAGGAATTCAGCTCTGCCTTGTCCTTGCATTCAGGTTTCAAAGCTGACACAGGCATAAATGTATCGTGGTATTTTGTGTGGTTTCTGTTTTTCAAACCTTCAGAATGCAAGGGAATGTTTCCAGTAGCCGTGAGGGCTGTATTAAAGAAATGGAATTCAAACCATCCTACTCCAGTAAAGCAGAAATATTTTAATAGTGAAACGGTGACCTGGCATCACAGGCTGCAAGGGAAATGTTGCAGCCCCGCTTTGGGTGGCCTGCTGCAGGGGGGGGAAGGACGGTGCAAAATTTAGATGGGCGTATGGTGGTCTGGTGTACCACGGCTGTCATCTGCTTTGAGTGAGGTAGGAATAATGTCATTCTCTGTAAGTTGAAATATAGAGCGAGAAAGCTTTTGGTTTGGCTTTGTGGTTGTGTTATGGGTGTTTGTTTTTTTTTGTTGGGGGAAATTGGTGTGGATGGTGGCAAAGGGTAGCAGCTGTTAAAAGCAGTAGAGACTGCTTGACCATTGTGCTAAGGTTAACATTTTCCCATTTCCTTACCTCTTGCTCCCAAGAGGCTCTATCAAAGCCATCAAAATCAGTGATGTTCCTGTTACAAAACTCATCGTTGCAGCATCTCCATAGCAGTGGGAACACCTGGGACAAAGGTGGGACGAAGAACGAGGAGGAATTGCTTCACCTTTTTCCTTTTCTGCAAAGAATGAATCCCCTGCCTCCTACCCCCACCTCTTCCTGGACACTGCGGATTACCTGTGTCTTTTTAGGCAGATGGGCAAAGGAGGCAGGATGAGAAGGGAATATTTATAGCTCACCTCCTGTTTATGTTCCTTTCCTAGCAGATGTGACAAAGCTCTGTACTAATGCCGGAAGAAGGGAATTCAGGCAGGAATGAGAAGCGTGGCAAATGAAGACCATTTGCTAACGTGTAGGTCGTACAAAGTGCTCCTAAATGCAAAGATTAACACTTCCCATGTTTTGCTGGCATTGCCTTTTCTGTGTCCGTCTCCTCAGCCTGATTTTAAAACAAACAAAAACCACAAAAAACCCAAAACAAACCAAACAAAAAAACTCCAACAAAAACAAAACAAAACAAAAAACCCAAAACAAACCCAAAGAGGATGAGAACTGCAGTTCAGATGGGGGTTCTCATTTGCTTGGTCTTCATCAGCAGAAATGTTGCCCTATGGAGGCCGCAGGTGCAAAATGTTCTTTTCGGGTCAAAATCTGATCTCTCGAGGGGGATGTGAGTGAGGGTGTACTGGCAAAGAGAAAAAGAAATGGGTTCGAGCCAGTGGGGTTTATTAGGCAAGGTCTTGGGTTCTGGGAGAGAAGCCGTATGGTTAAAAAAGGCAGTAGTTTGGACTTGTTGGAAACTGGGGAGAAAATTGTGCTCAGGGACGTGGGGCTCCTCTGCCTTGGCTGCAGGCACGTTGCAGGAGCACAGCTCCCAGGTACGAGGGCTTTCCCTTTTCAGAGGGACTGCTGTAGGGGTCCTTCATGCCAGAGCACTGAAAAGGTCCTGTCTGTGCTCAGAGCCCTGCGTTGGCTCACTTGTGAAAGACTTTATTTGCAAACTTTGCTTTAATAGTTGCTGGATTGAGAGCCTGGGGGCTGAGGGATCTCTGAGGAGAGGCTGGGACTGCCTCAGGCAAGTTCCGGCAGCCCCTGGTGAGGCACAGCCCAGCCCCTCAGCCCCGCTGCTGGTGTCTTGAGGAATCTGAGGTAAGAAAGGGTGAAAATGCTGGAAAAAAGGAGAGGAATGAGGAATAAAAAGTGTGAGGAACAGCCCTGCAAACACTGAGGTGGGAAAAGGAGGAGGAGAGGTGCTCTGGGTGCCAGGACAGAGGCTTCCCTGCCACCTGTGCTCCAGCATGGCGTCCTCCATGGGCTGTGGCGCGGATGTTTCCAGAAGGAACCTCAGTGCAGGGAAGGGAGCTGGCAATGAAGGGGTCAGCCAGATCCTGCAAAAAGGGGTGAGGGGAAGGTGTGTAATTTTTCTCTTTCTTGCTATTATCTACTTTAATGGGCAGTAAATCAACTTTCCCTTAGTCAGGTCTTTTATGCCAGTGCTGGTGAATGGTGAGAGATCTCCCTGCCTCTGTCCTGACCTTTCTAGCTTGTGTCCTCCCATCCCGCTGAGGAGAGGAGTGAGAGAGCAGCTGGCCACAGTCGATCCACCACAGTTATTTGTACTTAAATCCCGTAGGACCTTACGTGCTGGTGCAAAAATATTGACTGTTGTGATAAGTTACACATTGCGGAGGTTGGACAGTAGATTTCTAGTCAGAATATGGTTTGCGAAAGACTGAAAACAGAGTTCTTCGCTTCTGAGGTGGGTGGTTTGGGTTACTTGTGATCGCTTGGGGAAGTTCGCAGCAATTTTTGTCACTGAGATCATGGCCAGGAGGTTTTAGGATTAACCACTGTTAGAGCCAGGAAAGAGATTCAGTTTTTTAATGCAGTGAAAGTCAGGATAGAAAGGAAAACAGCTGTTGCCTGTTGGAAAAGGTGAGCTGCTTCATGTCTGACTTAAAGCAGTCTTGTTTAAAGGAAGCCCTTCATAAATTGTAAAATAGATGTTGCAGCTGGCACTTGTAAACGTATCTCTTAAAGATTTCACTCATAGGAAGAAATTTTTACACAGGGAGTACTCTGTTTTTCACAAAAGCTTTGCAGCTTTTGCTGCACTGGTACTCCAGGTAATTAGCAGCATGTTTTACTTGTGTTCTGGATTAAGATACCTTTTCTATGCTTGGGGTGGTTTTTTTCTGGACAACTTCTTTTCTGATTTTAATTAGAGTTTGGAGACTTGGTACCCCAAAGTTGTTACTATTCTAGCATTAATAATTGCATAAAATGCAGAACATGAGCTCTGGCAGGTTGCTCCCTCTTTTCCTACCAGAGAGCACTTGCTAAAAGGTTGTTTTTTTTTCCAGTGGGACTTTGATTAACTTTGTCACCCATGTAGAATCGAGATCGCTACATTAGGACATATAGAAATGCTGTTATTTTTACCTTTGTGTTGTCCAATATAGACCTTGATAAGGCTGGAGGAAGTGTTAGTTTTAGACAAAGGGCTGGGATTTTTTTTTTTCCCTCTTGCTCCCTTAATCATTCTGGGAGTGAAGCTGCTGCGTAACCCTGAGCCTCTTAACATGCATCTTACTGCAGATAAGACAGGAAACAAGGCTTGAAGGCTGCGAAAAGTGAATTCCCGCATCTGTTCTGATGAAACCCAGAACGTTATTCTGATGCTTAAAGCTTCTGATTTCAGTGGTCCGGCTTTGGTGCTTTTCACACTCCAAATATCGCTTATTTTGGAAGTGGTGGACAAGTCTGTGTCAACTGAAACCTGGATGTAGTTATTCAGCACTCTGTGGCTGAAGTGGTGAACTGTCGACTGTCTGCAGGCAAACCATCGTGAGATCTGGTCAGCAAAGCTTGAAACAAGTTCCTCTCCTCCACCCCACGTTGCTTCAGTCCTAAGCTTCAGCCTTCTAACACGTTTCTACATAAAGCTGTTGAATTGCAGACATTAGATAAAGGGTTCAGACATTTCTCTCCATCTCAATTTTAAAACAACATCCACCCTTCAAGAATAAAAATGATTGATGATTCCTTAAGCTCTCGCTAACCTTGGATGGCAGAAGATGGCGTTTAGGTCTCTGACTTTGAGGTCATTTGTACTTTTTTTTTCTGTTTCTAACCAGTAGAGACTGTTCTCTTAACTAAGAAATTTCTAACAGCAGCATGTATTGCAAGGAGCAGTTCAGAACTGCAGGAGAGACAGACATGTGTGGTTTAACCTTCCTGTTAGACGTAATGGCAGCATACTGCTGTGGGGTTAACAACATAGGGTTCGTTCAGACCTGTATCATGGTGAAAGAATTGTCAAAGAGGTTACTTTTTTGATGAGTGACCTAACATGCCGTGTTTTTCAGCCTGTTTTGCCTTTTCCCATGTTCTTGCCTGTATTGTATGAGGGCAGGAGTCTTCTGGAGCTAGCTTATACCTGTCAAATACTCATGGCGTTGAGGTAAAGACTTTGCGGATGCTAGCTGATAAAATTGTTCAGTTGTATAGTTATTTTGCAATGGGATAATGCTGGGTTTAGTGGGTTTTAGGATTTTTTTGAAAACCGCTACTAAATTTTTGGTCTGCCATGCAAACTTGGTTACAAAGGCGGCCTCTGGGTGTGCAATATTTCAAAACCCGATGATTAATGCAGTGTAAAGGGGAAGAGTAAAGCAGCGAAAAGCATGTATCTGAAAGTGCCGGCTCTGCCATGGGATCGGGTAAAATAAGTATATAAACAGCTTCTTTGTGGCAGTGCTCTCCGACAGGAGGTTTTGTGTCTTGCTCTATAAATTCTGCCACTTACTACTGTATCTGGTCTGATCAATTTTAATCCTTCTAGAAATAGTAAGTTCCTGGTTTCAAATGTGAACAGGTCTCTTTTTTTTAAACTTCATATACAGGCTTCCCCTTCTTAGGTAAAATTTGGTTCTCAGAACTGGTTTACATGTGGTGTGGCTTCTGATCATTGAAACTTCTGACTTTTTTTCATAATATAATAGTGATGCAAACACAGCAGAGCTGGATTTGTCCAGGATGTGAGGCTGTATCTGTGTTTTGTTTGGGTATTTTTGAGTTTTAAACCTGTGTTTCTTCAGGTGTGTATGGGGGTGTGAGGTGTGGAAGGGGTGTCCTGGTTGCTCAGCAGTAGCACATGGGTGTTTGTCAGTCCAGAAGACTTGTTATTTTTCAAATGTAAAAAGGCAAATTTGCCCTTTGGTTCCTGAAACATAGGCTTGTTTGGGTTTTTTCAATATTACTTTTGCCAAAACATGCAACTTCCCACTTAAATTCAGTTATAGCTGTTTAATGCCTGGTTCTCTTTTCCTGTTAGCGGCCTGTTTGACTTGACTGTGGGAACCTGAAAATGCGATTGCAAGGAGGAAAATTACTTGACTGATTCTCGTTGTCAAGACTGAGGAAAAATGGAGTGTAAATACAGGGCAAATGAGACCAATTTCCAGAGCTGTCAATGCACTGACTACCTATCAGTAATGACTACTGTAGTCGAAACTATCCTCTATTTGCATAGCAGGCTTCAGAAGAACAGTGAAGTAGCAGATAAAGCTATTTTAAGTAGATTATTGAAAGCAACCTTGCCAAATATGGAGGTCTGGACTATTTGGCAGAGAAATAATCAACAACTTGGGGTTTGTTTGCAAACTTCCATTAGAAATTTACTTAAAAAAAACCCACAAGCCTTACCTGGGAGATGCCTTTATAGAAATGCAGGTTTGGCAGCTATGTTTTAGAAACCAATGAACAACAAAAAATTGCCAGACCATAGGAATACCCATACTGGACTGCAACTGTTGAAAAATCTGAGTGCTAGTCACTGAATTATATACCACCATAGATAGATGAGAGCTGGTGTCACGCTTTATTCTTTTTTTAAATTGGGCTCTCTTGTGCGAGAATTACAATTTCACTGTTGGGGGAGGATTAGTATATAACTAGTATAAACTCATTCTAGAAGACAGACTTTAAATCAGTCTGATTGTAGATTTTCATGAACAAATTAGTCCTTTGCCAAGGTTGTAGACTACATATGGAACCATTCATGACCTTTTTTCTCTTATTAGACTGTTGTTTTTTTTAAGAGCTCAGTAACATAATTCTTGTTTATCTTGAACAATTTGTTTTTCTGTGAACAGGCGTGCTTAATATTTGCATTTTAGAATTTGGCTTCCATCTGTAAGGCAAGAAAAAAATTATCTGTGTGAGCAGAGAGAACAACCTAAGAGAATGAACTTCTTATTCCACAACTGCCTAGTTCTCCCCCACTGTTAGCTAAAACTTCTTTCTTTAACCTTTAAAAACTGATGTTTTGTGTGATTTCTACTTTCCACATCTGTGTAGTAATCTAAATTGCTTTCTTAAAACAGATTAACTCAGTGTGGCTTTAAAAATACACTTTTACATTAAGGAAAAAAAGAAATAATAGCTGTTCTGTTACACATTCTCGCTTTAAACTATGTGCGTTGAAAGTGAGGTGTGTGGAGGTGAACTTGGCTGACGGGGGGAACCCAACTGGGTGGCAGATGGTAAGAGAAGAGGCTGTTCTTGACAGGCAGTCCTGGTTTGTGGTTACCCTGCGGCGGATGGGAGGATGTGGCTAGCACCGGTATTAGGGTAGGTGATAGGGGGACAGGAGGTGGCACTGGGGTGTGATTCTGCCAGATGAGCGGCACTCAACATTTGTCCTTTTTGCTGTGCTTGTATTTTCCAGGTGCATCAGAGGCTTTCTCCTTGGCAGAGTGTGAGAGTGGTCTATTGCAGTACAGTAGTGCCCTCTGATGGTGAGTATTCACATGGAGAAACTCCTGGCTCACTTCTGACTTCACTAACTGAAGTCAACTTTCCTGACTGCTTTTCTAGTTGAGGTTTTTGTGGCTAGGAGGTAATCCAGTTTTGAACTAAGTAAGTGACAGAGAACAAAGTCAAAAAGAATTAAGGAAATGGTCAACTTCTCTAATAACTGTCCTTACAAAACAGGACAGGCTTTATAAAGAAACACGCAGTTGCGTGCAAACGTCCAAATTTTTTTGCCAGGCTTTTTCCTGATGTAGCCGTGAGGTCTGTGTAATGCCTACCTTTCAGGGTATTGTGTGCTCTCTTAACTTTATTTATGTAGTGAAAGTGAGCAAATAGGTGGTATGAACTGCAAACGGTTGAAAGCACAGTTTGCTGCAGAGAATTAGTTGTGAAGCCAAGGCAATTTTACCCCTTTACTTAAATTCTGGGACAGCTCAGACATTAAGCTTTTTTGATAAGGTTGTCATAACATAAAGCAAAAGAATGCAGTGGTGGAACTTTAAAAATCTCAGTATGGTAGAATGCAAAGAGGAAACCAGCAGCTTTGAGATCACTGCCTGCTTAGCATGTGCATGCCGTGTGCTTTGACTGGAGCACTTACACTGACTGACACTAGCAGTTAGTGGATCCTCTCCCCATTAAGGCTTGTTAATAAAGCCTGAAAACTAATAAAGTAAAGAGTTCCGGCACAATTGCTTCCGCTGCCAGGATAGTGAGTGTCTGCAGACACAAAGAGGACGTGACTGCTGTGGAGAACTCAAACTTGAAGGCCTAAATAGGTGCAAGTGTAGAGGACACATGTAAGGTTGAGAGGCCAATGTAAGTGTGTAGCTACTTGCCTGATTTGATTTTACCTCTCCTGATATAGTGTTTGAATGTTTCTCTTGTTATTTCTTCGAATAATGTCACCTTTACAAGTACTAAATATTCAAGGCTGATTTCTTTGGACATACCCTTTTTTTTCCTGTACTTTGGCTGAGTGTGTTGTTTAAGTTGTTCTTATGCAAGAACGGAAATCTTTAAAGAATACTAATGACCTGTTACTGATGCACATATGGCTGAGGCAAAACTTTGTGGTGCTTGGATGGCATTCCTACTTCAAAGCAGCATCTTGCTTAATATAGCGTGTAAAGCTTTTAAAATCATCCATGGTCGTATTTACCAGCATCCCTGGCCAGATTGTAGATGTCTGTAAATGTAAGTGAAATACGCTTGTTTGCAATTACTTTCTTTTACTTGTCCCATGTATGCAAATACTGGCTTAAAATTAAATCAGTGAAGATTAGCCAAAATGTTAGCTCTATAATTAGTGAAATGCCCAAATGCTTTGTCCACTCAGTAAGTTATAGTTACCCTCGTGCATGGAATCCGCAGGGCTGTTGGAGCAGAGGAGAGCAAGGCAGACAGCCACATCGCAGTGTCTTGTTAATAACTTTTACTGGAGCTGTCTGTTGCTGTCTGTTAGGTTTGTGTTACCAATGTGTCCTTCAGATCCTCTCTTTTGTATTTACCTCTGAGCTTTTCCCTTACCAATGCAGTAAAAATCTGACCAGACGTTACTTGTGTGGGATGTGATGAGAGGATCAAACTTCGAATTAGGAACTTTCCCCACCAGTGAATTAGGCTAGAAAATTACTTTTACAAGCTTTTTGTAAGGAAAACATAAACCAGCTGTAACTGCAGACCTACTGAGCCTGTCCTAAAGAAATAATTTGGTCTTTAGCACTTCACTGAAGCTGGAAATCCTCGAGAAAGGTTTTTCTGTGTGCTGCCAATGCTGATGAGTCTTAGTGCGGTCTGACCTATTGCCTTTATCACTGTGGTCTTCGTCTGGTCTGCGGAGGGTTAAAATGCTGCAGGGCTGGTGCTGGTAGGCACTTCCTCCAAAGCTGGCAGTCCTAGAGCTGCGGTGGTTGTGTTGAACCAATGGGGATACACGGAAAAGCATTGGTGCAAGCATTGTTTTCTGTTCTGCTCTGCAATAAAGTGGCTCGCTGCCTGTATGATCAAGGTAGCGTTTTAAAGAACAAATGTTTTTTGTGTCTTGCAGTTATGTAAGCAGTACATAAGTTAACATTGTATGTTCTGCTCACAGAACAAATGAGTTCAATACTTAAGTGGCTATTTTAAGCTTCTAAATGTGTTGATCATTCCTTCTGAGCCTGCTATCAGAAGTGTAGCTAATGCTGATCTATTTCTTACCAGTCTCTTGCTCAAATACTTGAGGGAAAGAATGCAAGAATCTGAGAGCTGGTGTCATAATAGCTGCTGATAAGGAGCTTGAAATTCTGTCTTAACTGTCCAAATAGATTGGCAGTTTGCTTTATTTTTTTTGGTAAATATCTGACTGTTGTCTCTGAGTTTTAAGCTTTGAAACACTAAAGCTACTAAAAACTTGTCAAGTGTCTGAGTCTTGAGAAAAGGCATTTACAGGCTTCCAAATACTGGGGATACTCTTGGGATGCTTTAGTTGTTTTAGATGCCCATGCTCGGTCACTTTCACTGTCTTTAAAGATGACACGAAGATCTCTTTGTCAGCACCGTATAACAATCCCCTGGAAGAGGGAAAAATCGTATCATAGAATACCTGGTTGGAAGGGACCACAAGGATCATCTAGTCCAACCTTTCTTGGCAAAACCAGGGTCTAGACAAGATGGCACAGCAACCCGTCCAGCTGTACCTTAAAAGTGTCCAACATTGGGAATCCAGCACTTCCTGGGGAGATTATTCCAATGGCCGATTGTTCTCATTGTGAGAAGTTTTCCTCTTGTGTCCAGTCGGAACCTCCCCAGGAGTAAGTTGCACCCATTACCCCTCATCTTTTCCATGGACTCCTTGTAAAAAGGGAGTCTCCATCTTCTTTGTAGCTACCCTTTAAGTACTGGAACATGGCGATGAGGTCCCCCCTAAGCCTTCTTTTCTCAAGGCTGAACAACCCCTGTTCTCTCAGCCTTTCCTCATATGGCAGACTTCCCAGTCCTTGGATCATCTTCGTGGCCCTTCTCTGGACCCTCTCCAGCCTGTGCACATCTTTTTTGTACAGCAGGGACCAAAACTGAACACAGTATTGCAGGTGTAGCCTAACAAGTGCGGAGTAGAGTAGGATAATGACTTCTTTATCTCTGGTGATACCCTTGTTGATGCAACCCAGCATCCTGCTGGCTTTCTTTGCCGCAGCAGCACGCTGTTCATTCACATTGAACTTCTTGTCCACCAGGACCCCCATGTCCCTTTCCACAGAGCTTGTCTCCTGGATTATGTTTCCCCAGGTGCAAGACCTTACACTTGTCCCTGTTGAACTTCATGATGTTCTTGTTAGCCCGCTCTTGCAGCCTATCCAGGTCCACCGCTGCTCGTCCCACTTCAACAGAGCAGGTTACATGGTCATAGAAAGGAAAACATCTTTGTATGCTTGCTTTAATTCATGAAGGCATGTGACACTCAACTCAAAAGCCCAAGACAACTCTTCTGGCTTTGTAGAAGTGTACTTGACGCATCCTTTCTCAACATCCGTGAGCCTCCCTTTTCAGAAAGGCGTCTTGTCTTAATATGCAAATGAACCTGTGATAAACGGGCAGCAAATAACTGAAATGGGAGGTATAAAGGCTGTTGGTGGCAAAACTTTCTGAACAGTGGCATGCTGAGAAATGGTTTCCTTTGGTAGTTAAAATGAAGTTATTTTCTTCTATTTCTACTTGCGTTGACCTCTTTGACCATCTAGTTTTGATGTTAGCTGCTTAAGTTGACTTGACAAATCATTACATGAGCTAGATGAGTTTAAGTAGACAGTGTGGTTCATGCAGTTGGCCAAAGCTACAACAGGTGGCAATGCTAAGCCAGATGCAGCGTGGGTGGGTGTGACTGCACAATCCTTGAGACATGGCAAGTGCTCTGTGCAGTAAAAAAGACCTTAGGGTTTTACATAAGAAAAATACGTAGCAATGTAAAGTGAATCATTTTTAGGTGTGCTGCTATATCTTAGCAACTACTGCACTGGGGGAAAATTTCGACTTTGTGACTCAGTAGAGGCCTTAAGGAATACGAACTCTTAAATTTTTTTTCTATGTATGGATATCCCGAAGTACACACTGTGGGCTGTCTTTCTGGCAGTAAAATAATATCTAGCTTACAGTTCATACAGGTCAGTACCATAAATTTTAGAAAGGTGCACTGAAATCCTTAAGAATGCTTTTGAAAAAGCTCCTGACAGCACTAAAGAGATGGAAAATGTTTTATCTACACCTAAGTAGTAATGTCTGTCTTCTGAAGTACAAAGTGTATTGATCCCATGAATTTTAGATGAAATGACCTTGAAACTTAAATTCAAAGCACTGTTCCTATAACCTCGTACTCCTAACTGGTCTCTTAAATATTTGTTGTGTTAGGACAGAGAGGAGGAAACCAGAACTGAACAAGAATATAAAGGTTTGAAGTAGGTCCTTCCTTGATGTTTCCTAATATACACAGTCTGCCTTTGTCTTCTGGGCTATAAATCCTGATAAATTGCACAGTGTTATGTCTTCTGTAGTCCAAAATATTTTCGTTCTCAAAAATGAATTAAAACATACTATGCTGTCATGTTGTGGCTTTTGGATATCATGTTGCCTTTAGTATAAACAGGATTGTGTTTAGAGTAAATACCACTCTTCCACAAATGCAGAAAGTTTAACAGATACTGCCAAGCTAATGAGAGTGAAAACCTCTGACATCCCTCTGGTTTTCATTGATGGACACATCTCTTGATAAAAGATGAACTAAAAATTTAAAGTCCATTTCACGTTCAGCTCATAACCATGTTTGCCTTTTTCTCCATGGGATAAATAAAGCACTATTACGAGAAGATCTGTTAATTTTTAATGCTAAACTTGGTTTTTTGTTGTCTTCGCAGAAGTGACGGTGGTTTACCAAAACGGGTTACCTGTGATTTCTGTGAATCTTCCATCCCGGCGTGAACGTTGCCAGTTCACGCTTAAACCTATCTCAGACTCTGTTGGTGTGTTCTTACAACAGCTGCAAGCAGAGGACCGAGGAATTGATCGGGTTGCAATCTATTCAGCAGGTACTGTTGTTTACAAACTAATTGATTTACTTGCCAGCTATTTTCATCCAGCCTTTTGCTTTTTAAGTATAAGTTTGTTATGGTGTGAGTTCTTCGATGTTCCTGAAAAAGCAGAAGGTAGAAATGCTGTTCCTAGAGTGAGAGTATTGTTAGCTATCCCTGGGTAGTCAGATCTGCCAAGGAAATCTGACTGTACGGTGAAGGAGGAGGAAAACTTTCCTAATGCTTAGCTTATAGGCATGAGTCCTAATGAGGATGCTTTGTGTGAGTTTCCTACTACTTAGTAGGAAAGATGCAAGCTAGGCAACCCATGTAGAGGTTCTAATTGATTTGTAATGAATTGGGTGTAGAAGGTGGTACAAGGGAAATGCTATCTTGCTTAGCTATGAAAACTCAGTCATGTTTCACTTAATGTCTGTCTTCACTGTTTTGTTCAATTGCTATGTGTGTGCCAGCCACCAAAGCTCTGAAACGTTGTTAGGGTGTCTGATGAAAGTGCCACCAAAGCAGGTATTTCCTTAAAAGTCTTGGCCTGGGAGGGAGGTGTTTGCTATGTAAGTGATGTCAATGCTCTCCAATACTAAAGACTGAAACGATTTCTTATGATGGTGGGGAAAGATGAAGGTCATTTAAGTGGATTGTATTGCAAAACACAGTAAAATATTCAAAGTGTGTGAGATGAAGGGAACTGCTTTTTATAAGATGACCCCCAAATACCACAAATCTAGAAAAGCAGCTGCATACGTAGCTCAGCTAGTATTTGCCATGTAAGGTATCGCTCTGTGTGTGTATATATACATACACGTGTACGTGCAAAGAGTATCGTGCGTGGGGAAAACGTGAAAGTCCAACAACTGGATTTGGGATGGCATTACACCTTGCTTAGCCACAGCACCTTTAGGTACTTTGTTTCTACTGTTTAACGACTTCTCGGTGTTTGCCCTTACAGATGGCACACGTGTCGCCTCTTCCACAGGCATAGATTTGCTTCTGCTGGATGACTTCAAGCTGATCATTAATGATGTCACATATCACGTTAGACCACCAAAGAGAGGTAAACCAGCCTGGTTCTGGTAAACATCGGATATAAATTTCAGTATTCAGTTCCCTGTTTAATTGCTGCATGCTTTATTAACTTGTTCAAGAACATGAAGTGTTATTTCTAAAAGAAATCGTGCAGTTTCTAATCCTGCTCTTGTAGTCTAATTTAGTGATATCCAAGTAATCAGAGTAGTCAGTGATGAAAGACAAATATGCATTCTGCTCAAAGTCAGTACCCCCATAAGAGGAATAGATGAAGAAATGTAACTTCTTCTGATTTCTCCATTTTTCTGAATTTTCTTCTAATTGTGAAAAGTAATTTAATTTCACTCATTCTGAAGCAGTACAATACAAAATAGGAATTAGGTTGAAACTTATATTATCTCATTTAGAAGAATAAATGGTTCCCTCACCTGACAGTTAACGTTGTTTCCTTTTAAGTGTGCTACTTTGAATATTGCAAATAAAGCTTGAAACCTTGTTAGCTAACAGTGAAATAAATGAGACCATGCTCTTACAAGGTTACATTACGAAGAATCAAATAGGATGGGAAACCAACCAATCAACAAGAAAATCCTTTTAAGTAATGGGCTTTGGATGTGAAACTGTGATGAAACTGTTAATGTTCCTTTTACCATCTCGAGCAGCCTGAACAAGACCACGTGCTAAAGGAAGTTGATCTATCAAAAACCAGGAGGCTGATGACCATATCTTTTGGGTCTGAGACTAGGAGGATCTGCTGATACGTGCCGTCTTCCTTTGTAGATGTGGTTAGCTTCCAAGGACCTTTTTGAAAGGAAAATAATAAAAATGTAATCTAGCATTTTATTGTTCGCAATATAAAAATAACAAGTAAAAAAGAAATTTCTGACTCGGGGCACTGTGTGCAGCCACTTGTCCTTAGGATGCAGGAGACTCTGGAATTTGGGAGTGCAGCATTGGTGAGATGCCATTTCTCCCCTATCTGTAGGTTAAACTGACCTCCACTAGAGATGGTTTTTTCCAGTCTCCTTAAGCACCTTAACAGAAAACTCTCCATCCAGACTGGATATCTAAACCACTGGATATCTCACACACGCAAAGAAGTTGCTCTCTGCTGTCTCACCCCATTGCTCTGTGTCCTCAATGTGATGTTTTCACACACTTAAAGACATTGTAAGGCAGAGAAGTGGAGTGAGGATTTGAACAACATATGTCTTCAACTGTTAGCCCCTGAGAGCAGGTGATAGTATCAAGTCTAGGTGGTCTAGTCTGTAACTTTTCCTACAACTAAACGAGAATGCAAACACAGTGTCTGTTTCAGCACTGGAGAAATTGCTGTCCCAAGGTAAGGCGATTCATATGTCCCACTTACCTAACGATTGAGAGAGCAAAGTCTGCATCGGTGAGTCGGTGTGGTTTTGGTTAGCTTGCTTGTATGATGTACCCATTGTGCGCTGATAGGTGAGCTCTGGGATCACCTAGGTTACGTGAAATTGCTGCCTCTGATTCATTTGCCAAAGAGATTTCTATAGTTAGCTTTTATTAAAATGAATGTGCCTGTAAATAGGCACCGAGATTAGTTCTGTTAAACTGTTCAGCTATTGCTTTTTCATTTTTACAAAATCACCCTGTGTATTTTGAAATGGAAATGCCAGAACTCTGTAATCTTAAATATTAAGTTTTGATAGTCACTTCAGTAGGAACACAACTATTTTTTTTTTTTATTTTTTTTTTTCCCTTCATGGTGGGGGGACAGGAACCCTTTAGCTGGGAGGGGGATGCAGTGTGCTTTGTGTGCTTTGTGCACAGACAACTGAGTCACTTCTTTCCCTTGAGCTGCTAGTGTTAAAACTTAAGCCATCCATAGTTTTTTTTGTACATTGGTAAAATAACATTTTGAGAAGATAACCTAAGGTATAAGCCCAAAGATGCTACAAAGATTAATTTTTTTAAAAAATTATTTCTTTATTTGGTTGATGTCAAGTTCATTTGCTTTAATTTGAAACTTGTTTTTTTCCATATGGAGTGTGTAGTATAATACCACAACTCTTTTACAACTTGATTTCCTTTAGGAATCCTTTTTGTGTTGAAATGCAGGGATAAAGGCAATCTCTAAATATACTGTGAGGAAGAATTTCATTGCCCTGTAGGCAGCACAGCAGGGGGTTGCCCACAGAGTGTTGGGAAACAATTCCTGGCATTGGCACTCAAAATAATTATCATAAGACTTGTGTGTTCTGGGGCTACTAACCCAAGATTTTCTCTTGCCATCATCAATAACTATGGTTGCTGATGGTCTGTAGTCTGAATCCTGGCTGTTTCTTGACAGCTGGTGTGATGGATCATCCTAGTTGCTCATTTGTCTTTAAGTCTTGTATACAAATATGGATCAGAAGTAGCTGTTGATATCTGGCAAGCTAATAGGATGCATCTCTTTTCCTTGTTCTTATAAAGTTTTAGGAATATCCAATAATAAAACCTGGTTTTCTTTTGAAGCAATTGCATTGTCTTTGGGAGCTGGAGCTCTTCCAAAGGCTTCTTTGTTGAGAAGATAGTTTCATGCATTTCCTGTGCAGACTAGTAGGACTTTTTGAAGAGTATTTAAGAAGTTCTGTGGATAAATGCATATAAAGCAGTACCTTTTTTGTTTGTTTTAGAGCTCTTAAGCCATGAAAACGCAACTACGCTGAATGATGTCAAGACGTTGGTTCAGCAGTTGTACACCGCCTTGTGCATTGAGGAGCACCAGCTAAACAAAGAGAAGGAGCTGATAGGGAGACTAGAGGAATTGAAGGAGCAACTAGCACCACTAGAAAAAGTGAGAAGTTTCTTGTTGTATTTTATTTATCCTCCAAATGCAGCCTTAATTTATTTCAAAGTTTTAATTAGGTCCCTGGCATGATTCAAATAGTTTTAAGATCACTGAAGCAGATGATGTACTAAGTGTGTGCCAAACCATGTCTGTTTCTGGTTTCTCTGGAAGGATTTTGTTTCCTTGCTTTACATAATTGGAAATGAGCTTGGTAGTAAATAAAGACTGGGGCTAATGCAACGGAACATCTCTGAACACAGAGAAATAAGCAACTTTGTGAGCTATCCAGAGCATGCTCAGAGAAAAATATGGATGATGGCAAGATACGAATGGGAAGAAAGTCTGGATTTATTTGTATAAATTAGACTCAAATCAAATGTCTCAAATGACTTAGCATTTAATGTAAATACAAGGTGTTATTTTTTACTTTTTCTTTTAATTAAATTAACATAATTATTTTTGAGAATACAAGGCATGTACTTCTATGTCCTGCAGGTAAGGCTGGAGCTGAGCAGGAAAGCAGAGAAGAGGACAACCTTGGTGTTGTGGGGAGGCTTGGCCTACATGGCCACTCAGTTTGGGATTCTGGCCCGCCTCACCTGGTGGGAGTATTCTTGGGACATTATGGAACCAGTCACCTATTTCATCACCTATGGTAGTGCCATGGCAATGTATGCTTATTTCGTAATGACTCGCCAGGTAGGACCTGTTGTGCTGACCTTGACACTTCAATAGAGGAATTGCTTTGAGCTTCACTCCCTATAAAAATAGGAAAATTGTGCCTATTAGAAGTTATTTGTCCTCTTCCTTATCCTATCAGAACCTAGATGCCACTTGATTTAATTTTTGCTGTCCGGGATGGTGACGTGGGGTTTTGTGGTGGCGGTCATTGCTGATTTCCTGGCTGTCTAACCATAAAGGCTTATGGATGTTCTGTGATTGACTGCTTTAGCTATACAGGTTCATCCACTGGCAGGCAATGGTTTCTGCACGCACACGCACGCAGCCTCACGCACACTGACTTGCACTGGACGGCTCCAAGTGATTTATCAGCCCAAATAAACTATGGGTACTTGCGGTACCTACTGAGTTTCAGGGAGGCACACCTCTCTGACATGAAATGCTGGCGTTTTTAAAGAGACATAAAGCTTCAGGGATCATATTGGAAATGCATTTGTTTAGGTATCTTGTGGATCTAGACTCTCATCCAGACAAAGCAGGTGTATTTGAATGAATGCTTGTCCCTTGGTGCAATTCCAGATCTGCTGGCTCTCAGGCTCAGTCTCTTAAAAACTAGGCCTTCTCCAGTGTTGGAAAAGCTTCGTGCAAAGCGGAGCTGTGCTCTTCTAGACCCGTGTACTTGTGACAGACTCTGGATTTCTAGTATGTGGTTTCTCTTGGCACTCCAATTCGAACTTCGTAATCCCACCTAAACAATGAGGGAGGGCTTGGAGGGTCTCTGCTGTCACAAGACCACCAGAACAAATGCTGTGGGTGTTGCAGTGTGGTGTTCCAGCTGTCTGTCAGCTGCATCATTTCAGGGGCTGAGGACACATCTGTCTCTGTCAGGGCTACTGCTCTAGTTTTTGCTGTGCGCTTGGAACTTCTGCCATGTTTCAACTCCGATTTGATGTTTTAATCAAGTCATTCATACAGACTAGTACTACTTCTGCCAGATGTAAAATCTCAGTGTTTTGGGGATGGCTTGACTCTGCACTCAGCTTTTCTCCACCTGACAGCCCTGATTGCTGGGTGCATACCAGGCACAGAGGCTGTGTGATGTTCTAGGGCAAGGGAGAGTTAACTTCAGCAGGCAGACCTGTGCTTTGTCGAGGCTATGTGGGATTTGGTGTGAACAGCTCTGCTGCTCCAAGTTATCTGCTTGCTCTAAAAAGCTGTGACTTTTTGCAGTAAAGTATCCCTGGCAAAAGCTGGATTGGATTCTTGTTCTCGCCTGCATAGGTTGGTTGAGAGATGAACTCGTGAGCAACTATTGTTGCTTTAATTAGCCATTGCATGCTTATGACCTCATCAAAAACAGAGTGAGGGCCGTCTTATGAAGACTTTCTTCTGGTATTTATAGCTTTTTTTTTTTTTTCCCTTTCTCCCCACAAACTTGTCAGTATTGGAACCCTGAAATGTGTTGTTACTTGTTCTCTCTGCACGAAAGGGTTCATGCATTCGGGACTGGAAGGAGGTGATGGTAACTCGCTGCTGGGGTGTAACATACTAGTAGCAAATGCTGGACTGTACTGGGTCTGGCTGGGTTGGAGTTAACGTTCTTTATAGCAGCTGGTGTGGTGCTATGTTACGAATTTGTGCCCAAAACAGTGTTTCTGCTCTTGCTGAAACACTTGCTTGAACACCCTCAAGGCCTTCTCTGTTTCTCGTTGCTTCCCCAACCCTCCACTCCTTGCCTCAGGAAGACGCTGGGGCTGGGCAGAGTGTTGGATGGGATGCAACCAGCACAGCTGACCTGAACTGACCCAAGAGATATTCCATACCATATGACATCATGTTCAGCAATAAACTCAGGGGGAAGGAGTTTCTCCAAAGTAGCTGTTGCTCAAAGACTGGCTGGGCATTAGTGGGAGGTGGTGAGTGATTGCTTTTGCATCACTCTTCTGGTTTGGGATTTTCCTACTTATGAGTTCAGATAAAGACAATTTAATAAGTTTTTCTTGGTTTTTGCCCTTTCGATTCTCTTCCCCTATCCAGCTACAGAGTGACTGACTGGGCGGGGGCTTAGCTGCTGGCTGGGGTCAATCCATCACACTGGGCGTTAGACAGCGCTGTCTGGTCTTGTGCCTTCACTGACAGAAACAAGTCATCCTCCCAAAATACACCTGATACATACTGTGCTAATGGTATTCTGTGTTGCACCCTGTTGATGCTTTATTGTTATCCTCTGTCCGTTTTTTTCTTTTTAGGAATATGTTTATCCAGATGCCAGAGACAGACAGTACTTATTATTTTTCCATAAAGGAGCCAAAAAGACGCGATTTGATCTAGAGAAGTACAATCAACTCAAGGATGCAATTGCTCAGGTAACGAGAATTTTTCCAGAAATAAGACAAATTACTGCTTGCTGGTTATTAGCTGCTATTAATAGATACACCTCAAACAAGAATGGATGTGTCTTAGGTTTTCAGCCCATTTTCTTGTCACAGTCCCAGCGCAATCACTGAATTGGCTTTGATATGCCTAGGAATAGAACTGCTGGATGTGTAAATCAACATGAAACGGCTGCCTATATCTATCTGTAAGGGCCTTTTAAAAACTGCTGGCAAATCTTGAGTTGCTTCAGGCACTTCATGCCTCAGAGGAGCCTAATTCAAGATTTCCTTTCTTCTCAGCTCCTACACACCAGATGGATTTAGTGAGGAATGAAGACTTGCATCCATTCAGTTCACGGCTTCCTGACATAGCACTTCAGCGCACTGGGTTGCAGTCCTGAAAAATAATGTTCGGAAAAATTTAACTGTATTGTTAGAGGCAGTGGAGGCAGATTTAACATATTCTAGACACAGACACATTTGGCAGACTGTCCACATTGTGGGATCTGTTCAACAAAGGAGTCAGAGATCTTTCCTCATGTTTCTGAGAGCCTTTCTGCAGAAGGATGGCATGAGCGGGGAAAAAGCAGAGCTACTATGTTCTCTTTCACTGCTTCGTATTGCGCTCTGTTTATTCCCAGGCTCTGGAAATGACAGTGTAGGATATCCAGGGCAAGATGTGTTCTCCCCCTGCCTTGGAGAAGGAGCTGCGCAAGTAGTAGAGAGAGGTCAGGGCTAGGCCCTCTTGGTTTCAGGAGAAAATCCAAAAAGACCTCCAGGTTTTCTCATGCCGTGTTGAATATAGATACCCTTGAGTGGCTGTATTTTCTAGAAGAGAAGCTCTATGAATCAACCATTCCCATTAATCTAGTTGTTTTCTTAAAAAAAAAAAAAAGTTCTAGTGAGTTTGAGGATCAAGTCTTCCCTACCATACTCATTTTAAGTGACATGTAGACAAGTTTAGAGAAGCACAGAGCAAATGTCCTGAAGTACCAAGAATGGTTTTCCCTGTGACTTTGTTTTACTTTTTGAATGCTTCCCTTCCAGGCAGGAAAAACAAGGAAGTACGGAAAAGCTTTCCATTCTGTAAAAGGGAATAGTATTGGGGAAGGTGTGTTTGGAGCTTGTCCTTTATAATGTGTCTTTTACTTTTAGGCAGAATTGGACCTTAAGAGGCTTCGAGACCCACTGCAAGTTCACCTGCCCATCCAGCAAATTGATGAAAAGGACTGATTAGCAAAGAAGCTCTGAACCCCGGCAAAAAACCTGTTCATAGCTCTTGCCTTTATAATTAAAGCATTGCAGGTGGAAGCTGGGAGGTGGTGTGGGGGTGGAGGGTTTTTACCTTTAATCAAGACAAAGGACTGTAGGGGGGGAATCTCTTAAATCTGAAGATGGGACGTTGTGGAATGTTAGTTCTGAAAAGGGCTTGGCAAATAGTCACATTTAAAACCTGTCTGAATGGCAATTGTGTACAAATACAGGATTGGGGGGGTTCGTGAAAAGAATGTAATGCTGGGGTGTAGGGGTGTCTTCTTCCAGCTTTGCAGGGTCTGCCTCTTGATAAGACACCAGCAGCCTGCTTAGCTTTTTAAATTTTCCTTTACCTGATTCAGATTTCTCTTTCTCTCTCAAAAAAAAAGGGATTAAAAAAAAGAACAGAGAATCCAAGCCACCTGGAGCTATGGCTGGTGATCAGAACTTGCGCTCCACCGCCATTAACACGCACACTTCTGATCAGACCTGGTCTCTTTTATAAAGTTACTACAAGACTGCTTTCTACTGGAAAACCGTGAGCTTCCCCTTCCCAGCCCACCCCATCTGCTCCACTGACTTCCTCCTTTGCTTATTTGTAGCACAGATTGGTTGTAGCCAAGTGAGAGAAGGAACAAGATTTCTTCTGGACATTTGATAATTGATATTTTGGATTATTCCATAATAACTATATAAACTTTGTGTCCCAATGCCCTTGAGCTCCTTCTAGAAATCAATGGCAGCATTGCATGAGAGATTTTTTTCTATTCAGTCTTAAGGGAGGGGGAGTCCCTTCTTCCCCAAATCTGATAGCCACCTGGACTATGAAATTATGAAGGTTTAAAGGATTATGAAACTGTCACAGAATCATGACTCCTGCTTAAATGAACAGTTTTGGAATGTGGAATAATTAAACTTGATATTTGACTGCTTGCATAACGGGATAAAAGGTGTCTCATGTGGTCAAAGCATTTTCCTTTGCCCAGAGGCTTTTTGAAAGCCTGGGGCTCTTATAGTGCAAGACACAGAACTACTTTGGTTCTCTAGCACTTCCCCCAACTTAAATAGCTTTATGTGAACTTTGCGCCCACAGGTCAGAATTTCTTAGGAGTGGCTAATGACATCTCTTGTTCTTAGCTAAAAGAAATAGAGGAAGGAAAGTCAACCCGTTGCCCTCTCTTCTAGCCAAGGCTGGCTGATTACTAAGCAGATAAAACATCTCTTCATTCAAAGCAAGTCAGTCTGTTTTAGCATCCTGCTGATAAATACTGTTGGAGACAGGATGAAGGTGGGAGAAGAGCATTAAGCTTTATATACAGAAAAGGTTGGCTGCTTTTTTGATGTTTCATTACTACTCCTCACTGTGTCATGGAAAGAGGCTTCTGGTTTTTGGTTTTTTTTTGTTTTTGTTTGTTTTTTGAGAACCATGTTTAAAAACCAGGAAAGGAAAAAAAAAATCAGTATTAACTAGACGCCAGGTGCCTTGCAGATGTGGAAACACAGCTGGGATTGCTGCCTCTTCTCACTCAATGGCATGTTGGACCGAATGGGTGCATGTTTCTAGGTTGTTTTTTTCCCTTCCCCTTTTCCTCTGTCTTTCAATTTAATTACATTGTGTGATTATTTTTTTTATCTGTTTTATCCTGTTTGTGTGATGAGTTTTAAAGGGGAAAAAAATGAACACGATCCTGTAGCTGAATCCTTGGTGTGTATTTGGGATGAGGGAGGGAGCATGGAGAAAAGTTCTTTAAAAAACAAAACAACCAACCCTGAACATGTGTAAAATCCTGTATCATTTATGAAATATGTATAAAAGAGCAATGTACTTCTGGAACAATAAATAACTATTCAATTTTTGAATCGGTGCTCTTGAATAACATTATTTTCCCCAGCTGAGAAGAGAATATTGTATGTGTGCCAGCTGTCTCCTGAGTTTCCTCCATTTCTTTTTGTTTAGGTTGTTTCTTCTTGACCTTACATCACTGAGGCCGTGGTGATGCAGATAATAGCTTTCGTGAAGAAGCTCGGATGGAGATCTTGCTGCCATGCCTAGCTGCGTAACACAGGGATCTCAGGAGCAGTTGAGGTGGTGAGGTAGAGGTAGAGATGTTTGGTCTAACAAAGATCTGCCTTTGTTTGACCAGCGTAGTAGCTCCATGTGGAGACTGACAAAATCCAGCAGGTTGCAGGATAAGAATATTTATGGACATGTAATGCCCAGCGACCTAAAATGTACCGAGTGGTGTCAGTGTATTTCTATATTGCGTTCAAGTGTTGTTTCAGAGGAAGACTGGTGTTTTCAGCTTGTGCTACTTTATTTCTGGGCCCTTGAATGCCTGTGGTCTGATTTGTCATGGTGACATATTGTTTGTTGATTAACTTTGGGAATCAGCAGACTGTATTTTGTCCTAACTTAATGGGATGTTAGGATGAGACATTTGCTGCCTGAAATTTTTTTTATCATGTCCATTTACTGTAAAATTAAAAAAAAAAAAAATTCCATGATTGGCCAGTTTTAAAACCAGCCAGCTCTCCCCTAAGTTTTTTTTTTTAAAGTCAGAGAGGAGGAGCTGGAAGCTGTTAGTCGTTGTGACCTACCTTTAATCACTGCTGAAATTTAGTTCAGCAATGCTGACAAACTCTCTTCCTCCAAGCAGCCCTTAGTCTGCAGCTGTGTACAGATAAGCTGCTGCCCTCCCTAGACAAATACCTTGGAACTGTTGCATAACAAGTCGTCCATTTTGGCATCCAGAAGAGCTGAAGACATTGACATCTAGCACCATAATCTCTATTTGGAAAGCAAGAAAATGCTATGACAAAATTGGTCCTGCACATGCTTTAATGTAGAGATGATGTGGGAAAAGGAGTAAAATAAGAGTCTACAATTGTACCCTGAAATATGGGCTCTCTGAGGGGTCTTGTCAGTCTGTAGTCCCTGAAAGAAGATCGTTGTCCTGCTCCTCTCTGCACCGCCAGCGTACACATTGTCTCTGCCAGTGGTAGATAATGTGCTGCAAACCTCAAACCTCAGTGTTTTTGCTTTTCTTGCCCTTGAATGCTAATAGTGAAGGGAAGGGTGATGTTTGTTTGCTCTCCTGATACACACTGTTGTACATCAACATCAACGAACTCTTGCAGTAGTTATTTCATGCCTAGGAGCCAGGCAGGTAATAGGGTCCTGTCCACTGGCAGCACTTTAACAGCAGGCAGTGCTGCATGAATATTAATGTAGTGCTGCATTCTTAAGGCCCTATGAAGGATAAACAGCAGTGTACGGGCTGCTTTTTCTACCAATTTTTGTTATTCTTAGAATCATAGAACAGTTTGGGTTGGAAGTGACCTCACAGCCCATCCAGTTCCACCCCCCCTGCAGGGACACCCTCCACTAGCCCAGGTTGCCCAAAGCCCCATCCAACCTGGCCTTGAACACTGCCAGGGAGCCAGGGGCAGCCACAGCTTCTCTGGGCACCCTGTGCCAGGGCCTCAGCACCCTCACAGGGAAGGATTTCTGCCTCAGATCCCATCTCCATCTCCCCTCCTGCAGCTCCAGGCCATTCCCCCTTGTCCTGTCCCTCCCTGCCCCTGTCACCAGCCCCTCTCCAGCTTTTCTGTAGCCCCTTTAGGGACTGGAAGGGGCTCTAAGGTCTCCCCGCAGCCTTCTCTTCTCCAGGCTGAACAACCTCAACTCTCTCAGCCTGTCTCCATAGCAGAGGTGCTCCAGCCCTCAGATCATCTTCATGGCCTCCCCTGAACTTGTTCCTACAGCTCTGTGTCCTTCTTGTCCTGGGGACTCCAGGGCTGGACGCAGTACTGCAGAGAGCAGAGTAGAGGGAGAGAATTGCCTCCCTTGATCTGCTGGCCCCTGTTCTTTTTACAGTGCCCAGGATACAGTTAGCTTTCTGGGCTGCAAGCACATATTGCTGGGTCATGTTGAGCTTTTCATCAACCAACATTTACTCATTTGCTGAACCTCTCTTTCTGTGAAGGAGCTTTCAAATAAATACACGTCAAGTTCAAAATTGTCTGGAGAAATGTATTAGGTTCCCTTTGTGCCATGCCTGTGAGGCTCTACCTTGCAAACCTCTCCAGCGGAGGTGTTTGTGGCTCCTTTCTCCCGAAGAGGAAAGAAGAAACCCTTTTTCTTTTCCCCTGTAACCCTTCCTACCTGGCAGGCAGTGGTGATGGTCACCTTGCTGCATGTTCTTACACTTCCATATTGGCTCTAAGAGGGTTTGCGTGAAGCTGCTGTTGACTGTCAGACCTTGGCACTATGTCAGTCAAGTGAAGCTGGCCAAGTTCTCCGGTGTTTCTGAGCCAGGGGAGCAATTTCTTTGATCTCCTCTTTGTTTTTTGTATGTAGTTGTAAATGCAACCTGCTTTCCTCTGTGCCACATTGCATGACTTCATTTTCACATAGGAAGGATATTTTTTTATCTTAAGTATTTTTCTACCTATCCCAAGACATTCCAATTATTCACTTTAAAAAAGCCCTGTTTATTTCTATAGTGACATTAAAGGGGTGAAAAGCAAAATACAGGAATGGAAATTAAACTTGCAGTGTGTGGGAGAAGCTAGTGTTATGCTGTGTCATTGTGGCTCTATGAACTTGTAAAAGATGGATCTTGCTCCTGTTTCTGCCCCCGACTAGTTTTGCAGTTGTGGGTATGCTGTCTTTGCCCTAATTCCTTTCTCTAGAAATTAAGGATCATGGCAAATACACTGGGTTCTGTAGGATCTGTGGAAAAACACTCAAAAAAACCACTCTCAAAACATCAAGTTCTGCTTCACAGGGCTCTACTAAAGGAAAGAAAAAAGCTGCTACTCTTCATGAGGAGCTATGTACTTGTGGTTTTAATGGGGTCTTGGTGGTTTACTTTTTCTTGAGTTGAGTTTGCTGATATTTCACTAAACTTGTGTGCGCTCCCCGATCTCAACAGCCCTTCCCATTGGCACTGTGTCCTGGGACAAGTTGTTTACAGCAACAAGGCCTCTCTCTGGGTCCTTGACATTTGTGCAATCCATCTCAGCGGCCTGTCAAGGCTTATTGTGAACATACATCCTCAAATCAATTGCAGACAGGGATCCTGTCGTGTGTGTCGGGTTCTACTCTCTCTCAGCAGCAGGAAATGCTGATTAGCTCTTCCGCCTCCTTCTAGGCAGGCTGCAGGAGTTGCTCCTACACCAAGACCTGTTCTTCACACATCTCACTTTCATCAAATGTTGGTGTGTCTTGAGAGGTGGATCTGACAAAGACAAGGCCAGCTTCCTCAAACACGACAGCATCTTTATTCATTAGTCCATTACAAAGAGCATGAGTCTTTCTCAGCCTGGCTAATGCTTGGAAGGAGAAGGATTTGACTTCCTTGTGTAAGGATGGTAAAGCCTTCCGAATCTCTGGGAGGGGCAAAAAGTGTGGTTGCCACCAGCAAACTTAGTGCCCCTTTTTTTTTTTTTCCCACATTAAGAACAGACATGCCTGGGCTTAGCAGCAAACCTAGAAGATCCCATCACATGTACCAAAATAAAACCCCAGCCCTCTGTTTCAATATCACCTTCCCTCTTTATATCTTTTAACCTATACTGATGACTAGTTTTAAGAAATACTTGATCCTGATTCTTCTTTCTTCTTGGGATGTCAGGCTCACTCATCTTAGGGTCAGGGAAGTAGATGTCAGGAACAGCAGATTTATCGGATCTGCCTAGGAGTGCAGGCCCACAGCATCTAGAGTACTCTATTGGAATTGTATCCTCTCTCCCAGAGGGTCTGTTTGCAGGAGGGTTTTCTGTTAGGGTTTGTTTTCCCCCCTCCTTCCCCTCTCAGGAGTAGTTGCTTCCATGCCCTGAGGCATAGATTTGCAGTTGTCTGCTCTAATATGGGCTACTGTTGTTTGGGAGGGGGGGAACTGGAGCTACGTATGTCACCTGAAATAACTTGCAAAGCAAAGAGCAAGTGCTGATAGAAAAGTTGCCTCTGCTAGTGCTGCTTCTAAAAGACTGAGATGGTCTTTGTCTTTCCTGTGAGTACTAAAAACGTTTAGAGGCAGGACACTGAATCTTGTCCAGCTTTAGACTTGTTTCCTTGAACTAGATAGTTACGGTGATTTTGGGATGGTGTCATCTCTGGGAATGCTGGGACGTCTCGTGCTTTAGTCCCTTTTGGAGAACTTGATAGGGCCTGTTTGTGGCAGGCCCTTTTGAGGCTCAAAACTGCTATGATGCAATTTATTTCCTGATGCTAATTGTCAGTTGTCAGTTGTCAGTCACTTACCTATAACTGTCAAAGCATTACTAGCATCAGACCTAATATACCACCTACAAAAATAAAAGCAGCTGGTAATGAAATGGTTCAGAGAAATATACACATCTGTAACAGGAAAAGAAAATTCAATTCAAGCTTGTCAGTTTTATTTATCCAGGATCTTAAGTATGAATCAACCTCTCAATGAAAATGGCAAAATGTAACTTCCTGTGGCTTGCTTTATTATTCTCTGTTCAATTTTTGTTTCTCTTCTGGGAATTCACATGACCACCTTTTGAGGGTTATCTGCCTTGCTAGCTTTGCATAGTGAATTTGTTCTCCTTTCCTGTTGTTGAAAAAAAAACCACTTTTCTGGTACTGCACAGCTGTCAGCATGATATAGCCACAAAGATTTTTTTTTTTTTTTTTTTTAATTTTTGTGTGTGTGTGTTGGTGGGAGCAATTACAGTAATTTCTAAAGTTTCTTTTGTTGTTCCCTGGAGTCATTCACCACAGAAAAAGACTCCTCTGCTGGGGTGGAGCAGAGCAGCATATGGTACTTCACTGCCAGGGGAACACCCAGAGAACTTTCTATAATGTACAATCTCTACAAAGCAGGCAAATACCCAACTCTTCCTTTCATGCAGACTCAATATGAAAATAACATAGCTAATTTTTTCCTACAGAGATTTCAAACAAGCACATCAACCTTGACATTATTCCTTATGCCAGCCTCTTGCAGAAATGTAGGGTGCCAAGGAAATGGGGTGATGCCTATGTTTGCTTGATTATGCAATTACTGTAAGCTTAAGGGTATGCTTTGCTGATGGAGACCTTTCTGCCTGCAGGTGATTTCCTGGAGTCCGATCATTGTTCATAAGCAGGGAGAGACCTGTAGATGTGTGTATATTAAAAACAGAGTTTTAAATCCATTCTCTATAACAAGAGTTACAGCTATTGGGATGAGAGGGAAAATCCCTTTCTGCTTATTGATGTTGTCCTTGGTGCATCTCACTGCTAATTGTGATGCTTGGTTTGCTTTAGTAGAGAACAGATTTCAATGTGCTACAGCTCATCTGTAGCCAGAGCATGTGGCTATGACCTGCAACTCAACCTAGTTTAGTTTGAACCGGTATGGCAGAGGTTCTTAATTACTTGGCTTTGCATGGAAGTTAATTCAGTACTGTTGGGTTTCTTGATTGTTGCTTTGGTTTGGGGGTTTTTTTGAAAGACAGAGGTTTTAAGACTACTGCAGAAAAATCTTTTTTTTTGCCTTGTTTGGTAAACTTGCTGCAATGGTCAGGTTATGTGACCAGGAGTGGAAAGGGTCTTTGCGTAGCATAGGAACAGCTTATTTCCCTGTGGGACACCAGTCCTTCACTTTGACTGATGTTCCCATTGTAGCTCTGCTCCAAGCACTCATCTGCAATCTCTGCTCGGAAGGATCGGTTCTCCTCCTTTGGCCACTATTTCCTGCAGTTAAGGCTCTCTAGCTGGTGTTTTTTGCCTGTGGGGAGCCACAAAGTCGTATGACTTGTGGAAGGAGCTGAGATAACAGCAAGCACCCATCTGTTCTTCTTTTTCATCCCTTCGGGATGTCCGGGTGTCCCCTGGTTAGAATTCTTCTCCGGATAAGATAGTGGAGGTGTCACCGTGGGGCAGTCAGGCCAGAAAACAATAGCGGGTTGAGTCCAAAAAAACAAGATTGATCAGTGAGTACATCTCTCTTGTCAATAAGGGGCAGAGCTGCTCTGCGGAGGTCAAGGCTGGAGCTGTACCCTACATCCCTTCAGCTTCTTCCTCTGATAGACTTCCAGGAGAGCTGTCACATTTGCTCTTCAGAAAGCTTGAGGTCAGAAGCTCCACTGAGAGGAAGGCTGCAAGAGCTGCGGGGTGTGTAAGAACTTTCAAACCTCTGCTACTCGAGTGGTAACTGTTCCTTGGCTGAGTGGGATGTTCCAGTACTTGTTTTTCTGTATCTGCTTTGCCATCCAGTTGCAGCCAGTGTCTTCAATGGGTGAGTAAAGAGGCCTTGCCTTCAAGCTTATTTCCCTTTGCTGTCTCTAAGGTTCGTGCTGAGCCTAGGTATTCTTAGGTGAAGGATCGGAAAACGCGAGAAATACCTTTTTTTCTTTGAAGGTGGTGTGAAATTCTTTCCAACTGGAAAGATCTCTTTGTCACTGAGCAAGCAGGCTCCTGTATTGGGACAATCTTTACTGCTCAGGCACTGTGGGATTTTCCTCACTTCGGAGGAGAGACTCCATGAGTAGATGCTACTTTTTCAGCCGCTGCTTTGACAAATCTTAACTGAATTTAGCGTCATAATGCAGTGCTGTTCATTTCATTGCTTAGTCGTGCCAGAGCAGAGACCTCCAGTTACATAATACACACAGGATTAATCTCTCTGCAGAATGGTGGGCTTATGAATGCTTGCTAGAGCCTGATTTGTCATCCAATATATATGCTAGCATGTCAGCTAGAGAACTAATGATATCATCAAGATTACAAATGGAAAAGCTTTACTTCATAGCTGATGCTTGTCAGGCTGAATTGCTCAGGCCATGCAAGAAGTGTTGGGGAGGAAAAAAATTGAGTCAAGAAAAATGAAAAAGAGAGGGAATTAGAGACAGTTATACATCTTGTGCTAAACCCCCGTGCTTTCGTTGTTTGGGGAGAAGAGATGAGAGGTTGATTGGTTGCTTCTATATTTTTGTGGAGTTTTTTCTTAAAAAATCAAATTAGTTTTCAGTAAACTGTGCTGCCAAAGACTGCTTGGTGACTGCAGGGAGGTTGGCTTGAGGCAGCCCTGGCAGTCCGAGGGTGGCTGTGAGGGTCTGTAGTGTTCAAAAGAGCACTGTCTGCTTTTTCTGCTTGTCTGCCTCTCCTTCACTCCTGCCTGAAGCTCTCAGAGAAATTAAAGACGGGAGGGTGTGCTACCCCATTCCCCTGAAGTGCCTTCTTCCAGCTCCCTCTGAGCTGCTGCAGGTTCATCTCAGTAAATTTTGTGTTTGTCTCCAAAACAGACAGGAGATAATTTAATGTGATCTCCCTGGATGAATGTTTTCAGAGTCCGTCTACAAAGGATGTTTCATAAAGTTAATTACACTATGTGAAAGCTAATGAAAGTGTGTGTATTTTTGGTGCTGCCCAGCTGGGAAGCTGACAGGGCATTCCTCGCTTTGCCTCGTTTGGCTTTGAACAACACAAAAACCTGTTAATCTTAGTCAGTGACTCACCCTAAGGCCATACCAAATCATCTTGTGGAAACCTGAGGGAAGCCCAGAGGAAGCTCTGTTCAGCTGCGTGCAAAGAAAAGGTAGAACCTGTCTTTCCCTGTCGCAAGAAGTCAAGCAAGCTTTTGGAGGATGGGACTTAACAGTGTTGCTGCCGTCTATGGCTAAGGAGAGGCAGGTGAAGTCGAGAGCTCACGAGGGATTGCCTGGTGAATCTCATCAGAGGTTTCCTGTTGTGGTCCCCGCCCCTGCTGCTTAGAAGAACTAAGAACGGCTGGTTGTGGTAGGAGTGAATCCGCTCCTCTGCGTATCTCATGAATTATGGCGCTAGAGATTCCCTGTGTAACCCAGACCTGCGCGCCCCGTGCCAGCTTGCAGCTCTGCAGCACTCTTAAGCTACAGTAGCTGCTCCTGCCTTTTATGCTGGATTGGACGCCAACCAAAATGTATCTATGGCTGAGGGTGGTGTGAGGATGTTTGTCAGGAGAGATGTTAGGTTTGTGAGAAGGCACAAGACAGATGTTTACAGAGGATGGTGCTAAATAAGGGTGACTTGAAGTCTATTCTCTGAAGCACTTGTAGTTCCCACTTCAAAGTTAATGAAGCAAATCAAAATAATGAACCAAGAAGTTTGTCTGTGTCCAGAGCATTCTAATAGAAACAATAGAATGTCTCCCCTCCACCTAAATTGCGTTATGCTGTTGTATAAGCAAAACAGAGCAATTTTAGAACTTAAATATGTGGAAAGGATAGGGTATTCCAGTCTGAGATGCATTTAATCAGAATGATTGGTTTTATTAGCCTAATTCTGGCAAATGGAAATCAATTTGCCTTACTCAAGACAGTATTAGCATTCATTTTGCTTAATAGGGAATAGCTAGTGATGGGTAAGTGGTGCTTAATCAGGTATTAAATGTAAGTGAAAGTGAAACCTCTGGACTTTTAGTGAGGCAGCTGCCAAATCAGGGTTAATTAGGAGAAGACTGAACATGTAATGAACACTTCAATTCTTCTTCCCCTATGGAGTTCTTATGTTTTAATTGCTTGCAGAAAGTTCAGAAAGGCGTCTGAAAAGGGACACACTCCCTGAGCACCCCGTGAACATGCACGTACCAGGAAGTCCACGTGTTTGCATCTTGCCGTCACACTCACTTCACTCACAAACGTCTTATCTCCTGTGGAGATCAGGAGGGTTTGCCAGCTTGCAAAGACGGTGGCTGTGTAAAGAGTTGACCATTTTACTCCCCAGAAGGTCCTGATTCAGACCTTTCTGCTCTCTAGATTTTAAGATAATAAATAAAAAGATACAGTAGAGCTGTTTCAGATGCAGTAAGGCAACATCGTTGCACAAAAACACAACAGATACTGTGAATAGTAGAGGTGGTTAGCATTTGGCGGAGCGGGAAGTGGGGGGGACAGTCTCTGAAGGAGACCAGGGCGCATCTAAGTGGATCTGTAAATACAGGGAGCTGCCACCTCTCTCTCTTGCAGCATTGCAGAATTTTACAGAGTGCACAAATTTGAGTTAGAGGTCTTTCAACTCACCTCGGCATAAATGTACATAGCTATAGGAGAGAGAGTGGAGAAAAAAAACCCAGGTAAATGGAGCAGGGTCTTTTTCTCCTACCTCACCTCCCTAAGCATAAGCTTTTTGTTAGAGACAGCCTGCTGGGTTATAGATCAACTTCATTGTGACGTGGGAGAGCAGGTCTTATATTTAGCTGTTTAAAACTGTACTCTGAAATGAAAAGAAGCTGATAAATTATGCTTAGAGATTGCTTACAGTTATACAGGGGTCTAATAATTGAAATGGAATATTTTCTTTCTGTATGCCTTAAATGTCACATTCCTGTTGCATATCTTGCAGTTCACGTTTTAACTGATGCTTTGCAAGGTGATCTCTGGCTTGTGCTTATGGCAAGTCAACTGTGAGGGCCAACATTGGCTATGGATGGGTTTTGAGAGAGGCTGCATAGCATGGCTGAAGTCTGGTCCTCGTCTCCAAGGCATGTAGGAGAGTTACCAGTGACTTCAGGAGGAGCTTGCAGGTGTTCAGTTAGTACTTGAGCAAAGGGTGGATGTCTTAGGCTAGATGCAGTGCTCCCAGGACATACTACTTATGGCAAAATCACTACCTGGACCTCAGATTTGCTTATGTGTTTGGGTTTTTTCCCCGTCATACTCTACAGCAGCTAAACAGCAAGTCAGACTGTTGCATAATGTTGTAATAGCTCTGTTAATTTACTTTTTCTTCCAAGACATTTAAGACGAGCTGTCAGAATTTTCCATAAGGTAATTAGTTAGCTGGTATCGCTGTTTCTCCCTGGGGATCTCTATCTATCACAATGATCCTGTTAAGTCAGGAATAGAAAAAGAAATTATTTTGCTTTCTTTGCAATTATCAGTCAACAACTTGATGTGATACCTACCAGATGTTCTCTCTTGTCTCTTGCTGCGTGTCTCAGCCCTGGACCCCTGCTCTGCCTACATCAGCCTGAACGAGCCCTGGAGGAACACAGATCATCAGATAAACAGTTCCCACGGCCAGCCAACATGCGACAGTCAAATCGATGGGGAGTGGTATCGCTTCACTGGCATGGCTGGTGATGCTATGCCTACCTTCTGCATCCCGGAGAACCACTGTGGCACCCACGCTCCCATTTGGCTGAACGGCAGCCACCCACGAGAGTCGGATGGCATCGTCCCACGCCAAGCCTGTGCCAGCTTCAATGGGAACTGCTGCCTTTGGAATACCACAATTGACGTCAAGGCGTGTCCGGGCGGGTACTACGTGTATCACTTAACCAAGCCCAGCGTTTGTTTCCATGCATACTGTGGGCGTAAGTAACTGCTGAGATTGCTTTTCTGAAGCCCCTTTTTCCCCGTGATGTAGGAGAGGTAGTGACCATCTATATAACTGAGAGAGATGGTGACTGGTTTCTGGCTTTCTCGCCCAGAAAAATGTCAGGTGATGCAGATGGTGGTCTGTCTGTAAGAGAACAGTTAGAAGGTCTCACCTATGTGAATTCTGTCTAGCCTTTGTTCAGCTAGTGGAAATCTTCCGTAGCTGACCTGGCCACAGGGATTTAATGCTCTCTCTGGGTCCTGTGGTTTGTCTTGGCATGCTACTGAAGCCAAAATTTGCATCTCTGACTTACAGTAATTAAACTAGGTTGTTTCTCATTAGCTTCAGTGGTTCAGCTTTCCTAATTGACTGTAACTGATGGACTAGACACAGGGCGTGAAGCTGATGCTACAAATACAGTATTTTTGGTGCATGCTCAGTGGTTTGTGCTGACAACATTCTCGTTGTGCCCTAGATTTTTATGACATCTGCGACGTTGTGGATTGCCAGGGCTCCTGCTTGGACACCAGTGACTGCACATGTTCCCTGGGGACAACACTAGGACCTGATGGACAGACATGTCTCGGTAAGGGTGGAAATAACTTGTGTCAGTTATTGATGTTTTCTTTCCGCTTTGTTTCATTGCTCGCATCTCAATCAATTGTCTTACCAAGCAGTATAATAAAGGAAAAATATCTTGAGAGGAGTTTTTTTTTTCCCCTTGCTGCCTGGAACAGGTCTTTGATTCTGTAAATGGTTCCAGATCTCTCCCTGCAGGGTGAGATACAACATCCCATGGCTGAATACATTCTGGCGTGTACAGGGGCTAGATTTGCTTTCTGTGTAGTCCAGCTGCTGAAGGCAGCAGCTTCACTGTCAGTAGCAGAGTCTTTTTGCAAGATCACAGTACTGCCTCACTGGTATTCAGGAACGGCTCTGCAGTCTGTTATTAGAGGCTTCCTCTCACCAGCTCTGTTGAATGCCTCGTTCCTCTAAGAAAAGTTTTGCTGGCTGGTGTAGGGCTATGCACTAAGCTTCACCATACTTACTGCCCTTGTAGGGCTTTGCCCAGGGCCTGGGGTTTGAGAAGAGCTGAAGGATTGCAGGTCACAGCACAGCCTCGGTGGTTCTAGGCAGCACGACAAGGTGGTATTCAGGGGACTGGCACTTAGTGACTGTGCTGCAGAGACTAACGTGACCAGGAGGGAGGTGTAGGGCTGTAAGTGAAAGCAGAGAGGGAAACGTGGGCTTTGGGGATTTGTGAGGGAATCCCCTGAGGTGAGGACGGCGGCTGTGGTTGTGTGTGGTGCTGGGAGGAGAGCACCTGGGTTGCGAGGTGTTAGGAAGGTGATGGTCTGTGGGGGAGTGCAAAGGGCTGGGAAGGCGTGGCTATGGGAAGCTGCAGAGCCACACTGATGGATAGGAAGAGGTGGTGCAGAGGGAGAAAGGGGTGCTAGTGTTCAGAGGAAGCGTGATCTCATCTTTGTCTTTGAGGTTTGATTTGGTGGAGAAGTTGAGAGCAGAGTTGGTCCAGCAGGCTGTCTGGCAGATGAGTTTCTTCCATACAGACCATAGCTGACAAAGCAGGTGTGGGTGGTTTCTTTCTTCACACTCCTCATGTATGTGGGCATCAGCGTAGGGGCCACAGTGGTTACAATCTGTGGAGAGAGCAGCCTGGCCCTTCTGCAGATTTACACTTGCTTACACCGATTCTACAGAATGGTTTTGCTAAAGCTGCTCCACATCTCTGCAGCTGAGTGGCTGACTTAGCTGTCTCAGCTAATTAAAAGCATCTATTGGCTGCTTTTCTGCAAGACTTCCAGGCACAGAAATGCCCTTGACAAGCACCAGCACTCGATAAATGTGTGGCAGGCTCACAGGAAAGGATTTCCTGCAGCAGCTAGGCATGCAGGAGTCCAGCATGTGCTGGAGCTGCCTTCATCCCACCATGGCCAGGCCAGGCAGGAATTGTGCGCTACTGCTTCTCTTTGTGATAAACAGATGGCACAACACCTCTGCTGTAATAATCACACTGCTTTACCTACCCGCAGCCTCTCTTGTTGTACGGCTCACTCATCTTTCTAATGAGTTTCTGTTGTGCTGAGTAATTGTGCAATCACATACCTAACCGTGCTGGCCTTCCAGAGAAACCAAATAAACCTGTATGAGCCTTTCCTATTTGGAGAATATTCTTCCTTTCTCAGCTCACCCTAAGAGGGCGGCTGAAAATGCTGCAGTAATGCTAAGCAGCTCGGTCTGTGAACCGCCTTGTGTTAGGCTGACTTCTCTTCAGTACATTATATGCTTTGAATCCCAGAGTAGAGCTGCTGATCCTAAGTTATATTTTCATATGCAAACTTAGGTGTTAAATTAGGTCTTTGTCTTTCTGTCGTGGATCTGGCATAACTCTGTTATTGCCTTTGACCCCTTGAATACCTGCATCTGTGTTGGACTAAGCCATGATTAAAATCAGCTCAGCGCTCTCCTAACCCGGTCTTAAGAAAACCAGCCTGTATCCCAGAAGTGCTGGCTGTCACTGGTGCAGAAGGGCAGGGACAGATCCGCTGTGTTGTAGAACTTGGAGGACCAGCAAGGTGAATTGCTGTAGGACCTTCTAACAGCATCTTTGTGCCTTTGCCAGTAGTCCTTTCCTTCTTCATCCTCTGTTTTTAAGCAGCTTGAGTTTTACTGTTAGAAGGGGAAGTGTGCAGCCTGTCACATTTCTGAAAAGGGAAGTGTCTGTGTGTGTTTCCTTGGACATGCTTCCTACCTCCCAAAGCAGGATACCAGCCATTTCTTTGGCTAAAAATACTCAATTCACGTCGTTTGTGAAGGAGACAACGGCACCAGCTGCAAGCTGCAGCTACTGTGAATGTGTAGGACCACTTCCACCTAAGAGAGCTCATCTCTGATCTGTCTCTTAAAATGGTATTTTTCTTTTTTCTTGGTTTTAAGCTTCTGACATCTAGTAAATGGTAACTTCTAAGCTGTTTTGCTGAAACCCAATGTGAACCTTGATTGATAACCTCAGCATTCTGGCTTGCCTAAGAGAGATCGTTAGTTTTGTGGTTCAGCAATAACAATGACTGTCCCTTGATTCATTTTTTGCACACAGAGATTAAATCAGGTTGAAGAATGAGAATCTCAGAACAAAGTACCTTTCAAAAAAAAAGGCAAAAAAAGGCAGACAGAGAGAGAGGAACTTTAGCCTTTTAAACAGAGAAAATTAGGAGGAGTTTTCAGAGCTCAGTCCAGGCCTGTTACCAGGTTTATCCGCAACCTTTTTCCAGAGTCTGCTCCAGAAAGTGTGGGATGCCAACTCAGGCACTCCTCTTTGCTCTGAGCTGGAAAGGAAGGAGAGAGAGCTCTGCAGAGGGCTGCAGAGGAGCAGAGCGGGGAGGGCCATCGTGAGCCAGGAAGGAGCTGAGTCCTCAGTGGGAGTAGCTCAGAACTGAGCTCTTCAACTCGTGTTAGGTACGTCTGAGCAGCTAATAGTTGGGGTGGCCTGTGTGGCACCAGCACCCAGGTTAGGGCTCACCACGGTGAGCTGGCATTTCTGTTCTGCAAGGACACCTGAGCTTTCCAGGACAGGGAGCAGCCAGCGCTGGGGAAAGAAGCCAAAACGATAAAATTTCTCATGGCGTGACTTTTCTTGGGGAAGCTTCGTGGGGTTCATTAAAATGTTATGGTTTGATTTCAGCTTTGTTTATATGTTTACAGATCTTTGTCATTCTTGTGTCTTTATTTTGAAATAAGGGTTGAATCATGTAAAATTGCTGTAGGATAGTTGGCCACGTGTAGCAGTAGCGGGTGTGGTATGAAAATAGATAGGATTTCTTTTTGACTGATTCTGGTATTCACCTAGCTTTACCATGCAGCAAAGTCACATTAACTTCATTTTAATGTCTTTGTGAGTGGAGTGGGGAATAGTTTAGGATGAGAAGATAAATGAAAATATGAACTCCCTCAACACATAGAACCAGTTTGGAAGTTTCCCAGTGGGACCATGTCCATCTTCGCTCTGAAATGGCAGCTGTGTGCCATGCTGCCTTTCCCCCCAGGTTTGCTTTGCTCCTGAGAGAGACACAGCATGGCAAAACACTCTGCTACTGTCAGTAGGTAGCAGTCTTTAGCAGTTAGTGGGATTACTCATCTCTGTTGCCCTGATCCAGGTCATGAGGCCAGGAAAGGCAGTCCATGTAGCATCCCATTTTTGCCAGCTGTGCGTTTACCAGGGGCATGTTCTAACAGTGTATTTTTTGCAGATGAAAATGAATGCGAACAGAACAACGGAGGTTGCAGCGAATTTTGTGTTAACCTGAAGAACTCCTACCGCTGTGAGTGTGGGATCGGGCGCACGCTGGGAAGTGATGGGAAAACCTGTGAAGGTGAGGTTTCAGCTGTAACTGTCTGCTGGAAATTATATAAATCTATCCCTTTCCCTTGCAGCACTAGCTCTCTCTTGGCTCCTTGCAGCTGGGATTAAATGTCACTCATATCACTTCTGTGCTTTCCAGTGGTGGTGTTACTGAAATATCCTTCTAATCAAGCACAGAGGAATGTCCTTGTTGTTTTCCCTGCCTTGTTCATTTCTGTTAGGATTTGCTTGTATTTATCTCCATGGAGGAATAGGCAGCAGTGGATCTGAAAGATTGGTTGTCCAGACAGGACTAGTTATTGCTGGAGATGCTGGGATTTGGCTCTGGAGATTTGTATGATAGCTTTGCAGGGGCAGATTTAGCATTGCTGGTTTTTGACAGCTAGCATTAGGGGTAATGTCATGACATTAGACTAGAGCATGAGGATCTCTTATCCTCCCAGGATAGAGATAGAGGAGAGAGGAAGCCAGTTGGCAAGCAGAAGCTAGATTTGAGATTAGGGATGCATTTTGACTGTTTGCTTTTTGTAAGCGCTTAGTTGTGGGCTCTGCTGTGTGCAGCTGCTGCAGTTCCTTCCCAGTGGTGGCACAGCCAGATTGAAAACCTTTGATGAATTTAGACTGGTAGCCTAGTAGAGGCTTAAAGACTAAATTGTAGTTTTGATCTGTTGTCTCTATCAATGTACAAGCATCTTTGAGCAGAAGTATGAAAACCTGGCAAAAATTGACTTGTGCCTGACATTTTCTGTGGTCAGCTGTGAAAAGCACGGCGTCCTCTCACAGGTAAAGCTGCTGTGTTGTATGTTCACAGATACCGTGGGGCCTCAGACAAGAATAATAGCTACAGATGTGCCTCACTTTTGAGCTACCTGATTGCCAGAACTGATTACATCTGCAGCCTGCATGCAACCTTATGTTAGCTGCTGCGTGGCAGACATCCATGGTGCAGGGAGAGAGAGGGATTGCCCTTGTATTTTTGGGCTGGGCTCCACCCTTTACAGTTCTCTGACAGATGGCTCCAAGCTGCAGTTTTTGTCCCTGTTTTCCCCCTCTGATACCAAAGCACATTTCATCTCACTTCTGTGAAAATCTCCTCTCTGAGCTCTGTTAATAAAACATCGCTCATCCAGACAGTGACATTTCCCTGAGGAAAGCTGCAGTGCAGAGCGCTCCTTAAGTACTTGCTGTGTGGGGCCAAAAGTAGCCTGTGGGCTTTGTCCCTTCCACATCCAGCACTGAGTTGGTGAGGTGTCACGTAAACCTGCTATGTGGCAGTTTTTATTCCTGAGGACTGTACTCTTCTGACAGGACTGGAATAGTCTGTGCTTGGAAACTCATTTGTTTCTGCTGTTCCTGAAGCGGGATTTTAGGGTCTTTGACATATCAATTTCCCTGTCTGATGTAGGAAAAATAAGGGTTAAGACTGTACAAAGTATATGCCACCGCAAGTTTCCGTGACAGTATTTTCTGAAACTATAGTAACCAGCATAGGATCTCTCATCGGACTAAGGATTTAGAATGACAGGACCCTTCAAAGTATTCTTTCTTTATTGTAAGAATAAAATATATGTAGCCTTGGAATACTACTGTATCCTCAGTTAACCTGTATTGATTTGAATACTAAAATTTATACCCCTTTGTGAATAATGAGTGTGCTAATTAGGAAGACCTCCCCAAATGTTTGAAACGTAAAGTAAAATGCATATATATGATGAGGGCAGGTGAAAGGGGGATAAGGAAGTTTAAAAATACCAATCGGCTGCATTTTGTTACTATAAAAAAGGAATGCTGGATGCATTGGGTGTGCCAGCTGGTGTTAGATGCTCGGCACCCTACTCTGCAGACTAGAAATAAAACCAAATATCTTGACTCTGTGTAGGGATTGGCTCTTTGCATATCAGGTGAAGACTCAGATTTGGGACACTACATCTGTCAGAAGGATGATGCTTTTCATGAGTTTAACACTGTTGCAGGGGATTTTTGTTAGTGAGTTTTATTTCTAAAGATGTACCCTAAGCTTTGTGAGCTATCAGACTGTGCTTTGCTAAAAAGAACAAATGCAAGAGATTTAGCTTGATTACATGAGCTGGTGATGCTGAGTAGGGTTAAGAGTATCTCAAAATTTCCCTTAGAATGCTTTACCCATTGCTTAGACTCATGTGGAGTGTTCAGGCTGTAATCTTCCATGGAATGTGTAGGATTGAGCATGGGGATTTCCATTCTTTTCTTTACATCTCAGTGAAAACCACAGTCATTTCTGATGGCAGGCTTAGGGAGAAATACTTTGTATTTATGATTTGTTTGTATTATATGTACTGTTGTTTTACTGAGAACGTCTAGCAGTATTCATCCCAAAGGGTTAAAAAAATCAAGCAGTAAAGGTTATTTTTTTAAAAAGTCATGATACTCTGTTATTTTCTTTATAATAGCCAACCACAGCTGGAAATGGCCTTACTCGCCTTAGATTTTCAAATCTTCAAAATGTATTTGGATGACCTTTCAGGCTCTTTTCTGCAGCTGAAGTGGCTAGGAATATGTTTTACACAAAAATGTAGATTCTCAGAGAATTGCCTCACCTGAACAGAAAAGGTGTAAGAAAAGACATGACACATCCCCTGATTAACTGTGTTGCTCTTTCTCCTCTGCACTTTAGAATGGAGGAAAATTAGGAGGGGAATCAGCCTTACACCATGAACTTGTGTCATTCTGTCCCTGTGATGATAATGCACCTCAGGGTAGCCAACCTCTAAGCCAAAAACTCACAAACTAGCAAAATTCCTGCTAAACAAACTCCTATGAGCAGAATTTCATCCTCGGCCTATGAAGGGGATACAGGAATCCGGTTCACCCACCACCGTCACAGCTGGGAAACCCACAGGCAGAGTGGTACCTACAAGTCTGTCCTCCCCAAAACAGCTCCCCTGCAAATCTCAGGGCTTTAATTCTGGTGATGACAAAGGGAGTGAGTATGGTTCCACATAGTGGAAGTTTCAAGAGGATTTTCCATTTCCTCCACCTTTTTTGAAGTAAGAAACAATATAAACTATAGTTTAAGAGGTCGTCTCAGAAGTTAGAAAAGGCCAAGCTGAAGACTGCCTGTTCAGCCTCCTTACGTGTATCGGTTATAGCGTGTGATTTAATTTAGTAAGCTTTTTCACAGAATTCCTTGTTGACTTCATGGTGATATGACACACAGGAATATGTACAATTAAAAATAGGTGTCTACCGCATTTTCTTGGAAGCAAGTTGTCACTGTGCTGTTGCCTTCGAGCTCTGTGTTGATCATACTGTTTGTTGGTCAGCCAGGAGTACATGTTGGGGCCTGTGTAGCTGCCACACAGCTGCCTGAGGAGCAGGGTGTGCTAACTTTCCTTTCTTTTGCAGAAATTGAAGGCTGTCACAATAACAATGGAGGCTGCAGCCATACCTGTATTGAAGTGGAAGACACATATCAATGTGAATGTCCAAGAGGGCTTGTTCTGTCAGAAGACAACCACACGTGCCAAGGTAGGTCAAAAAAATCTCCCTGACAGCCTCTGTCCCCTGGAAGTCAAGAGTACATCTGAAGGATTTCTTCTTGTTGCATTCTCTTAGTCTATCCTTTCCAGTTTGGATAATGGAGCTTTGTCATTAGTGACAGATTAGCCAAAACTGAGAGCCTCAAGACATTGCTTCTTTATACAAGGCAGGGTAAGACACATGGGACCCAGCTGGGTGCATCTTGCATCACAGGCGGTTTTGGCAGCATTCACTTACAATTAAGATTGCTTAACATCTCCCATTATATTGCTCTGCTTCAGCTGTGTATGCCTTTTACAAATTTATTCTGTTAGAACTGAAATTTTCTGTGCTTCAGATTGGGCTTTTTAAAATTCCAGCTGAAATGGTTCAGTCCCTTCCAAGAATGGGGTTAAAGAGAGAGGCCCTTTTTTGCCCAAGAATCTCGGTAGCCATTCCAACAAGCATTCCCATGTCTTGAAGCAGGGTGCTAGTTCTGATCCTAGGTGTTTCTGCTGTCCCTTGGAAAAGTGCCCAAGATAGCATCTGAAAATAGACTGTTGCTTCTGCTGCATAGAGACAAGGGCAAGGAAGACCTCCGCTCCATTCTTGTATGCAGGGTGTCCTTCTGGCTGACTCACACCAATAGCGTTCACAGGGAGAAAATATGTTTCCTGGTTTGGGTTGCAAGAGCTGAGCAAGATTTTCTTTGCAAATACGTCCAGGCTCCCAGGGGCCAATTTAGCTCTGTAGCCGTGAATGCAGGGAGCGGAGGACCGGGGAGAAGTTCCTGTTAGATAATACCAATGAGCTGGTGTCACCTGGTCTGCTCAGAACCTCCTGGAGTCTGATGTGTTACAAAGTGCCCAGACATCAGTTAGAGGAACAGATCCAGAATGCATGGTGGCCAACAGGGCAGGTATGCCTCAGAGAGGAAGCTGGAATGGTTCTAGTTCACGAAATTTCTGCTTTTTAAGCTTTTTAGAAATGCAAGGCGCTGTTTTCAGGGGTGAGCGCTGCACGCTTGGGATTCAGTAGTGCTTACTCCTCCAGCAGAGCCAAGTGGGGAGGAGGAGATGGGGATTTCCAAGGGCCGTGATTATCCTTACTGATTGAAGGTCTGATTGATGGATACAGGCCAGAAAAGAGCAACGCTCTTCAATCCTGGCTCCCTGAGGCAACCCCAGCAGGGTTAGAAGCCCCTGCGTTTCCCAGCCAGTGTTTCTCCTTCTTCTGAGGCTGCTAATGAGAGCAGCAGCACTGCTGGGTGCCAAGCTGGGGCTCGGGATATGGCATCTCATAAAGCAAGATTACTTGTTCTTTTGCATTTCATGAATTTATGTCCCCACGCAGTGGTCTGCAATTTTGAGCAGATATGACAGAATATGTCTAGAACTGCACCATGCAATTTTTTATAGCATCTAATCAGGTTTATAGTGGTACAATTAACAGTGCAGGGCAGGCACAGTTGCCTGAAGCAATTGGATCTGCAGCCTATCAGCCCTCCCCTGCACTGTCTCTACCTTCAGAACAAACATTAATAATCTTCCCCAGAAGTCATAGCCTTGGCTACAATTTTCCCACAGAGATACCAACCAAGGAAATACTTGGAATTTTACTGACCATCCTAGTACCCCACCTCTTTCTGAAGTGCAATGGTGAAATGCTATTCTCCCCTCTTCCATGCCCAAGAGTTGTGTGCAGCTAAGCAGGGTACGATGGTGTAGTTTATTTGTGTTTGTAGCAATGGTTCAGGGCTCCCCAGCACCAGAGAGCCTGTTCTTCTGAGCCGTCTGTGCAAAACGATAACCCCTATTCCAAGCAGCTGTACTTCGAAAGGCCAACGGAGGAGAGACAGGCTGGACAAGGGACATGGTGCCAACAATAGCAGACAGCAAAATGAGTGTTGGACTTGCCACAGAAGCTTCCTGCCAGGGTCAGGGCACTTGCAGGCATTGGTGCAAAGCAGAGTTTAAAGTGGTAATGAGGAGGCTTCCCCAGCACTTACAGATGCTCTGCAGTGTATGAAGGTGAAAAACTGAAATGTTTGAGTGACAAAGACTGGGTGAGGCTCTCGGGAGCCTCACAGGCTGGGGTGAGCCCATGGCAAGGGTGCCGACGGCAAGTCAGGAGAGTGCAGCGCTCTGAACAGATGCAAGAAGTTGTGAATAAAAGAGGATCCTTGGCACCCAGGATAACTCATTTCTGCTGGGCATCTCAGTCCTGGCAGCTGGGACCTCATCACTTGCCCTGGAATAACACGTCTGCATGCAGTCATGGCTACCTTGCCAGCTCCTGTTCAGCTCCCCTTACAATGCTGTTGCTGGCAGTCTGTCTGGAGGGAGTCAGGCCCACTCAGAGCTGGATGACACTGATGCACCACTGTCTCTGCTTGCAGCACCACTGTGAAATTGGGAGAACTGCAACACTGTTCTCGGTATTGATTGCTCTTCTGTGTACAAATGTCTAGGGCGGTTTGAATTACATTACCAGTTACTCTGAGATGGTTAGCATAAGGAGTTTCCCAGAGTGTTTTCCCAACACTTGACTTGAATCAAAAGTGGATCTTCTCACAGGTTTCATTCACTTGTTTCTACGCCCAGGTGGTGGAGTGCACACAGACAATGCAATGCCAGAGCAGAGGTTAAATAGGTGTCTCCTCTCCTCCCCTCTGCGCCAATCAAAGACATTTAGAAACAGAGATGGCCAGAACCAAACCGGCCCTGAGCTTTGGAGAATTGCACTTGGGATCCAAACTCTCTTGCCCTGAATTACACCTTTATAAAAGCATTGCATTTTCTTATGCATCAAGGAGTCACTAGAACAGTGAAGCTTTAAATCCAGATTGAACCAATCAGTTCTCCAAAGGGTATTTATCTCTGCATTGCACTGTGTTCTCAAAGTCCCTTTGTCTCTTTGCGAGCTCTGCCATTTGACATGCTCAGTTATTCCCGCTTGCCTTCTACTGCCGATGGAGGAAAAGTTAAGGTAATTCTTATTTCTCTAATTTTCTGTTCTAACCCGGCAATGTCAGTATGAGAGCGCATTGCTTCGGGCACACTGCATATATTTTAGCATATCACCTTGAAAAGATCAACGTTTAATAAAAAATACTCCCTGTAGGTACGCAGTAGCTGTTACAAATACCTTAGCTGGGACATGAGAATTTTTTTAAGGGAGGTAAAAGGCATGCTTTAGCAGTGTGCCTCCTATCCAAGATCCAGAATCCTGGATTATATAATTAACTTGATAAAAATTAAAGGAAGGCAGATCATATGAATGTCAAGAACTGGGACTGTAATTAATTTTAGGAAAAAGCTTGGTGATCTGTTATATTTGCAAAAAATTTTGTCATGTGATTTTAAAATATGATAAATCGAAATTCTGGAGGAGGTTTGTTTTTCTGACTGCGAAGAGACCAGAATATATTCACCAGTATGCTTGTCCTGTATCTAACTGAATAGATATGTATACACCAAGGAATATACATAGAAATTACTTTTTTATTGAAGATTATTCCCTCTTCTTTCCTTTTTCATTTTGTCCAATCTCTAAGTTTTCTCCCTCTTCTTATGTAATGAAATTTTAATTAAAAAAAGTTCACATGGAGATCTGTGTTAAAATTCAAAGGTTGGCAGGAGGTGGGATGAGTGAGCTAATTGGGTTTGTTTGTCAGAGCTGGGTTTATTGCTTATAAAAATATTATTATGGCATTTTGAGGTGCTTTCATTTTAGCTCAGCATCTATATGGAATTACTCTGCCTTGTTTTGACATGTTATGGGTTTGATGTAAAACCTGATAAAGGGTCTTAAGAAATGGCTTTGCCTGGGGTGTTGTGAATTTGATATCCATATCTGTGAAAGGCTCTTCCCAGGATATAGCAGTGCAAGAGATATCAATCGAACCTGTGCTGAGTGTTAAGTATAGCTGGAAATACTGCATAGCTAAGTTTCTGCTGCAAGTATAGCAGTCATCGTCATCTTTTGTGATGTTGCTGCGCCAGGAGAATTTGGGGCAGTTTTGTGTTGCATGGATGGGAATGTAAAATAGGTAGGTAGATTACTGTGATTCAATAGTATCTCAAATGTAGCATTTCCTTTCCCCCAGTAGTAATTAGTATAGTCCTTGCCCAGCTCCCTGACAGTTATTCTGGGGACTTTTCTTGTAGTTCCAGTGCTGTGCAAGTCCAGCTCTATTGAGGTGAGCATCCCAAAGGACCTGGTTGGAGGCCTGGACCTTTCCCTCATCAACACTTCCTGCAAAGGAGTATCCAATGGCACTCACGTCAACATCCATTTCTCCTTGAAGTCCTGCGGCACTGTTGTAGATGTATGTATACCTGTTGCTGTCCTGTCTCTTGGGATCTCTCAGATTTGGGGCCTTGGCTATGGCTTACTTGGGGAATAAAGTTGATTTAGCTGTACCATCAGAGCAGTTGCCTGTGTTGCTGTGCCTCATGCTAGACCTGGGGTGGCATCCCAAAGTAGGAGAGCTTGTTCCCTCTCCGCTCTGGTGGTGTGTGCCTGTCAGCAGGGGTAGTGCTCTCTGCTGACCCAGCAGCAGCTTCACCATCATTCAGGTGCAGAAAGTGCAAGTGGTGTCACTCTGCACCCTCCTGTTAAGACAGAATCTGGTCCTCTGATAACGTTTCAAAGGTTATACTGGCAACTGGCCAGGTACTTAGCAGATGGGTAGCAATTGGAAGCAACTTCCTCTGCTTCACGCAGGCACACGGTGCATCGAAGCTGACAGCAAACTGATAGAGGCCCTTAGGTTGTAGGTAAGGATGAACATCATTCTCACTGTGGCACATAAATTCACAAGCTGTGCTTTCAGTGGCTAGTTTACATCTGAGTTTCCTGAACAAGGTAAACTCAGCTGCTAGTCTGGACTCAGACAGGTCTTTCTCAATGATGTCCTCTTTCCCTTAACCCCCTTTCTTTGCTGCAGGTAATAAATGATAAAATCATTGCTACCAATCTGGTGACCGGCTTGCCAAAACAGACTCCAGGAAGCAATGGGGACATCATTGTCCGCACCAGCAAGCTGCTGATCCCGGTGACCTGTGAGTTCCCACGCCGATACACCATCTCCGAAGGTTATGTGCCCAACCTCAAGAACTCTCCCTTGGAAATCATGAGCCGCAACCAGGGCATCTTTCCCTTCACTCTTGAGATCTTCAAAGACAAAGACTTTGATGAACCCTACAGGGGTGCCCTTCCCACCCTCAAGCTTCGGGACTCTCTGTACTTCGGGATTGAACCCTTAGTACATGTCAATGGACTAGAGACACTGGTAGAGAGCTGCTTTGCCACTCCCACCTCCAAAATTGATGAGATCCTGAAGTACTACCTGATTCAAGATGGGTGAGTTCACTGTTCCCTCTCTTGCTGGCTATTAGACGGGAATTGGCAGTTGGGCTAAGTTGCATTCTCTGTGTGACGCAGGGAACGCTATCGCTTCTCCACAGCAGCCTGTCTGCTGTGTTCCTAGCAATCACCAGCAGCCAGGCTTTTCAGCTGTCGAGCCGAAACCACCTGTCCCATCAAAAGTGATTGAGAGAAACAGTGGGAGGTGGTGCAAGAGGTTACTCCAAGCGCAGCCTCTACAGGACATATTTTCCTGTAACTAGCCTCATGGATAATTGAGTTGGCTCCTGTAGAAAAGATATCTTTCCTGCTGTCCTCTCTCTGCCAACCTGCAGAGTGCCAAACCAATCGGCAGAACCCCTCAATGGCTGTGTGCCACTGCCACGCAGCCACCGCAGCAACTGGAGCAAGTTTCTTAATTTTCCCGTAATGGCCTTATCGTAGTATGAGCCAGACTCCATGGCTGGTCTTGGTTGGAGCTCCAGGAGCTCCCCCTGCTTTGCTCCCTCTCTAATGCCTGTCAGTGCAGTAAGCTTAGGGTCCCTCAATTTGGCTGTAATTTTCTGAGGTGTTTGAGGTTAGTGATCTTTCCAGGATATGCTAGTTAAAAAACTCGCGGTGGATCTGTGGGTTCACTGTAACGGGTTTTGCGTCAGAGGCTTGGGGAGCATTGGTGTTGGCTCTGCTGTGGCTCCTAAGATGACCCCTGTTTTCAGATGCTTGTTTGGGTGCTAACATGCCAGTGTGGGGGTACAACGTTGCTGTGGAGTGTTTGCATCCAGCAGTGCCTGGCAGCTTAACCAGACAATGCTGTGGAAATGTCGCAGTTGGGAATCAGTCTGCTATTCTCTAGGGAGGAACATCCAGCCAAAGTAATATCTAAGACATACCCAAGTGTCATAGCCTGGCAGTCAAGGGACTGTGCTCGTGTAAGGCCTGTCTTCTGTCTGCCAAGCCATCTAATGAGGACAACAATTATTTCCTTAGCTGCCAGGCCAAATCATCCACCGTTACAGCTGGTGATGACAAGTCCTGTGTGATTGTCTTACAGCAATAGGGTCCTGCAGAGTACAGTACACAAAAATACTGTTTTCATTTCCTTCAGACAAAGTTTTCAGCATTGGCTTGCTCTCCCTCCATCCTAGGCTGCAGGCATCCTTCTGTGCCTGACATTTCTGGGGTTTATAAGTGGATTTGTAATGGAAGGATTGATTTATCGACTCCCTGGCTTGGCTGTTCCTGTGGACCCTTCACAGACTCAAGGCTCCAAACATTTATTCATTTCTCACCATGACCGAAAATGATGGGATTCAAAATGGTGGCCAAAACCTGAGCAGAATAGAGAAGAGAGAAGGCAGAAAATGTCATCTCCTGAATTCACCACAGCACTAGCTGGAGGATTTATGGCACCAGCGGCCCCTTTGGTGCTGTTATCCTGCAGAGGGCATTAAAACTTCACTGAAGGGAAAAGTGGGCTGGAGCTGGCTGGAGCCTCATTCAGCCTGCTCCGCTCTCCAGCCGTCTCTGCAGGCCCCAGTGTCCCCAGACATGCCAGCCCCTGTGCGCTGTGCTCCCTTGAAATTGAACCGCTCAGACCAGAGGCTAATGATGTGCTATTGAGCTAACTGGAGTTCTTCGTCTCTCTGCGCGCTCACAGCAATTAAAAAGTAAAATTAGCTGAATACACTGCTGATTTGTCCCTGCTCCAAACAGTTCTGTAATAACCCACTTTCCTTCCATCAACCCAAAAGCCCAAGGCAATAAAGATGGGATTTTTAAATGAGTTTGATTGCGCAGCATCAGACCTGCAGGAGTTAACTGCAACTTCCAGAGGGAAACACTGTTTAAATTTGAGGGGTTATACCTTAGACTGAGGGATGGGAAAATTCCCTCTCCTGCTTTCTTCCATGTTAATTCCCTGCCATCTCCAGTTGGCAAGAGGAGGGAGCTGCCTTCTGCGGGACTCCTCAACCCTCTCCCTATGCTGATGGGAAATCAGGATTTTCCCCGATCCCTCCCCTCTGTCTCTGTAATACCCTGTGCTGCTGCTAGCCCAGCCAGCCCCAAAGCAGCTCTCCCACTTCTGATCTCGTTCTTCCTCTTTCTCAAAAGAAAAATAAATAAAAGGCATTGACCGATTCTACAGGTGATAAACAATGCAGCTCTCTGGGGCATCTGGAGCAAGGTCGTGTCACTGAGAGCAATCCCCTGTAATCTGATGTGGTCAGGAGCTGTGATTTATCTGAGCATGACGTGGTTAAGGTAGTTCCAATGCAAGGCTCATCGTGCTACACCTTGGGCTGCCGCTTGTTCGTAGGCTGAGGTGGTTACTTTATTGTCCAAGCCCTCCTTTCTACCTTGCAAGCCCCAATTAAGAGGGTCAGAGCACAGCTCCCACGGCATAGCCGCTCTCTGCTCCCCTAACCTAAGCACATTATGCACAGGAAAGGGTTTCTTTTCCCCGTATCCTGACCAGGGTCACCCATTTTCCTTCTATAGCTGTGCTCCCTGCCCCTTCTAACCTCTCCAAGGTGGGAAGCAGGGTCTGAGGGTTTCCTAGGAGGGTGGGATGTGGTATGGCCCCATGCACGATGCAGAAGGGCTTGACCCTGTGACTCAGAAGGTTTCTGAGCTCTTTTTGTCATGCTGCAATGCATTTGTCAGAACCCTCCCTAAGACATACTTAAGGGAATGGTAGGGACTCCATGTATCTCTGGTTCTTCCTTGTTATTCTTCCATTTTCCTTCTCCCTAGCCCCAAACCAGTAGGTTTCCTCCTGGATGCCTCCTTTTAAAAGCAATTTCATCCTAAACAACTTAGTAACATCTAGTGTTTGGCCTCAAGGGGGAGGAATCTATGTCAATTTTTCTAAATGCACAATGTTAATTTATTAGCTCCCCTTGGATGGCTTTTTATGTTTGCCTCCCAGGCGAGTTAACTAGACAAGTGCTGCAGACAGGAATATCCCTTCAGACCGTGGCCTCCACTGGCTCAGAAAAGCTACAGAAAAATACATGGTGGTGAAAATAATGCTAGGATCAGACCAACGCTTAGCGCTCCCATGAACATAGACCGCTCTGCTGTACGTAGCAGAAGGGTGATTCTGGGAGGGATTGCAGTAGGCTGCCGCCCACGGAGCCGAGTCAGCCGAACAGTGTAGAGATTTCCAAACACACATTCTAGTGAAAGCAGAGCTACGTATAGATGTGGGGCTTGCTGCTGTTTGATAACTGAACATGTCAAACATCAGCAGTTCTGACAACGCCTTACATATTTCTGGGATAAAGACAGAAGCTCAAGGTTGCTGTGTGAGAGCAGGACTTTCAGCTGTCAAACCGTTACCTCTTGTCTCTTCCACCACTACTTTTTTTAATATCCTGCAAAGTCCATGTTTCTGGAATTAACTTGCTAGAAAGGACAAAGCTGCATTGTAATGCAATATAACAGCAGCATCTGGGCCTCTCAAAATGCCTACGGCTTTGCTATAGGCAGTAGTAATTATCAAGTCATTGTAACTTTTTGTCTTGCTGTTTCTCTGACAAACTCTAAATTGGCTGTAATAGTTTATAATGAAACTGCACCTGAAATGCAACTTTTCTAAAAAGTCGTTTATTTTCTTGCAGTTCTGTGACCTCTTGCATGACTGTATAGTGCTAGTGATGGAGAAATGAAATTATGAATTTTAGCCGTAGTGAATTTAAGTTGTCTGATCAAGTCCATCAGGAAGAAAAATGTAAATGATGTAAAGTAAAGTAGATCTTGATTTTTTTTTTTAAATACCATCTATGATATTTTAGTAATGTGGGTAACAGCTTATTCATTTTAAGTGTAATTTATGTGCATATATATGTGTATACAGAAAGTACATATCACATTATATACTGTATAACAGTTCAGTTGCTCACTACAGACTGTTGCACAGGGAGGTGAAATGAGGACAAATTTGCCTGCAGCACTCTGGCAGTCCCTCCGCCGAGGGGACTGGACCATGTCCTGCCAGCTCTCTGCTGCTGAGCTGTTCGTTGTCTGGAGATGCTATTATCATCGCTGATGTTTTTCCCCATCATTCTCGAATTTTCTCCTCTGGCCAAAGAGGAAGTAACATGGATGGTAGCTTAGCTTGAGACAGCCAAGCCCTCCTTTCCTTTCCCTGGTTAAATAGCCTGGGATGTTTTTTCTCTTTCTTTTTCCATTTCTGAGAAACTCATTAAAGCCTATCCCTCTGCTTTCCTCAGCTGCGTTTCTGATGATTCGGTGAAACAGTACACGTCAAAGGACCACCTTGCCAAGCACTTCCAGGTTCCCGTCTTCAAGTTTGTGGGCAAAGACAACAAGGTAAGCTCAAAACCCTCCTCTTAGATATTGCATCAGCCCTGATCTGACTGAAGAGTCTCAGCATGGAGTTGGCTGTATTATAGTGCAAAGGGGAGGAATGGCTGGCCCCAGGCAGATGCTGCCGTGCCTGCTGCAGCAGCTGTGGCTTTCAGGAGCCTGACACAGGTACTTCAGGAGAGAGTGATGAAAACAATGAAAATGAAATAAAATACAAAGGACAGTTGTGGAATATCAATGCCATAGCAGGTTAAAATCATTGTTGCTTCCAGGGTAGTCTTGGTGGACCCTTGTATGCTGGGTGAGAAAAGTCATCAAACAAATCCCCGGAGTTAGGCACGGTATGCAGCGTCCGATCTTTAAAACAAGGCAGCCTGTAGTTTTGAATCTCTTCAACCTTATATCTTCTCTAGCTCTTGTGAGTACAGATACCAGGTTTCCAGGTGCAAGGCCACCATACTGTTTAATTTAATGTGAAACCAGGCCGTCCAGGCTGGTGGCGCTCTGGGCCAGAAGCTCTCTAGTGGGAGGACTGTTGAAGGATAATGCCATTTTCCTCATGCAAATAGCTTTCTTTTTCTGTGCTACAACAAATCAGGTCTTTCAGTCACTGTTGTTATGCTCAGCCAATGCTTCTTGCTCCAAAAGGCGTAAAGCTCTCTCTCCAGCTCCTGGAGAGCCTCACTAGGGTTAAAAAAGGATGAGATCTTTCAAAATTCAGAAATTTTGCTTGGCCGTCTGATTGCCGCTGCTGCCTCCAACCTGCATCCTCCTGGCCTGTGCAATGGATTTTGCTTCAAACCTCACTGTTGACCAAACATTCACAAATATTTGCTTCCCTAATTGCTGCTTGCAGGGATCTTGCTTACTCTCCTTGTCATTTAGAGGGCAGGGAGCAGCAACCCTGTCACTGCCTGCCTTTACTGTGCAGAAAGAAAAGGCAGCTGTCTCCCTGCCCTTTGTGTTCTCCTTCTCCCAACTAGCAGTCTTATCAACTCCTCATCAGCCTGCGTTTTCCTCCTTTGCCCCGCAGTCTCCTAGCTTTATGTTTCTCAGCTCATGTCAACTTCTCTTGCACCTTTCTATCAGTCCATCTCCTTGTGAGGCTTCATGTGTCCTTGGCCTGCTTCCTACCAGCCCATGCGAGCTCTTCCAAGCTTATTCCTGGCATTTTTCATCCCTTCCTCTGGAGAATCATTTCATGCCTTTGTATTCCCTGTCTCTAGCCCTTGGCTAACAGACAGACACCATGCTCTGAGATCTCACCCGGGCACTCTGGAAATCATGCCCTTTCCTGGGCACCTAAGAAAACAGATGGAGCAGCCAATTTGGCTGTGGATGGCAATGGTGGATAAGGACCTTGTTGATGTGGGGCCAGAAACGGCTATGCCGTGGGAATCGTGTCGCTCGTGCTCTCTGAGAGCTGGCAGCGCTGCCAGTCTGATTCCCAGAGCTGCTCACTGACTTGGCCTGCTGTCTCGCCACCCTCCAGGAGGTGTTCTTGCATTGCCGCATCCTCGTGTGCGGGGCACTGGACGAGAGCTCTCGCTGCGCCCAGGGCTGCCGGAGACGGGTGCGCAGGTCAGCTGCGACGGAGGAGGAGGAATCTGGGCATGTGGCACACCACATCCTGACAGGTGGCCCCATCAGAATCGACTTTGATGACTAACGCCCACCCACTGGAACAGCCTCTCTGCCTGGGACCAGCCTTCCTTATCAATGTCTTCTTCCATGATTGTTTGAGAAACAAGAGGTATTTGGTAAAGCCCCACTTGAACCTCAGGACTCGTTTCCCTAACTGTGTCATGATTATTTGTGAAGTATGCTGGGCACGTGAGGCAGCCCTCTGAGTGCAACCCGGACTGCAGAACAGTTTGGTTTTTACCTGTGTTTCTTCCCAACAGCCCTTTGGTTGAAGGGACCCTAACGGTTTGTGGGACTGAAGCGTTACTCAACTTTGTCTTTCCCTACATCCGCCTGCAGGCTCAGCGGGACTGTTCGTCCTTGACTAAACAAATGTTACTCAAGCCCTTCTTTCATCAGACAATACAAATAGTATCGTAGCTGAACGTGTTTGCTATGCAGTTCTGTGAATGATGCTGAAGCTTTCGGATGTGCTGAGATTATCAATGACCGTTAATAAAACCACATATAAATATATATATCATAATGTTTAAGTTCCTTAGAGCTATAAAACAGTTGTCATTACAGGCAGCTACAGCTCAAATCTATCACAGGCACATTTAAATGTTAATTTTAAATAGTAAAAAAAATATTTAATAAAACTTGATTATTTTTTTTAGTGTCTTTTGATAACTGCATGCAGTTTAACAGTGTTTCCTCTTGTATTTAGTGTATCATTAATTTTCTCCCTCTTCTCCCCCCATCAAATATGTGGAGCCTTTCCTAAGTCCTATAGCACCTTGACTGTAAGAAAACTGCCATTAAACATCTATAAAGATCCCCCCCCCAAAGCGTGCTGCTACCAAGTCTTTGTTGAAAGTTGTAATGCGTTACCCTGGAGGTAGGCTGTGGCTCTGGCGAAGGGATTAGAAGAACGCACAGTAAGTATTTATAGCGATGATTTGTAATGGGGGTGGTTCTCGGGACAGGGTTGCTGTCCCCAGTGAGCCTGGTGACAGGAGGCGTGGCAGCGTTGTTTGAGTGTGCGTTCGCAGTCTCCTGGTGGGTGAGAGCAGGCGTGGGACACGATTACTGGTGGTTGTGGTTTAACCTGGCGGGCAGCTCAACCACCCACACAGCCATTCGGTCGCTCCCCCCGCAGCGGGATGGGGGTGAGACTCAGAAAAAAGTAAAGCTTATGGGTTGAGATAAGCACAGTTTAAGAGGACAGAAAAGGAAGTGAATAATAATAATAATGGTAAAAGAATATACAAAACAAGTGATGCATAGCACAATTGCTCACCACCCAGATCTCAGCTAGTTCCTGGGCCGCAGTGTTTCCCAGACAAATCCTCAGTTACATACAGAGCATGACGTCCTGTGGTATGGAATATCCCTTTGGGCAGTTTGGATCAGCTGTCCCGCCTGTGTCCCCTCCCAGCTTCTGGAGCACTCCTCACCTTCTCGTTCGCAGGGCAATACGAGAAGCTAAAAAGTCCTTCACTGCTTGGTAACAACTACAAACATCAGTGTGTTATCAACATTATTCTCATCCTAAATCCAGAACACAGTGCTATACCAGCTGCTAGGAAGAAAATTAACTCTATCCCAGCTAAAACAGGGACAGTGGTGATGGTGGAAGCATCATGCTTCTCAGGAATCCTTTTGGGCCGTTAAGCTCCTTCCAAAGAAAACAGAGGATCAGCTCGGGCTCCTCTGGGCTTCACTCAGGAGCAGGAGTGCTGTGTGGTGAAAGATTAGAAATGTGGGGTGAAAGGAAGGAGGCACAGCGAGCAGTGTAGGACAAAGTAGATGATGCGGGGCTGGAGGGTGAGAGAGGAAGGATCCATCTCTACTGTTGGCTGTGGCACCCCATTGTGTTCATGAGGTTTTCTGCAAGAAGCTTCAGAGTGTGCAGTTCTGTCCTGCATGTTTGGAGGTGCGCTCAAAGTCCCCCTACCCTGCTTTACCCATTTTCTACTTCAGGTAGAAGCAGCCAAATTGCTGCCAAGGCCAAAATTTGTTGCTGCTCTCAAATGCATGGGGAGTCCATTTGAAGGGACCATTTAGAAGGGAGTCACAAATCACTTCAGAAATATTCCATTTCACGGATTTATTTCTTCTAGTGAGTGAGATTCCAGTGAGGAATGGGCATTTGATGAGCTGGGAGTTTCATGATTTTTCTAAATGGCTGCTTTTCCAATTTGGGAATGTGTGTGTGTGAGAGAAGAAATGTTTCTATGATGATAAGGAGGTATAAGCAGAAAGATGCTTTTCATGTGTTATCTAACCACGTGTGAAACAAAAAGAAACGGAAAAGCCTCCTTGTTGCTTTGCTGTGCATCTCCTGGTTCTGCTGATTCACATCTGCATTAGGACCACATGGGCAATTTCTCACTGTCACTTCTTTGTTCAGGCAGCCCCTGCTAAATGTACTTGTTTTGATAAAACAAGAGCTGGGAAATGAAATTAATTATCTGGTGCCTTCTGGAGATGCAACTGGTGGTTTTTGTTCGTGTGAAAGGGATGTGGTGGAGCGGTGGTGGGAGAGGTTCACTTCCTGGCTTATTTCAGTTATTGTGCACGTTACTTGGTTCTTCCTGACAAATTCCTACAAAGCAGCCTTTCTGCTCTGCAGCTTTTAGTTAAATAATCTTTAAGAGTAATGAGGAGCAAACACCAGTCTGTGCGGCCATGCGAATGGAGCAGTCTGGGAAGGTGTTTGGTTTGCCCTGCAAGCAGGATAGTAGGTCTGCTATCTGCCACTGCCTTGTGGCCATTTCTCCTCTGATGTGGAGGGGATGCCTCCTGGGCAGAAAACAAAACCATTTTTCAAAGTCTTTTAGCTCTCCCCAGTTTCTCTCTTGCATCCATCTGTTTTCTTTGTCAGCATTACAGCCTAGACACAAAATCAAAGACCAAACTCATCTGAGAGCCAAGGGATTTGTTTGCCTGTTTAATTTAATCTGCCACGCCACAGAGCGGGAGCAAAACGCACTGCACGAGCAGGCACTGCGTGTGTGAGAAGGCGCACCGTACCTGACCAGTGGTCCCAAGGGTCCGACCAGCACTGCCAACCATAGTTCAAAGTCTGAACGTTGGATATCCAGGAGTAAACACCTATTACCTGTCGTCCTAGTCCCTGCTTTTATGTCCTCGGCAGAAGCAGAGATTGCTGTTTGGGGAACCATTACTAGGAGAGGGCACGCTGGCCCAAACGGGTTGAACATCAGCAAGAGTTGCAAATAGTCCTGCCAATACGAAAAGCCGACAGGAAGCCATCGGCTGAGCACAGCGTTGTCTTCCTGTTCAGAGCAGGGTGGAAGTAAAGATGACCCAAGGTTTGTGCATTGACCTGGAGAGTCCCGTGATCAGCTGCTGCAGTGGCTGTACACCACTGAGTAGCAGGAGCGGTGCGGAGGGGAAACAATTTTTAGTTTGGCTGCAGTTTTACCATAGTTCACATGCTGGTTTTCTGCTATGCAGGATTATCTGGTGGGTTTTTTGAGTCACTGCCACCACTTGAAGGTTCAAAAGTTTCCATGTAGAGCTGCTGATGGGGTTTTTTCAGGTTACCACAGCTTAACTTTGTAGAGAAAAATGCACTTATTCAGTAGCTGCCCTGCATGCAGCCGTCTGTAGTGTTTTGGGATGACTGGTGGTCTGAAAGCATGAAGAAATTATGATTTATGTTAGTGGTGTCTCCAAAGCGTCGGTGTGTGGATAGAGAGATTTTGTTTAGAACCCTTCGATTTCTCCAGTGTGTATCATCATCTGTCATCAGTTACTCGGCCTGGCTTTAATCTGATATCACTTGAACTACAAAGTGCTTTAAGACATTTGCCAGCCAGTCAGCTATCGAGCGTAGACAAGACAGATTTTTTAAATTGTGTAATTTAATCATAAGAGTATGCTCACGTTCAAGACTGGCAACAGGCACCGTTTCACCAATGAAATACAAAGTTTGGGAAGTGTCTGGAATGAGGAACATTTCCTTCCCATCCCTAGCCAAAAATATGTGTTTCTTAGATGGATAATCAGATTGCCTGTCCAGCCTCGTGCTCTGATAGACACACACTGCGATGAACCTTGGCAATGCGGTATTCCCTCTCCTTTGGCATTAGCACAGCTACCAAAGGATGGCATTGCATCTGATCAGTGTAAATTAACAGAAGACACCCCAGTACCCCTCAGGCGGTCACTTCCTTTTTCCTGGTCTTAATACCGGTGGGCTCCTGTTGTTTGGGTCTATCTGGGGCCAGAGGAACGTCTCATTGCTGTTCACTGTAAGGCAAAGATGACTGGCAAGAACAGGAATACGGGGCTTAAATAATTTATAGCTCCTTGCATGCATTTAAACACAAACTAGAAGGAAAGTAACTAAGACAGACTCTTTCCATTCTTGTTAAATCACCCTTCTGTAGCCTTAACTTTTCTGTGGCAGATGGAGGAACATAACCATAAATACGTTTGCAGAAGACTCTAAAGTATTTATGTGGCATGTCACGCGCACCCAGTAGCAACTTCCTTTCAACAAGAAACGTAGATAAAAGCTGTCTGAAAATGTTATATGCAGATGAAATTCCATATACCACTTTAAATTCTAATTTTGCATGCAATAAAAGCTCCTGATAGCAGATAGAAGTATTAACCATGTTTTAAAAAGAATGCCATCTGAGGCTGCTGAGAGTTCCTCAGCTGGCAGTGTCTCTGCCCCACAGAGGTAGCACATAAGCCCTGCCACCTGACAGAGAAGCCTCCGGGATTTTGAGTATCTCATCCAAGGCAACTGTGAGCCTCCTGTTTCCCTCATGCAAAAGATGGAGGTGGATACCCAGCCATTTTGTGTAAAAAAGGGATCCTCAGACAAACGCTTTCTTAAATGATATAGGAGGAAAATCATTAAATAGATCTGGATGACGTTGCAAAAAAAAGCTGCTTCCTCTCCTGAGACTGTGGCAGAGTGCTATGATTTCACATCTCAGACACGATGGGCTTTGGTACCCTTCTGCCTAGATGTGAATTGTGCCTGTATCACAAACATAGTCCTTCTCATGCTTACCAAATCCCTGGATGTTTTAAATCGTTTTCAGATCCACCAAGTATTTAAAGAAGCAGGGTTGTCAGGGTGTATTACGATAGGATGGAAAATGTCAGGAATGGGTATGAGCAACATACTGAAAGCAAATTACCCCTCTTCAGGCTGTCACCAGTGCTGGAAAAATGTGAATAGTGTGTCCATGGACTGGGATTTTCAGGGATTGCGGAAACCTAATGCCTTGCACTGCAAATTAGAGAGTTAAGGGGCAGGGGGGAGCTAATACACGTGTGTCTAAGGCAAACAAACAAGTAAAGCCCCTTGTTTATAACCAGCACTGCATCCTGCTTGCCTCTCCTGATCAGTCTGTAGAGAAAATTGGCATCGGATCGTTCAGGCTGATGGACTCGGAAAGGGGTAGGGCTGTTGAACTGCTTCTGTGGTGGACAGCAGGCATCGCTGCCCTATGTCCACAGGCTTGTCTCCCCTTTCGCTGCCCTCTGCCCAAAAGCTGTAGTTGATGTGTATTGCTTGGCCCAGGTGCCCCCATCCCGTGCTGGGCCAGAGGGCTGATAGAAATCACTGTGATGAAGTGCCGTTTCAGAGAGGAGACGCTTGGCAGCAGGCTCACGGAGGCCGGGCACCTGCTCTTCCTCACAATTCGTCTCGTTCTTCCTCATTGCAAATGCAGGCGCTCCTTTGGCTGTTCATGAAGGGCCGGCAGCCCAGGGTCCAGACGGCGTTGAACACTGTGTCTGCAACGGATTCACAAGCTGCGGGGATGGAAAAGATTAGGCAGGTAAGTAACAAGTGGAAGCACCCCAGCCTGAGCCCCGCACTCGGTTGTGTGGTATTTGCTGTTGGGGCTGTCTTTTTCTCTCTGGGTGTCACATCTTCATAAATCCAGAGGTTCCCTTCTGCTGAAGTGGGGGCTCTTTTCTCCCTAGGGTGGCACCTGTCTGGTACTAACTTCTCACTAACCCCCCTCCTTTCTTGCCTCTCTCAGGCTTTTCTGGTTGATGGATCATTTGGGATGCTGCAAATAGCAGTGTTCACCAAGCAGATTTCCCAGAAGACCTCCACAGCACTGAATTTCCCAGCTCCCTCTCCCCGCAGTTGCTCATAGCCACTACTAACCAACCTTCTCTGTTTTTTGGGAGTTACAATGCCAGCTGCCAGCCAGCATGAAAAATCCTGCTGTGGTTGCAGCAGTAGAGCTGTTGATACAGTCTGTCTGACTTCTAGCCCCTCCTCTTCCCAAAAAACAAGCCCAAAACTGCTTGTCAATAAATAAATAGGTTAATACCAGGTCTTTTAGGATTTACTCACTGGCACTAACGCTGATTGCTTGTATGCATAATAGATTTGGGAAGGCCCTGCCTTTGGGACTGTCTCCTTCCATCTCGGTCTCTCTGACGGCCTCATTCTGCTCCTGCTGCTTTAGGAGTCTGCTCGGCTGGTGGGTGTTGGAGAGGCTGTCGTGTGTCAGTGGGAAATCAAGGCTTTGGTTAACTGGCACTGCTGCAGCCGGGATGTTTGTGCCCACGTGAAGGGAGTGCAGCTGCTCTTCCCCTGCCTGCTTTCTCTGAACTCTCAGTGGAAAGGATCCCAGGTAAGAGCTGGGATGGCAGTGGAGGAGGAGGATGACGATGACAGGAAGCGGCAGGTATAGAGCTGCAGAGGTTCATTCGTTTTAGCAACACTTGTGCCTCCTGCGGCAACCAAGTCAGAGATGCTGGAGGAATCTAGTCCTACTTGACTATAGGCAGAGGTGGCTTGGCTCAGCCAAGGTGTGTGGGCTCTGCTCCACCTTATTTCCCTAGGCTCTGTCTGCTGGCTTCACTGCTGCAGGCAGAAAGGAAAGAAGAGTGATCTTAAAAATTGGCAGGGGAAAATCTAAAGAGATAGGAAGAGGTTGGCTGCACAGGGACCTATAAAGGTGACCATGAAAGTTGGGCTGTACTTGGCCTGTAACACCTACATCTCAGTCCACGTCTTTGTTTTCTCTTGCTGGCCTGGACACTCTTTCCAAAGATTTATCTGTGACAAGGAAGAAAGCCATCTGCACTAGTACCGGTGTCATGCAGACTTGCCTGTGTGTCCTAATCAGGCTGCACCTTTGGAAGATGAACACATATTTAACTGTACCTTCCCAGAGGGGCTGGCTGCAGTTAGCTGGGAGAAACTCAGCAGCACCACCAGAGTTTTATTCGGCTTTGGGAACGGGCTGTCCTCGAGGGCTCTGCCAGTTTTTCAGGCCAGATCTCCTGTAAATATCTTTAACTGTTTCGGTGTCACCTGCCGTTGGTAGGTCTCAACTCTGCCTGTCCTGCATTACTGCTGCACAGCCCCATTGCAGGAGATGGATCCCTGCAATGGGTCAGCCACCACCCGCACTGTGGTGTGTCCCTGGTGCCATTGTCATCTCTTACCTGTGAACCAGATCCCAGAGAGCCCCTGTCCTTGGCTCTCCCACTTCGTTGGCCCTTGGCCACATATAGTTCTCAGTGTGTGGTTTACTGGCTCTGGAAGGTTTTTGATCTCTCAGGAAGGTGTTAGAACTCTCAGGGCATCCAAGGGTTGAAGGAATTGCTTCTAGAGGTTTTTTATTGTGGGTTTTTTTCTTCTTTCCACATGTGTTTTGTAATGTTTTGCAAATGTAAATAATTGTAGGTGTCCGGTCTTGGGACAGAAGTGTATGTGTAGGGGGCAGATCTCAGTGTTCTCACTTACCTCTGACCCATCTATGACAAGCACAGGACGGCTGTGCAGCTCCCTACTGCAGATTTTTGTTTCTTTTGGCAAGGACAGGGCTCCCTGCCTGCCCTCTCCCCTCCCTGCCACTGCTTGTTCCCTCCGCAGTGAATGTGAGTGGGGAAGCCTACCTTCCACCTTGGAGACGAACCCGAGGCTGCGCTTGAGGTCGGAGCAGATGGAGTGGAGGCACCAGCGGAACTTGGCATCGCAGCGGTATTTATTGGCCCCGCAGGTGTCGTAACAAATGTCCAGCTGGTTACAGCACTTGGTCATGGCAGGGATACCCAAATCTAGCTGGGAAAAGAGAGAAAAGAAGTGTCCCTCGGCTGCCTCCCGGCCTCGGACTCAAACAGCTGCAACTGGGTAAGGATTTGCAGAGCCCAGCTGGCTGCTTTTCCAGAAGCTACCCCGATAGCTAGGGCAGCAGAAGGGAAAACATGCTTCTCCCTCACCATGTAAAGAAAGTGGCGACAGTAATGCAGGTCCAGTGCAGGACAGACCACTTTCCCTTCTCTTGTGTCTGTCACTGGGAATTAACTTCTCATAGAGAGGTGGGGAGCGGCCCCTCCATGACCATTTGCTAGTTCTCGTTTATTAGAGCTCACTGAAGAGCTTCCTGTCCTTGCTAGCAGCGGCAAAGGCCCCTTTTCTCTTTCCTCATTTTCCCACAACCTGACAAGTCTTGCTTCTTGGCCTAATAAATCTGCTATAAGTATTATTAATGCCTTATTTCTCACGGATGTGCTTGCAAGGCCAAGGACAAATACAGCTTGGTCAGGGGAGTTCTGCTCGCTTGGAGGTAAAGAGCGAGCTTAAGTAATAACCGTGAGGGTGATGGGGTAGAAGGCCTGTCTCCTGGAGAGACTGGACTTGTTAGCTTGTTATAAATTCTTCCTCTTTTTGGCCTTCCTCATGTAATATTTAGGAAATGAGCTTTTTCTTCATTGAGCTCAGCACTCATGACTGCCTGCGTAAGGAGGAGGTACTGCAGAAATGCCCACAAGGTTTGCAGTGAAATGTAGTTGAAAGAACTAATCTGATAGGAAAAGCTGGCTGTAAAGGGAGGGTGTTTCAGAGCAGGAATCTGCCTAATTGCTGCAGACTTCATGGGCAGCAGTAATGCATGAGCTAAATAGTAGTTCCTGCTCTTAGAGCCTCCTGGGAGTGCTTTTCCTGGTGATTCCAATATGATGTCATTAATTGCCTTTAAAATAACAAGTGGGTGCAGTATTAAAGGCCGTAGGTTTACTTCAGTGCTTGGCAGAGGCAAAAAGCATAGGAGGGGATGAAGGGCCAGGTGTGGAGATATGAATTCAAGTATTATTGCTGCTTGCACATTATGCTACGTCACTGAGCCACCCAGCCTTGAACGTGTTCCCTGTCCTATCACAAGGGCACAGGATTGTTCAGGGCCTTGATAAAAATACATTTCTCCACCCTGGTGATCTGCTTGGCCAGGTAGCCCTTTTTCTTCTTCTAGTGCTAACCTGCTCTGGAAACTTTCTGTTCTGGTACCTACTGAAACAACCAGAGCAACAGGCCAGTCCTTCGTAAATGCAACTCCTGTCTACGTGATTCCTGTTTCACTGCCACCAGCAGTTGAGATGTCAGTGCCTCCCTGAGTGACAGTAAGTTAAGTAGTGCTCAGACTGACGTGTTCGCCTTGCCATCGGCAGGCAGCCACGTCTTTTGGCAGTCCCAGGCAGATAGCTTGTCCCCTAACACAACACAAGTGATGATTCCTCCTTTTTCCAGAGCTCTGGCTTCAGCTGCCAAGAGAAGCCATCACACAGTGCGTAGCACAGCTAAGCCTTTTCCCTCCCCGATATTATTAGCTAGTTAGGGTGATTAGCGAATCACATCATTAGGGGATTATGAGTGTGGCAGTACATACACTTTCGGGTACCTTGAGCCCCAGAAAATAGGAGCTACAGCCGTTGGGTTCTTGGGGTTTGTAGTGAGGTCGTGGCATTGGAGCCTTCCCTGAGAAAGAAAAGAAAAATGTTAGGAAAGCAAATCTTCCCAAGAGTAGCACCAAAAAGCAAGGAGTGACAGGCAGCTCCCCCTTGCTCTCCATCCCCAAACACTTCATTCTCCTCCAGGAGACCCAGGGAGTGAAGGCACTAGTGCTGGCAGAGACACTGGCCCTGCTCTCAGCTCAGTCCTGCCGAGGCTTTACAGCCCAGCTCAGCTTGCACCCCCTCTACCATGGCTGCTGGAGCACCGTGTTGTGTGTGAACTGGGTCTCTGATGCCTCTCAAATGTTTAAGCTGGTCTGAGGCCAGTCCCTAGGTCTGGGACTCTCCCCAGCTCTTACTAATAAGTCCCTCTTTGCAGAATGGGGTTTTGCAGTTGAGCAGCCCTCCATGCTGGAGCTAGTCCCTCAGGTCTCCCAAATCTCCTAAGAGCTTTTTCTTGTGTTTCCTGAGAGCTCTGCACAGCTGGGACCACCAGCTGTGTTTTTAACTCCTCCAAGAAACTACTAGCTTAACTACTAGCTTAGCAAGGGGATTTCTTTCCATCTTCAGCTCATTCTCAGAGTCTTGGCGAGCTATGGATCTCCACAAAATTGTGCTAGACCTTGCACGTCTGATCTTGCTCTGAGCAGGAGGTCGTCTTGGTCCCTGTTTTCTGTGTGTGGTGATGCACTGCCACCTTTTGCAAATAGTTTATATCCCTTTATCTCTGCCTTCCCTTAGTAGGCTTCTTAATAGGCATAGAGGAGCAAGAATTTCCTTCCTGAATAACTATTTACCCAACATAGAAAGCGTCCAGCAGACAATCGGCTAACAGCAGCAATTTAATCTATTGTACTTTGAAGGTGTGCAAACCCTCCTCTCTGCCTGCCAGCCTGTCGTGGGGCTTTGTATATGGCTGGCAGAGCGCCCTGGGTGGGAGGGCTGGGAACTGTCCATGTGGAAAAGTGATCTGTCCCCTGCCCTGTCTCATCCTCTTTTTCTCAGCCCTATCTCAACCCCCGTCTCCATCTAACCTAACACCTCTGGTTTGGGGAGGACCTGCTGCCAGGCTGCTTTTGTGCTTTGACCCAGTTGGGCAAGGAGCTTGTTTAAAGGTGGGAGAGGATTCTCCCTGGAGAAGTGGTGGAGACCACCCCTCATGGAGTCAGGTCACTCTGCACTGTCTCTTTGTGTGTGTTCAACGCTTGTTCTGTTTCTGTCCCAGCTGGGTTTATAAAAGTGAGATCTCAAGTGCAGAGTGAGGTGTAAAAACAAGACATTTGAACCCTGCTCTGGGAAAACTTTGTAAGCTATGTGAGTGTTCCAACAAGAACATGTGTCAGCTGAGCCCTTCCGTGAGTCCATCACCTCTAGGGTTAAGTTTCTGCTTCCCTGAGCACTGCTAGAGAATTTATATTGGCATAAAATAGATCTAATTTAGCCTTTCAGGCAGGGTTGGGTTCTTTAAAACTTCATTTCCACTGTTTTCCTTTTGTCAGCTCTGATAATCATTTAAGGTGCTTTCCCCTTTTTTCTGTCAAGGTACCTAAAATACCGGTGGTTAATATAGCCATAAATCTGCTGTGGTTTTGAGAAGACCGCACAGCCAAATGCCCCAAAAGGTCTTACGTGGGAACGTCCCCAGCACCTTCTAAATTAAAAATCGCCAGGGCAGTTTTGTTTAAACAACAAATTTGCAACAAATCAACAACAGAATGAAATCCTGTCCAGCTGTGAGACGCCAATAGCCAATTTTCCCCAACTCTACAGAAATGCGGTATGCACCAAGGATTTAGCTGTCTGCAAGCCAAGATAAAGCTCTCTAGTTGATATTACCACCAGGTGATGGCATTTGTGTGGGAAGGTGTTTCTCAGTACAGCACTTAACTACTGTGTTTCTACCTTTTCAGCCACTTTTGAATAGGTCAGATCTGCTTCGTGCTGCAGATGTAATTCTCTTGTGCAGAAAGCATTACTTATTTTGAGCAGGTAGAGCTGAGTTAACAGTAGACAAAGAGCACAAATCAGTCGGTTGCAGCACACCATCATTATAGGATTATCTTCACACCAAAACATAACTAGGCCTGTTGAGGTACGCTGATGCAAGCTAACTTCTGAGTTCATGACAGGTTGCACATTATTTTGGTGGTTATGCTATAGAGAGAAGGGATTATCTCTCTATATGGGCTGAATCTATACCCTAAGGCTCCCAAGCAATACAAGGAGAGGGAGGCTGCACCCAGGTCTGGGCGCAATTCACAGCCTAGTTGCTCTTTTGGAAGGGGATGAGAATTGGGACTCAGAATTCAAATGTTTCTCAACTGAGGTCGGAGGCAGAGGAAAGTTCAAAATCCAAGGTGGGTTTTTCAGGATGGGGTCAAATTTTAATGACTTGCAATATTGACAATGGAATGTCCTGCAGCACATTGTGGATTAGTGGGATAAGGTGGCAAATCAGAGTAGGAGACTGTTTGGGGATATGGAGGTAACTTGTGTTTCCAGAGAAAACCTTCCATTAAGCTCAAGTTAGAGCTATTATAATGTCTTAGAAAGTTGTACTGAGGGGGAAAAAAAAAAATCTCACATGAGAACTGTGATCAACAAAACATTGAACTGCCTTCAAGATGAGCCCTTGTAGGAAACCTGCCCCCCTCCTCTCTGAAAAACAAAGCTTAATCATTTGTAAAGTGCCCCTTTGTGAACTCTCTTTCTCAGCTAGATAAAGTCCAAGACACCACAATTAACCCCTCTCCTACATCTTATTTGCTAGCTAACAGGAAAACAAAAGCAAAGCAGAAATAACAGGCGTTCCAGACTCTACATGAGCCCTGACTCAGTGTTTTTGTTATCATTTATTGCTTGCCCATCCTTATAGGCACGTCTGTGGTGGCAGGAAGGTACTTGATGGGTCACGCTGGCTGTTTTGCCGGCTGTGTTTCATTGGGGGCCTGTTGTGGTCAGTCTGCAGCACGGTGAAGAGCGATGCTGATGTGTAGAAGCACAGCATTGCTGAAGAAGCCTGTTCTTTGGAAGAAGATGTATTTCAGGGCACTGCCTCATTGGCATGGCCTTAGAGGAGAACTGAAGTTGAGTTTCTAATGGGAAGCGGGTTTCCCTCATGCATTTTAATATCTCCAGGCTGTTGTAGCTGTGCCAAGAGGCTGGGAAACAACCAGCTGGCTAGAACAGCTGCTGGCGATGCAGGAGGTCTCAGACACTGCAGTACTGGTACACTGGCAGGGGTAAGCCAATGTGTTTCTCAGTGAATAGATGATCTTGGGGCTCCCTGCTGTTTTGAGTGGCCCATTGTTATTTCTCTGCCTCAGGCAAGCAGGCTTTGAGCAGATGTGCTTAGCACAGCCTTTTAGTGCTGTGCTGGAGAGCCTGACTTTGAAGGCTCTTTTCCCACAGCCTAGATGTGCCTCCTCATCCATCCTAAACCTTTTAGGACCAAATGCTGGGTAAAACATTGAAGTCCTGCCTGGCCAGACAGCTGAAGGGAAGCCATCAAGGGATTTACTCCCAGTTCAGGCTGTTTCGCCCCCGTCCCAAGCTGGCCAGAGAGATTTTGTAAGGAGGAGGAGATACTTGCCAGCAAATTCTAGTGTAACCCTAACATCCTAATTTAAGGGAGTAATCCATCAAGTTGTTTGTTTTCAGACCTCACTGGCTGCTGAAAAGTCAGGAGAGGCTTACAGCCAGAACAGCCCAATGCTATGTGCTCAGCTGAAGATGGATGTGGCAATCACAGGTGAGTCCTGACCTTTATCGTGGCAAAATAAGCTATTATCGGTGTCTCTTGGCTGAAATGAAAGAAAGTAGAAGGCATAATTTTTGCTTTGTGCCTAGGGAAAAAGCAGTCAGGCCCTGATTCAGCAGAAAGATGGTAAAGATGGTTTATGTTTGTTCTTCTGGGCATAGGCTGGGTCTCACTGGTTTGGGATTGTCTCTGCATCCCCTCCACTTGCAGTTTGCAATGTCTGTGCTAGAGACCAGCATGGACAAATGGTTCTGCAAGGGTCCAGCAAGACCCTTGGAGGCACGCAAGCAGCGTTTCAATAGTTTCCTCCTTCAGCTAGTGATTAATGAGTTGTTTGGCAGAGGATGAGAACAGGGCTGACAATGAGCTTGTTTGTTTTTCCTTTCTAGGTAAAGTATTTCTCCAATAAGATGCAGGATGCTCTCGGAGGCATTTGCGCCACTCTGTGGAGATGCTCTTCCCCCTGCCCGGAAGAGCCCTGGCCTTGGGATGTGCCTGGACTTGTCCTGGATTTGGTGAGTACTGAGACTCTCTGGAACGAGCTCTGAGTATTAGCTTTCCCAAACTTTGCCTCAGGCACGTTGCAGTCCCAGCTGCCCACTACCAGGGTTTTCACTCACTATGTTAAGAAGGGCGAATCCCTTTCTGCTCCCAGTTTGGAGTGTGGTGGGGGCTGACACATGTGGGCCTGGGTACGGGCTGCCTGATGGGCAAATGGCCTCATCCTGCGTGCTGGGGCGATGCTGTGGTCTGCACGGGCATCTCCTCCTCAGGAACTGCATCCCTGGGATGCACAAAACGAAAAAAAAACCCCACAACTTCAAGGCTGATGTTAAGCCCTCCTTGTGGCCCCACTTTGGCTAAGGGTGGCCCATCTGCTGCAGCATCTGTTTCTCCTGGTGCAGGGTGCAGCCCGTGTTCATGAAGAAATGGGATGCATACGGACTGAAACTGAGTCGGTGGGATCTCTCCAAAGCGTGGAGTCTGTGTCTGTGAAAACCAATGCTGAGGGAAGCGGAGGGGTTGAAAGGGCTGACGGGCAGTTGTGGATGGGCAGGTGGAGGTGGCAGAAGACAGTTACTGATGTGGGGACAGTTATGTGCAGTTGCAGGAGGCTGGGAAGAGTACACGGACTGTAGAAAACTTCCTTGCCCTTCCCAAAGAGGTTGTTTTAGCAGGAAGGCTGAAAAGCACCTCTATGTGCCCACTCCCCTGCCCTGCTCTCCCCGAGCTGTCACCCTCTCCATCCTGCCCCCAGGGCAAACCAAACTCTTCCTTTTTGGTAAATCACTCTAAAGTCCAAGGCAAGCGGCAGCTACCTTACTCTGCCTTGGGTACTAAAGGTTCCTCCGTGGTGACAGCAAGTCCTGTTTACCTTCCTGTTATCTCCCCTCCTCCAGCCCACCATATTAGCCAACTGCTGAGTAACGACAGTCCCAAGGCTGCTGAGATTAGGGCTGCTGGCAATGCTAACAACCCCTTCTCAGTCAGGTCTGCGGCGGCTGCTCGTCCTCTCCTCCTGGGCCTCGCTGCCTGCCCTGGTCCTTCTCTCCAGGGCTCCAGGCAGCTGGGCAGCCTGGTTAGCCATACGCCCTTCCTGTAAAACCCGTGTCCCCTCCTCTTGTCCCCTTGCACACAGCACAGTGGCTTCAAGATCAGGCTGTCCTTGGTGAGAGGGAAAGATGAGGGTTCAGTGTCCCCGTGCTGGCACTAGCAGAGGAGTTGTGACTCTCTGCAGTGACTTTTCCGTGCTGAGCGTAGCAGGGGTCAGGTCATGGATAGGAGCTGGTTGTGGTCTTGGGTAAGGAGAGTGCTGTGAGTTTCTGCAGGAGAGGGAGAGAGGGGAAACACCAAGGAGAGAGGAGCCAGCAGGAGTGAGGTTCACTTACCGTATCGACATCTGTACTGACAAACGCCGTTTTTTCCCCCAAGCAGTTCCAAAAAGGAGTCGAAGTAGCTGTTAACTGTTTCAAAGCTGTCCCGGATGGTCCCGATGCCCCAGTCTGAAGACAGTGACCCTGCTTGGGCAGTTTGGTGGACGGTGTTCTCCTGCGTTGTTTCCTCGGTGCATTGCCCTAAGCCCAGGGTCAGGCACAGAATCGCTGCCTCAAAAAACAGCCGCATGCTGCAGTCCAGATCCAGGCCCCGGAGCCCTCGTCCAGGCAGATGTGCAGGCAGGGAGGAGTGGGAGCGAGCTGTTGCGCGTAGGAGGCAGGTAAGCACCCCTCTCCCCTGGACTTTAAACACAGCCGAGGGAGCCGGCATGAGGTCACCACAATCAAGAGTGCAAAGTGCACCGTGGAGATTTGGACCAGGTTCGTTTTGCAGAGAAACACCAGGGTTTGAGTTTGCACAATCAGGCTGGAACAGATTCAGCCCCTGTGGCACCAGGGCTGCAGCTCCTCAAAAAGGGACCGACCGCTCTCTGGGGTGCTGAGCGGGGTCGGTCTGCCCGGGTTGTATGGCGCACAGGAGAACCTCCGCCTGCCCTGCTCTGTCCCCAAGCTGCCGTGAGACAGAGAGTATCTCTTTGTCCAAAATTTTTGCTGCTCAGGCAATGGGAGTAATGGACCAGCAGCAGACTGAGGAGCAGCCCTTGTCTTTGGGCACATAATGGGGTGGGACGAGGCATGTGCCCAACCGAGCTTCCCTGCTAGTTCATCACTTGTCCCGAAGCTAACAAACGCTACAGGACACCTCCCCACGCACAGTTATCTCAGGGAATTGCCGCTCAGGCTCCACAGCTGCAGAAGTGAGGACTTCCTGAAGCAGATGTGCACAGAAGGTACCTGCAGGTTGTCTGATCCTGCTTTGACCCACCATGGTTGCAGATTCCCCCTCCCTACACCAACTTTTCTCTCTAAAGATCTGAGAGATACAGATGTTGTTTGCCACGATGGTGAACTCTTGACAACTGTTTTCTGAACCTTGCCTTGACCTCAGGATAAGCGGCTCCTGACTCCATGCATTCATTTCTTACTCTGTAATGCTTAAATATAGAGCAGCCCTCGGGCCGTGATGAGTCACTCACTCCTAATGACACTATCAGACTGTTGGCAGCGTGCTCCTGTCAGACCTGTGTCCCCTCACGCTCATGGAGGTGAACCCCGTCCCGGATGAAGCTGGAAACCCTCTTGGCTTTGCGTATCACCCACGCCAAAGCAACCGCTGACCCTTGTGTCCTGGGCTCTGCTCCTGGGAGGGAAGCGCAGGGGCTGGTCCAGCTCCTTTCGGGTACTGCCTTTTCAGAGCACACCGTCACAGGCAGAGAGGCGCGGCCGTGCGCTTTTCTGGGATCCTTCCAGGCGTGTTCTGCTGGGGACAGGGCGGGAGGACGGAGGGACTGAGCTCTTGTTCTATCAGTTTTGGCCAGCTGGGTGAGTTGCTGGTTGATGTTTAAGCACGGCCTAAGTGTGTGTGNGCCTGGTTTGGGAGCCAATGAGTCACTGGTTTTTGGAACGAGAAACGTAGCTCGATGATGAAATGCCGGAGTCTCTCACAGAGTCAGGTCAGAGTCCAGCAGCTGGAGGAGGATGGGTGGGTGGCTAAAGACCCTCTCTCTCAGGGGGGCTGCGCTCAAGTTTGTGCTCTGGTCCAGTCTCTCCAGGAGTCCCTGGACAGATTGCTTCTGCCTTGTGCTGCCTTCTCCCATCTGTAGGTGCTGACACTGTCGGACCCTTTCCTTTCTTGTTGTCTGGTCCTGCCCTGCAGCGATTCGCAGGCTGTTTCCCAGTCCCTGCCCCTACCCCACCTTCTTCAGCTGCAGCAGTTCTTACCCAGGCGGGGCTCGTGCTCCCCGTGGCCGTGCTCTAGGTGCAGCCGTGCTGGAAGAGCCCCGGATACCCAGGTAGGATGGTGGGAAGCCACAGTGCGTAAGCACTCGTCAGGGGTCATGCAGGGCTGAACCACAAACCTGCCCTTCCTCCATGGGAGGGGGCAAAGGCCACCTAGGCCCCCCCCCTGATCCTGGGCTGGTGCCTCAGGCCTCATGCAGAAGGTAGGACAGCCCCTCTCTTGGCTCAGGAAGGACGGTTGTGAGCTGCATCTCGCCCCGTGAGGCCCCTGGGCTAAAGCCCCTGCGCTGCTGGCTTGGTCACAGCAGCGTGGTGGCCAGGCTGAGGGCAGGAGCCTCACAAAGGGGCAGCCCTGCTTCAGTCATGACCAGCCTGGGGCAAGGAAGCGGTGTCCCCAGGCTGGGAGGCCGCCCACAAACACCCCAAAAAGCTGAGGGTTGGAGCAAGCCCTGTCCTCTGAGAGGACGGAGCCATCCGGCTGCTCACGTTCTCCTGGTGTTGGCCCACTTTGCTGAGAGGTGTGCAGCAGCAGTTGGGAGCGTGCATGCAATAGCTGGGGATGGAATCAATTCACGTTTCCAAAATATATAAAGAAATCTGGTATGCTTTAGACTTATTTCCTATCCTCTGGCTGCCAAATCGGGGAGCCCGTTAGCTGTGTCTGTGGGCCGCGCAGGGAAGGGAGGGCAGTTCACTAACTGCAGCCCAAGTGCTCTGTCAGCACGGCAAGGCTCTGTTCCACAGGCAAAAGGCTCAAGGCTTCTAAGTGGCCGTTGCCGTGCTTTTTTGCAGGTTCCTGACGGCCACAAATAAAGTAGGAGCTCTGCTGTTCTGCAAGCGTGAAGCACTTGTCCAGCTGCAGCGCATCAACTGCAGAAGCCCGTGTTACAGAAGACCTCAACCTGTCCTCCCTCCACGTAAGTGCTCTGTCCCCTCTAGTGCCGCTGGGCTCCGTGTTGCAGCACAGCCTGACTTCTCCTCCCAGTAACTGGTGGTTTCACCTCTTGCCTCCAGGCAATGGAAGTTCTTATCATCCCTGGAAAAGGGTCTCTCAGCAGCTGACCCTTTGCTGTGCCTGTTTCCAGTTTCAAGCCAGGAGCTTGCGGGGTGAAATCCCACATCGGCTCCTGCCGGAAACCGATGCGTTTGGGAGACAAAGGGGCCGAGCCACGCTCAGCAGCTCAGCTCCCTTTTGTGAATTTTTTGGGTACACCATGCGTTCAGCCTTGCATTACCTGCCCTCCCCTTCTGCGGTCCATCACTGCTGTGTGTTTCCAACCAAGACACAAAGTCTGGGTCTGAGAAATGTGTTTAATAATAAGTTGCGGTATGAGCATCTTCTGTGCCTGCCCACCTAGATAATGAAGTGAAACAAATGAGGTCAGCTTCTGGGAAATAGGTATGGTGATAAAAATCTGTGTGATCAGATTTACAACAGCCAGATACGAGGAGTTTGACGTGGAAGATTTTTCACTGCTAACAGCAGTGGCTTTTATTTTAAGCCCATTTTTTTACATTAAAAATTTTATTACAAAAAAATGTAACAGTAAGGCAGTTTCTCAATTGTCAGTCACTGTGAGCCAAACAGTTTTGGATCATCTTCAGTACAAAACTAGATTCACACAGGAGCCCTCTCTTGATCCAAAAGCCCTTTGAGAAATGCAGGGGCAAGGCAGAAAGCCGCAGCAGCACCTGTGTAATCCCGTACCCATGTAGTGTGAGCTCCACACACACTACTGCAGTGGATAGAGAAGAGATACGGATTGTCTGCAGTTTAAAAAAATGCACTTACCCTTTCTCTTCTAATAATCTGGAACGTTTTGGTCTGCTGTGCCTCAGCAGAATTGAGTTCTAGTTTTAAGGGATTTTTTTTTTAAACCAAGTGAAATTTTCCACTGTCAAAAGACAAATTATTTGTCTTCCCCGAAGAACTGCAAGTCATTGAGTAGTTCACTGCTTTAAAAAGTCAGGCATTAAACCATTTTCACTCCCCAAGCAATGCCTCTTAGAGACTGTTTCTTAAAATGCTGTTCAGCACTGGAAGTACTCCTGCTAGGTGAGGTGAGGGAGGGAACTGTTTAGGAAATTCCCCGAGATGTTCCACAACTTCCCTCAAGCTTCTTGTCAGTCATCTTTTGGTGTTGGGTGAACAGAAATGGGGGGGACGACAATACCCTATTGCTTAATAAAACTATAATAATCATAAAACTGTGATTTGTAATTGTTTTAACATGTAAGAGACCATTTTTCTCCCACTGCAGCAATACCTAAAGCAGTTGCTGACACTTTATTTCTTTTACCTTGTATAAATTCTACGATTTTTAGCTTTTAATTATTTTAATACATCAAGTAGCTCCTCTGCTCACTTTAGGAAAAAAACTTTTCTGTAATAGCAAAACTAGATGCTGTTTTCAAAACATGGTGGCAACAATACCTTGATTTCTTTTTGTGCTTGTTAACTACACAGGGTTGGCTTTTCTAAAAGCATTTATAGATGCCTCAGGGCCACCGAGAGAATCAGCACCCCAAAGGTCCGAGTCCCAGCACCACACTGTCCCTTGTATTATTCTTTTACTTGCAGGAAGGAAGCAGGACTCACCTGCAGCCATGGTTACCTTTTTTTTGGAGCTTAAGAAAGGAAAAGAAGAGAAAGAAAACCACATGGGTAGGAATGGAGATGAATGACACTGTGTGAAAGGGAGAAAACTTAGGTAAGTAGAAATGTTATGGGGTTTTTTTTGTTGTGTGGTGGAACTATTTCTGATTTTTCTTTTTATTCGTTTTCTGAAGTGCTGGGTGTTTTTTGTTTCCCATCTGCCAAAAGCAGAGGCAAAATGTAAGGAGGTGCAGCGCTAAGGATAAGCAGTTACATAGGTCCCATTGCTAACAGGCTCAGTAGAAATGTTACAACGCATTTTCCAGCAAAGATTTTGAAGTGTCTACTGAAAGTATGCAGTTTCTCAAACTGTAGTACCTTAAACTGCATTCTCAGCACTCCAGAGGTATTTCTAACATGTTAACAGTTAGTTTCACACGTTTTTGGCTCAATTTTCAAGATTTTATTGAGGCAGAAAACCAATTAACTAAAATTGGAGTTTTTTTTCTTCGGTAAAGACTTCAGGTTGGACCCCTAAATCAGTAAAACCATCATCATCCAGAAAATCAGACTGTTTAGGTAGAGTCTGGCGCAGCTCACTTTGATTCTTGTCCTCGTGCTAATGGAGTATTTAGACATTTAGCTACAAATCCTGCTGCTGAAGAGAAACTGGCGTGGGAAAGCGCCTCTCCCTCCATTTAGGCCTCCCTGTGCTGGGGGCAGTGGGGACGGCCATTTATTCCTCCCGCAGGAATCTGAACAAGCAGAACACAGGTTCAACAAGCTACAGCAGCCGCAGTCTCATCTCCCCTCCTCAGAGGTTTCAACTTCACCTCAGCGTGAGGATGACTCGTCACCAAACTGAGGTCCCTGAAAGTCACCACGGGTGAGTTCTTCCAGTGCGCGCACCGCTGACTTTGGGGACGCTTTTTTCTGTGCAGGTGGCGTGAATGGGAATGGCTCCGGCCCCAGCTCGCAGGAAGCGCAGCAGGGAAGTGAGCAGCACCAGTGCCAGCAACAGCTAGAGAGGGGAGGTGGCCTCCGTGAGGTGAGCGACACCAAAACATCCAGAGCAGGCACCTTCCCTGGCGTCCCGTGCAAACAGATGCCCCCTGACTAAAGGTGGGTTTGTTTTTTGTTTTTTTTTGGGGGGGTGGTGGTGGGGGAGAAATTGCAACAGAAAAAGCATCTAAAAAAGATTTGAGATTATAAATAGGCCATCTGTTTCTCACAAAACCTCGAGAACAGGGAGGATGAAGGTGGAAAGCATTCTGTGAGTATTTATGTATCACCTCATCACCCGAAGTCTCAGGACCAATTTGAAATTCGTGTCCTAAGGCACAATTATTCTGATTAATGAAGATGGTAACGTTCCCATCCCCACTGCCCAAGGAACAGATGTAAGAGCTGGCTACTAAGACAGAATAAAGGCAACGTTTGTTTAGGCGGACACAACCATTAGGGAAGATGGGCTTGTTGTCTGGCTGCTCTGATGCGGGCGTGTGATTGACACGACACCACGCTGCGGAAGCATCTCATCTACACATACATAACCGCTGGCTCACATTTTCAAGGTTAAGAGCCAAATTCCCCACAGAGACAGAGGAGGAAGACAGTTTCAAAATCGGGGCTTTTGTGGAAGTGGAAAAACAGGCTCTAACATGGTAATGACCTGTTCCCCAGAGAAACACAAGCCATGCCTGCAGCTCTCGACAGTAGAGCAAAGCAAGGAGTCGAATGAGGAAAAGGAACTGGTTTAATTCAGCCTGCCGTAGAGGGGAGCCCTCCCATGACATCAGCCCGCCCTCAGCAGACCGACATTTGTGAGGAGGACTCTCGGCGGATGACGACTGGCTTTCCACGCTGATCAGAGGGGCGATGGTGAAGGGAACACCACACACACCACCACTGTTAGTTTGTGGCCCTGATGTGTATTTTGTCCTTTTTTTTTTTCCTGTCACACTTGTAGACCGTAATGTATTCTGTTTGTAAAACCTTAAGGGGGTATTTTAAGGGAACTAAAAGCATGTTTGTTCTGTCCACAGATGAAACACCGGTGTAGTTGAAGACTGAACCTGTAGTGGAGTGTTAGTCAATTGTAAACTGTAGGAGATGTGTGCATTTTACACAGACTGAATACGGAAGAGACAAAGGACGAGTCTGCATCATTCCAACTCTGATAAAGTGCACGGCCTTCGGAATTCCTGTCCCCGTTCGTGGAGCCATTTATTGGATACTGCAAAGACATAAAGGTATTTGATCACTGCACCTGGTTAGCTCACGCTTCTGTTTAAGCTAAATATAGGCTATTGGGCAACTTTCACTTAAGCACAGGATTACCTTAATTTTCTGAAGTATTTAATATATACACACACATACATGTGTGAAGTTGGTCTACTAAATCGAAGAGGGAAAACACCTTCTAATATCTGCAAAATGATGAAATGCTATTGAAGTAGATATAGCATTACATGTGTGCTTTATATATAACAATATATACTTTCATATATACTAATATACATGTGTAGATGTGGTGCTTAGGGACATGGTTTAGTGGTGGACTTGGCAGTGCCAGGTCAAAGGTTGGACTTGATGATCTTAAAGGTCTTTTCCAACCAAAACGATTCTATGATTTTCCTATATAGAATATATGTAACATAATACATGTGTAGAGAGATATAAAGTAGATATAGGTAAAAAGTAGATTTCTTTATAAAGGATCTAATTTCTGGCTGCTTTTTATTCCACCATGAAGCCCAGAGGAAAAAGAAAACCCAGACCACCCACCGCCAAAGCCCAGACCTGTGGGCCACAGGCAGGGAGAACAACGCGAGGGGCACTTACCCCATTTGTTTCCAACTAGTACTGGGCAGGCCGCGTGCCGCGTGCTGTAATCTCCTTCTCCGCTTGGAAAGAGATTGTACCAGAATACAGCCGTTCCCTGGAAGTGCAGTGGAAACCCTCAGCATTTTGCTCTGAGCAACACACACTTTCACATCAACTTAGTTAACGATAAGGCAAAGGTAGGTGGATTTGTACATCAGACATTCCTGTCACACTGAAGGCTCTTTTCCATATTCGAACATTTGCTTTCCTAAGGAATGAGTCTCCTTTGCTCATTCTGTGCCTATAGATACTTGGCTGTCAATACTTTAAGCCCTAAGCCAGTTTCATTCAACTCCAACCAGTTTTGGAAAGCAAGACAATTTACTAAAAACGAGCAGCGGGCCAGCAAAGAACGACCTTACTCATGACCCTTCTGAGGGAAAAAAAACATAGCAGGAACATGCAATTCCAGCGAGAATTCCCTACAGACACCTCAAGATTAAACCTACTTACAGATACGAGTATTTTCAAAATGTGTTTTAAAGTACTGTGATGTTTTGCAAGGTTAAGTCCAAAACACAACTATGCATTAACACACAGAACATCAGATGCCCTTGGAATCACACTACTCCTCCAGTCGCTTCACTTAGTGGTAAGTACCTCTGCGCTCTAATCTCCTTTATTCAAACTCATTTGAAAGCTTCTTTTCAAACGTTTATATATCTTGTATGGTTTTGAGTAGGTGGAGAGAGGAGTGGTTACACTGGATAAAAACCCTGCTTACCTTTTTGGGCCAGACACTAGCTCCTACTTCAGGAAAGACGGTAGCTCCCCCTGCTGACACGTCGCTCATCTGGAAAGGTGGGAAAAGGCGCACAGGTAAGTTGCAAGCCAGATACGTTAGTAAAATAGAATTAGATTACTAAACACTTTACCCCGAATGTCACATGCTCAAATGTTTTGGCAATGAGCCCACTATAAATACTGATGCAGATATAGAAATGAATAGACAAATAATTTAAGCCGATGCTCAACTTTGAGGGGAAAAAAACCTCCTTAAGAACACATAGAAGAACCATTACTTAGGGGTAAGAAGATTGCCCGTATGTATTACTGCTAAGTTAGTGGCTGCCTTCATTTGCAAGTCACTTCGGTAAAAAAAAAAAAACAAACCAAAAAACCCACCAACCAGTAATGAAATCATTCAATGGTATGGAATATGCAGCAATAGATATTTTTGGCACTAGCACGCGGCAGAAATATATCACTTACATAAAACAACCAAGTAGCAATTCTGTTGCCTGTTCCCAATTCCTTAAAAGCATCTGGCTCATCTTTCTGTGAATAAAAGCAAACAGATTTAATAAGCATTTCATTTTGATTATTGAGAGGAGCCAATGACATACAGCTGCAGAGCCAGCAGTAAACTCATGCAGAAAAATTACTTCAATCCCTCTATTTGGAACAGGGGAGAATGCAATACGAGTGTATCTATTAATTTAAATAAACCAGGCATTTTAAAATTCTGTAGGACAGGGAAGGCATAAGCCCAAATTGCTAATGGATAACAACCACCATACTGTCTGAAAATGAGTATATAAATCCTCTTCACAGCCACAAACGTGATTATTTAATTACACTTGCTTATCCCCTCTCGTCCTTGGCCAAGATGAGCAAGAGGGAGGGCAGCTCTCCAATCCCAGGGTGCCCGAGGTCCCGGCTGCCGCTGCCTGCTGCCAGGGTGGCTCCAAGGGAACCATCTGGGTAACAAAAAGGTTTTTAGCACTTCACTTAGAAGAACAACCCCCCCATTTTGATGGGTTACGATACCAACTTTTCTCACACCTCTATTTTTGCTTCTAGAACCCAACCCCTGTGAGCACTATTTGTGTGTGCTAAAATTTTGGCAATCGTTACTCCAGAAATTAACCCATGCATTTCCAAACAAAAACTGTTAATTGCTTGCAATGCTTTTGAGCATGTGCTTACAGAGCAGAGATTCTGATTAATAGTTGGTGGCTTGGATTCACAGCATAAGGTTAATCTGAAGGCGTTAAATCACACATAAGTATGCCCAATAAATAACCAACTGAATTCAGTGGCATTATTTCCAGCAGTCCGCAATTTAAGCTGGAATAGAAATACACGTTAGGAATTTAAATCACATAAAAAAAAAAAATAGGGATGGTGATATGAGAAGACGGGGGTAGGCTTTTTTCCCAGTTTCAGGAGTCTGCTAGCAATCAGCACATAAACTACAGTAACAGAGCACTTTTAAAAATTTCTTCCACAGCACAACTGCATCTCGGCTCTGGGGAAAGAAGTTCTCTCTCTGCATCGCAGGCCCACACACGGTAAGCTACAATGCGAGTTTTCCTGCGCTGCCTACGCCTTCCTGGTAGCAGAGGGCATTAAGCTCTCGTCCCTGCAGCCGCGTCTGCCTTGGTCAGCAATGCTCCACGCTGCAGCCACCGCTGTGGGAGCTTCAGTGCCTTGGATGCACGTTAGCCGATGCTGCTGTCGTCTGCCACACGTGTCAGGAGCACAGGCTACACACTGAGTTTTTAGACAGTTTAGCTGTATATCCTTCAGCGATTTTAAACAAAACAGCTTTACGTAGCCAGTACCTTGGCCAGCTGGAGTACTTCTAGATGTTTCCTCGGATTTAGAATAAAGGGAACGCCCTTTGCTCTATTAAGAACTATCAGTCATCTCCTTAGAATAATTCCTTTTTAATTATATTTTTGAAGAAAAACCTTGCTGCTCTGTAATACCTAAAATGTTTATCAGTTCAGCTGGTGGTTTAGAGGGCTTTCTCCACTGACATGGATTAGAAAAGCTGAAGAGCTACAAAATTTTAATACACATTAAAGAATAAAAACTGTGCCACAGCCAAGAGGCCCAGGCTTCACGAGGTGACTATCTCTCCTCCATCTCTTTACTTGCCCGTGCAAAGTCAAAGTGGGGTTCATACTGTCCTCCCACTCCATAATTTGCCACCTGAAAAAGAGAAACACAGTGCTTGTGAAGAAGAAAGAGGTGGAGACAGAAAACAGGACTTACCCTTCCAAAATCAAAATGAGGCTCATACTGGCCTCCTACGCCGTAGTTGGCTACCTACAGTGAAAGAAGCACAAAATCTAGTAAAGCAGTATTTTATCCAGACAAGAATTTGACCGTCATCTACAACCATTTGACGGATTAAGTTTAAAAATCAAGCCAGAGGAAACAACAAGCCTCTGTTAGCTACACAGTGCGGGCTGCAGCAACGTCCTACTGGGTTTATTCCCTTCCCCAGGATCAGCTTTCCCTGAAAGCTGTTCTGTCCGCCCCCAGCTGAAGGGCAAAGACATTCTCCCATTTCCAAGTGCCTACTACTGCCTGATCCGATGACCGTCAGGTCATAGAACCTGACCATGAAACTCCTGAAGACCTGGACAGCCAGAGGCCCCAAGGAGCCCCATCATCTTTGGCTACAGGAGCAGCAGCACGTCCAAGACGAGCACTGCAAGGTGCGGTGTACTCTGGGTAAGGAATCTGGTACTTCCCCAAGGTAGAAAAATATTTTTCTTCTATACAAGCTTCACAGACTATATTCTCTTCAAAATACATCATGGGTCTTTTACATAATTCAAGTTTAAATCACTTCTTGATCTCTATGTCAATAAAGAAGATTCACTGTCCTTCTTGCTGATTGATTTCCTTTCATCTCTTCTATGTATTCATAACCTCAATTTTCAATCAGATGCTTGGGCATTTTATCATCGGGAGTCTTCATGGAGTAGCACAGCAGCACAGCAGCTTTCAGGAACCACTTTCTAGGTATCCTGCTTTCTAGGTGTTAACGCTTTCTCAGAATCAGCAAAGCAGCTGTTCATACAAAACCCTCAAGTAAATGAATAAAGCAAGTAGTACTTCTAAAATAAAATGTACTCCAGTTACATGCACAGGCACTCCTTCCCCCATTACAGGGACACCAAATGCACTGTTGGCCTTCCAGGGCCAAGGATGGGGTGGCAAATCAGAACCCCCCATTCTCTCCCCCTTTCCTTAACTGTTCACTATCACAACAGCAGCAAAGTTTGGCCCTGTGGCAATGAAAAGCAGTTTTATGACTGTAAATAAAAAGGAATTACACATCCACTTCAACAACCATCAGGAGTTCCAGTTATTACTGTTTCCTCCAAGCAACAGACAGCCATTTCACAGTAAAGCAAGCACTACTCTGCAAAGACAACTTTGTTTCTTCCTCCTTGTGAAAAAACACCACTCCTTTTCCCTCATTTTTCAAACCCGTCATCAATCAGCCACCCCTGGGCTGAAAGAGCTTTTGTCGCCAGCTCACCCCAACACGGCCTGCACGAGCACGGCACCGCACACAGCACCAGCCAACACAAAATGCCAACTGCCCTTCACCATCATACTTGTCCTAATGGTTTACCTGTAGTTCCTCTGCTGTGGAGACATCGAGGCCTGTCAGGTCCTGTATCCTCGTGTTGATGCGAGACACCACAGGGCTCTCGTAGCCAGACAACCAAGCACTAAGTGGGAGAAAGGGACATTAATAACATAGCGTAGACACTGTACAAATGCAACACTTGGGATTACTATGAATTTGGGATATTTTTTTCCTTTGTACTTGCTGAGAAGTACTTCCAGGGCATTATGAAGGGCCTGCATTTAATAAACATGTGTGGTTTGTTTTTTTTTTTTTTTTAGAAAGAACACTTACAGCACCAGTTTAAGGACCTGAGGGCCTTAATTCCCATACTGGACTACCAAAGGACTGAAGAAAACATTCCAAACAGTGAAATCTGCTTTAAGTCAATTTCTAAAACAGACACAAAACCATTTTGCTCATTCCCATTCCAAACAGCTAATTTACACCCCACATTTGATGCATTTTTGAAACACCACTTGGGAAAGGAATAGCTGAGTTACTTGAGTTAGCATATGCAGAGTCTATGTGAGCGTAACTCAGCTCTTCCGCATCACACACTTACGGGCAAGCATGCTGTGACCTGTCCTTTCACATTACTTACCTGTGCAGCGCTATTAACAATCATTATGAAAACAATTAAATGCATAAAACTACTATTTTCCCTGTTTGACAATTTCTATTAAAACAGCCTGCTATGACATTAGTATTTAGCACGTTTTAGGTATACAATGCTTAAGAAGAAAAAAACCCCCACAAACCAACCCCTCAATCAAACCTTTTTTTTTTTTTTTTAATTATGTGACAGGTCCGCCTCACCGTTCCAAAGGCCTCTTCAAAACATCTGCCTCCTACTGTAAATCAAAACTTTTGAGCTAGAAATACTGCATTTACAATAACTGGCAGACCAGTCAGCAGAGGAAGGTATGAACAGGTAGCGATGCTGTTCTACACAAGCATGGCTGCCTTCACCCAGACCAGTGCAGCATTTTCTGCTCTAAGTGTTGCTCATTGACAGCTGCACAACTGGGAACCAGCTGTGTCAGCCAACAGCAGCCACATATGCAGAATTTTTGTGTTTGGCAGAAGAGGGCACGAGCTGAGCATAACCACAGCTCTGCGCATCCCTACTGGACCCGTACCAGCTGTGAACACTTCCAGTTGCTTACATGGAAACAAACACACACACATTTCATCGCCTTACAAGGTAAATATGTTCTTTTTTTTTTTTTTTTTTTGAGAAAAAAAAAAAGGCACTTTACTCAGTTGTCTTTTTTCCCTTTTAAAACCACTCATCTATTCACATGAATCTTGCTTTTCTTGCTGCTTTACCCACATCCCATTCTAGCCAGTGCCCCTTCCTTTTACCTAGTCCTCTTTTCCCTCTCTCCGTGTGCTCACTACCTACCCAGCCTCCTCTCTGTTTACCTCGGCACTCCTCTACTAGAGGCTAACATTGATTATTTGGGCCCCATTTCTCCCCGTTTTGCAGGAAGATGGATGGAGACAGCTGGTTCTACCTTTTTTCTAGCATCTGACTCAGCTTTTTAGGCTCATCAGTGCTTCCTGCTGCTTTTCAAGACTGCTAGACAGCAAGACCTATGCCCGAGCCTAGCTGGCAAGTACATCATAGTATTTCTACGCAAATGAACTTTCACATCTATACTAAATGAAGGTTATGTTCTTTAATATAAAATTTGTATTAAAATAAAATACCAAAACACTTTGCATGGGAGGAACAGTAGCATGACACGTGACACAAGGCACTGACAGACACAGGTTACAGAATCTCTACGAGCATTTTTTTTTTTTTTTAACAACTGACAAATAAACTATAGATTAAAGAAATAAGATTTCTCAAGGCAGACTTACACAAAGAGTCATCCGCTTCTGAACACTGTTAGTATAAAGGAAGTGTTATAACGCAATCTTTGATTTACAGTGGTAGAGAGCGCAAAGACTATGTACAGGCAGTGCTTCCCAAAAGAAAAGCAGCTATGCAGCCACATGCTATGCAGCCAGAAAAAAAAAAGCCGTGTTGAACAGGTAACACTCACAAGCAAACCTACCTCACACTGACTACACAAAGAAAAGGTCCCAACACAGCCATCAGGCAAGCCTCCTTGCGCCTTCAAGTGTAGGTTCTAGCTACCTCTGGCCAGTCTACCCTGAAGGCCTTAAGGAGGAGAGAAAAAAAAAAAAAGGAAAAAAAAAAAAGAGGAAGAGGGGAAAAAAAGGGAGGGAGGGGGCAAAAAAAGCAAGCATTCTTACTATATAGGTTATTTAGAATTGCAACAAATCCTTTCAGTATTTCAACAGGGAGACTACTATACTATACCCTTTCACAAAGGTGTATATGTATTTTAGAAATAAAATTATATTGCCCAAGGATACAAAGGAAGTCTATGAAAGGTGGAGGAAATAGGGAACTGAAACTGTATTTCAAGTGCCAGCCTGTCTGCTGGTGGCTGAGCCCGTGGTTCTGAGCACTTCTGTGTGAAGCGTTCAGCGCGATTTAACCCTGTAAGTGCTGTGAGATCTGCTCTGACAGGGCAGAGAGGTTCTCTGCCTGCTGCGTTCGGGATGCACGGCCAGCGCCGCATAAATGTCCTCTCTGCTTGCTAGTCTCAGCCTTGCTCCTTTGCTGACATCGAATTAAGTGCATGCTGAGTTCAAGAGCATTTATAGCAGGTATTCCTTCATGCAAAGGACTCTATTCCTGACCAGTGTTGTACATGATACAGAATTAACAGCCTTAAATTGTGCTCAGCAAATGTATTTAATATATGCACGGTCCAAGGTTCAGCATGACTCAGTAATGCACACAGCTCTATTTCTTCACTGTGCATCAGTTAAATCAAGCTGCTCATCTGACAAGTTAACTTTGCATGACCAACATTCTGTCCTGTTTTGGACCAGCTGACGCCTATGAGTCCACCATGGGCAGAAAACTTACTAACAAAAAGGGACAAGCTTATTTCTTAGGACATCATAAGCACAGCAGTTTAAGATGTGGGTGCCTTTACTGTAGGATTTGATACTCCCATAAGCCAAAATTCCCAGACTACAAAGCAACAGTATTTTGGTATCCCACTTGGCTTTGTAAAAAAACACCCATGAAGTAAGCTAACATGTTACAGCAATTGAAAGAATTTTGTTAAGAGTTCGGAATTCAGGTTTTGGGGTGGGGTGGGGTGGGGTGTGTGTGTGTGTTCTTCCTCACACCAAGATCTGGCTTTTAACAACTTTTATATTCACTACAAAGAGCTAGCAATGATTACATGTAGTTCCCCTTCTTTATAATTGTGTATCAGGTTATGTTACCAGATATTTTATTAGCACAAGATCTATATGCAGACACAATTTTAGACTAAGCAGTATATTAGGGAAAATAACAGACAACTGTCTGGCTCTACATGACATACAAGGGCTCATGCGCCCAAAAGCTCATCTCCTCCTCCTCCTCCTCGGCAGTCTGGTACCAGACATTACGAAGGCACGTCCTTAGTCACAGCTGCACCAGAATATTTCAACGCTGCTTTTGTAATGTTCCTTGGTCACACAAAATACTGGCATTTCTGTTTAAAAACTTTCTAACATGTACTTAGTATGTTAAAAAAATACCAGTTGAAATGCAACAGGGAGTGCATAAAAGCCCAGGCTGGTATATCTGAAGTGGAAACTTTAACAGCATATGCTACAAGCTCTGACTGGCTGCTGGGAGGGAGAGGGAAGCAAAAAAAAAAAGAAAAAAGAAAAGAAAAAAAAAAAAAAAAAAAAAAAAAAAAAAAAAAAGGCAGCTGCTCTAAAAGGGGGGCAAGGCNAAACAAAAAAAAGAGGCAGCTGCTCTAAAAGCGGTGTCAGGCCGAGGTTATTCCAGTACTGCACACAGCACAGCTTGGTGGTGCTCCTCCAACTGCTGGCAAGGAGCCTCCTTTTATACAGCCTGCCACGTACTGCAGAGCGAACAGTAGTCCTCTCAAAGAGAGGAATGCTGTAATTTAGAAGTGCATTTGCTAGGAAAGAATGTTTGAAGGGGAAAAGCAGTCATCTATTAAAAAAATAAAGCATGCATTTTTTGGTTTTCAGGAGCAATGATTCATCTGGAATCCAAACCAGTTCAAACAGCTCTAACAAAAAGACATTTCTGCCAGTGGTTCTGCACAAGTTCAGTGATGTAGCATTAATAACATGAGCCTCCTACAGCCGGTTGGCCTGGGGTCTGGGGGTTTTGGGGTGGCTTTTACTCCTACTACAGACTGAGGTGTCAAGTTCTCTTTTAAAGTACATACATCCCACACAGTCTGCACACGGAGGAATGCACAGGCAAGGGAAGCAGGAGAATGGAAGTCGCTCTCCACCCTCAAGTCTGTTCCTAGCGTCAAAAAATTGTCTTCCCTAACTTCCTATGTGCTACGCCCCGTTCACTTGTACGTTTCTTTGCAATTCTAATTCCAGTTTCCAGTGAGACAGGGGATTTAAAAAAAAAAAAAATCTTAGCTCAGTAAAAACTGGTTTAATTTCAGCAGGTTCTAGAGCCCAGGCTCTGTTCCAGGCTTGCAGCACGTCACAGACAATGGCTGATCTTGCACTTCACCCCAGAGTCCCTAGGCGAGGTACGGCACATGGTTTATTCGAGATTAAAGCCCAAGGAGAAAGAGTTATTTTGTCATGTCACAAAGCCAGTAACAAGGTAACTCTAGATAAAAAGTTCTTTAAACTAAGGATCATCTATTTAAACGAGGGCCAATTATGCATCTCAATTTCAATTAGCACTCTGGTCACCTTCTCCAATTCCTATCATTAGTACATCGAGTTTGACAGAAACCACGAGGGTACGTTCAAATGGATTAACAAGTTTCTCCAGTAAACACTGCAGATGGGTTTGCGTCACAGAGGACAAATCCTGAGACTGGATAAATGCTTTCTTTAAAATACGCAGTCACAGACAACCAAGATCAGTAAGACATGGACAGACTTTCAAAATTAAAACAAACAAAAAATTAAATGTAGCACATGTCAAACATGAAGATGTACATTCCTGAGGTCGCTCTGGAGAGGGCCTGCGGAGGTGCTTTTAAGGAGCAAATATGCAAGAGCTCACCAGACCATTTCCAAAGGACTCCCGCTACCTGCACGTGCTCCGATGAGTAGTGCACGTCGCCGAAGGTGCGCAGCAGGTCTCAATGTACAGAAATAAAAGTTTTCAACTTGTTACTACTTGTAACAAGCACAGCTTTCAGGACAAGACTTGAGCTACAATGATTTTCTATTTTTCATGAGAGTTATAATCATTCCTGAATCAAGCAACCTCTTGTGATCCAGTGTTTTGAAGCACTTTTGGTTTTCTGAAGCTAACTTTTTAGCTAACTAAAACCCCTGGAAGCTTAATCGAGCAGCTGTTCTAATTTCAGGTCTTTGTTCAAAGAAGCTGAAAGAACACTGGTTTTCTATTAAAGCAGCAACTACTTTCAGTCATTTAAACAAGGAAGATCTTTAAGATTATCAGCTAGCTTTAATTTGCACTATTCCCCTGAATGACAGCAGCTCCCCAGTGCCTAGTGTTAAGCAGCGAGTATCAATACCGAAGGTTAGCAGCGGAGGTGAGCTGCACACGCAGCCTCTTCCGCTGCTGGTTAGTGCAAGCAGAGCCCCGCGCTGCGCTACCATTTCCGTACGTTAGTGGCACTAGACAAGCCATGCTAAGCAGAAGAGGACGCTTCAACTCTGCTACCGCTACCACGCAGAACTAGTCTCTATTTCAGCAGACTTGCTTTGTTATCCGACAGCTCCCTTTGCTTTAGGCCAGTCTCTCTCTTCTAAAGCGAGACTAAGAAAAGACAAACTATGCAAAATCCTTAATTGCCCCACATTTAGAGATGAAGCAGTACCGTCCCAGAACAGACTTCCTTGGACTGGGTATACCTTTGGAAGACGTTCCCCTTACCTCTTAGAGACTCTGTAATGTGCTGTGGTCAGTTTCCCAGTCTCAGGGTCATGAACAGTAGCACGGCTCAGCTACAAAAAGAGAAAGGACAAGGGCTTACCCACCTAGTAGGCTGCTTTTTCGCCAAGCCACAGGTGTTTGAAAGGGTTCCGATTGGTCTGGATGGTATGCAATGCTCTTAAATTAGCAATATTGGAAGGGCAACAGAAGCTGTAGCTGCCATGTCCAAATCAAAACAAATTGGTTGGAAAAATTTGGTTAGATTGTCCTTTCACTTTTTTCCTCCTTTTTTTTTTAATTTTTCTTTTTTTCTTCTTTTTTTTTTGTTTTAAGCTAAAGACTTTCTGCAAATAATTTATGATGCTGAGTTTCACAGGCAATTCCTCATCATCCAGAAGTTTAACTCCTTTCAGAATTTTGGCTTAATGCTGATGGAACGCATGGCCAATCTTTAATCACCACTACTAAAACCGGGGTGGGCAGGGGGCAGCTGGTTTCTTTTAGAGCTAGCCAATTTTGGAAAACATTGGCTAAATTCAAGACTTGCAGTACTTAATAGACAAGCTGGAAAGAGCCAGGAGCCCAGCAAAAACGAGCTTGCCTCCTGCCAGATTTGTGTCAGCGGGAGGTAAAAGACCCCAGGCAGAACGGGATTATCTCGGAATTATTTGGAAATTCTGTATGACTAGTGAATGTGTGTTTTGCATGCCACTCCAGCTGTCGTGCACGGTAATGACTTAAAGCATCTCTTAGGCCTGTAAAGGCACTTTGAGCGGTCTGCGAGGTTTTACAAGGAAAGGGAGGACAATTTTTGGTTGGTGAGAAGAGCAAGGGGAAGGGTATGTTAAAAAAAAAAAAGAGATTCTACTGAAGTTTTTATTGCAGCATGTATTTTTTACGCTGAACATAGTAGAGACTTGCTTCTTGTACAGACCATCATTTGAGAACACACACCAAGAAGGTGACCAAAAAAAGGAAAAGAAGAAATCAAAATACGCTCCCAGAACTTCTAGCTGAAGGAAAGGACCGAGAAACTCAGCAGTAACAGCCTGTTACAGACCTGCACGTAATAAAGCGGTGGACTACAAAGCCAAAGTTGTCTTTTCAGACCACCTCTTTTTTCCCCATAATGAGCAGAATCTACGCACTCATTACAGGCCCAAAACATCTGGCATAGAGCTCTCTTACCTTTTGCTAATTCTGTAATGTGCCGTCTCCAAGGCTCCTGTTATGGGGTTTGAAATGGTGGCTCGCCTCAGCTGTGAAGCGAACCATCAGAATAGTTGCATTACAAAGCACATACTGCATCACAGCAATCCGACCATTCAGAAGCCTAAGGGGAAATGTCACGCAAGCCGCCACGCGAGCCACCCAGTCGCCTTTTACAGTGGTTTTTCTTTTATGGATGGGGTAGAAATTCAAAAAGCAGTGACGGGGAAAGAGGGGGTGTCTCCACTTTTACTAAGAAAGAGGGTTTTTTTAGGGTTTTTTAGTTTGGTTTTTTTAAACAGCGCTAGAGAAGATCAAGTTTTCCAGGAAGTAGTGTTTCCATTTCTGTAGCAAGAAGAACAGTTGTCTGAATAAAGTAAACTGGAAGCTTTCATTTCCTTCATAGTGCAACAACAGCTGGAAGCAGTACGATATTAAGACGTGTGTACAATCGGTCCTTTGTTAGCACTGTCTTGCGTGTGTAAGATGAGTTTTACAGTTACATTGAATTCAGGCGACACTGTGATCTTCTATAAGCAACAGATGAATAAAACCCTCCTTTTTGATTCTTTCTATACCAAAAAGCAGCACTGAACTCAAAACACTGACTGCTACCACTAACTAATTGCTTAGTCCACAGACACATTTACATTGTATTCCTAAGTCACACTGAGTGAGAACTCCTGGTTCAAGGCCTTCCTTTCCCTCCAATTCTGCCCCGTTTACTTGACATCCCATCCACGTTAGTACTCCATTATGTGAACCCTTTAACTTTCTTTGTGTACTGTCGGACACTCTCCATCTTTCCTAACGGGAAAGGATGGGCTGCAGAGCCCATATTTTGGAAGATGCACAAAATGGCATACCAAGTCCCAAACAATTAGAAGTATCTTTCCATTGTTAAAATAAACCAAAAAAATCAAGGCCTCTCCATGCCTAAGAAAAGATACTGGGAACTCTTAATATGCTGCCTCTCCTCATGCCACACAGACACATGTAAGAATCGAGGCACAAACTACAATGCCAGCGAGACTCCCAAAGCTGAATAAGGCGGCTTCATCCTGCCAGTTTATGCCGCCAGCACAGCAGAAGGCTGGGCACAGATCAGACAGCGCCAGCCACGGTAACATCCCAAACATCGGGATGGAGACAACCTTTCAGTCTCAAAACCCCACAAACCTCTCGCTACACTCGATACTGAGCCCTGCGAGGCCTTGGCTGTAGGAAACAAGCGGAATGCTAACCGCATGCAGATGCTTTGACGTTAATGAACTATCAGTCTCCAAGTCTTTACCAGGAGCCAAACATTTGGTACGAAAACAACTATCTCAGCAAGTTCAAAAGTTTTTATTTTCAGTGCTGAGACTTCTTTCTACTCCATAAAGAAGTGATTCAGTCATATTCCACAGACATAACGCCAGAGCTTTTGCAAGTGGCAAATGGGCTTGATCACGTACAAAGAAACAACCGGGGCTCCGATTTTTAGACCTGCAGCAAGGCTGCCTGGTAGGAGAGCAGGAAGAGGTGTCTTACAGGTAAGTGAATTGCTTGAACTTCCTGCTTACAGCTCAGAATATTACCTCAGAAATACAACGCATCATCCTTCGGGAAGCTTGAAAATCACCTTCAGGCTACCTAGTACTCAGGGCTGTGGCCAAGGACAGCCTCATCCTCAATGAAAAAACCCACAGCTGGTTTACTTTGCAGCAGACCAAGCTAACAGTTTGTCACTTGTCTCCCTAATCTCCATTTGTTCAGCGCTCTCTGGACAAAAAGCCATTTAGGCATTAAAAAAAAAAAAAAAAGAGAAAAGCAGGAAAATTATATTTCTACAGGTTTAAATCTTATTTTAGTAAGTAACTGGTAATTGATGGAAAAATGAATTAATTTAACTTCAACACGTCTTGAGATGCAGAGTCGCACCAGCTGGATACAGAAGGCAACTCCATCAGTTTGCTGTTTGTCTTGGCCACTCCTGTTTACTCTGACAGTTGAGCTGCCCTGGATTATCCTGCATAAAAAACCCCCCAAAACGTTGGGATCCGGTTTCTGCAACAGAACTCGATGAGCTGGCGCTGTGAATAAGAAGCCGAGTACCATTATTAACTACTGCCACCTTAAAGCTCTTTCATCTGCAGGCAACTTCAAGGCCTGGGAGAGAGAAGTGAGTTTTATACTGAATGGAGAATACAACCACTCACTCTTTTCTATACAATAGCGTGGCATTCCAGGACCAGAGGAACGGCTGCCTTCCCTAGACGGCACTCTTCTCCATCTCACAACTTTGGCAAATACAGACTTAGGAAAAAAACCAAAAACCAGAAAACCAAATAACAAAACCAGTTGACAGGTACGCTTCAAGGCAACCTAGCTGCAGCACGTTTGTTTTCTGTTGTAGAACATTCTCCTCCTTATCTGAAACAGCACGTGCTGAAATTGTGTCTGCTGGAAGAGCCTGACAATCCTGCACTGCTGTTACCCGGCTTGCAACTACTCAGAATTTCCGGCTTCCCCGCCGTCTCCTTCAAAGAGCATGTCACCAAGAGCTATGAGGTGAGAAAAGCAATGTGTGAGCACGCTGTACACACATCTGCGTTCAGGAAGAGACGGAATCACACACACTCACACAGAAAACTACATGCAAAATTTAAGATTCCAAAAGGCAAAGAAGCGTAAGGCATTTACCCTCGGCTTGGCTAATTCTTTCACAGTTTCAATCTCTTCATCGGAGATGATGTCAAGGAAGCGAACAATTCGAGGTTTGTCCCACTCATCTTCCTGTTTGACAGGGCCCAGAATGTATCTAGGGTTCCTGTTCCCGTCGTAGTAGCGGCAGAAGAGTCTTTTTTGTCTCCGAGGAGTCTGAAAGCAAGGTGGAGCAAGAGATAATCAGAGAACTTCCATATGACGTTAATATCTCTAGGAAATGGCAGATGTCCCGACAACAAGAGACGGGAACAATTCACTTTCCCTACTTAGTGTTATGTTAAAAGTTAAAGCATCTCTAAGTTTGAGAAATTAGTACTTTCAGCACATTAATATTACTCTGCAATACTGCAACAAGCAGTACTTTACACAGTCCTATTAAAAATAATTTTATCACTAAAACCCCACCCTCATTCAATTCCGTATATAAATCTAGGCTTCCAGCATCCTTATGCACTTAATTACAATTATGTAGTGCATCCAAGTTAGTCAGCAGTGCCTGGGGCAGTATTACTTTTTGTCTACTGGACAGACTGAAGCAGGGAAGAAATCCAACACGTGCTAATCCTCAGTTCCACACACCCAGCCAACTGCTATAACAACTTCCTAGCTTTCACGCCACACACAAATTCTGCACATTGTTTTGTTACGGTTGGTTTCATACATTTGAAAACAGTCTGCTCCACTTTACCATTTTGAGACCCTCCCCACGGCACAGCATTTCGTACTTCCTTCTCTCGGGCAGGTAATCCTTTTTCTTAACCTCAGTTTCCTTCTCCATCTGGCCTTCTGAATCCGTACTGGACTTATTTGCTTCTTTTTCTTTAGCCATGATATATTCAAAATATTTCATGTTCCCATTTGCTCTTTGATGTTCAGGATCTATTGACAAAGAAACAGATGCGTATCACTGGCAAGCTTCCAACTGGTGGAGAAGTATCCAGAACAGGCAATTTACAAAAAGGAAAAGAAAACAGATGCACACTACTGCTTCTCAAATAGAAATAAGAAACATCTACTCTGGCTTGAGAGCATTCACAGGACAGCAAAGACTCCGAGCTAAGCTGGAAGCGATGCTAGCCTGCAGCATGCGCATGTCTGTAGTGATCAGCAGGAAAACACACAATGAGCTTTCAGAGCTGAGCTCGACTCATTCACAGCTAAGAAACTGCTTGCTGCACAGGGGTGCAAGCGCTGAGAAAAAGGGTTTGGCCCTTCCAGCCGATCTCAACAGAGAGGGAGAGACGAGGGATTGGGACAGGGAGGGAGCTGGGACAGCGCGACTGCCTTTAAACCTAAAAACTTCCCCGATGGGAATTAAGATTTCTGGCGACAAAGCTTTTAACAATCAGTAAATTTACAGAATTAACTTCAGTTCATTACTAAATGGCTCTCGCTAGCTTTGGCTATATTTCATTTAGTTCTAAAGTTCCCACAGCATCCTTTCCACAGTCAATCAGTGGAATATTTACAGAAGCATAAATACTTTTCGTATTTCATAAAACAGACAGAATTTTAGCTCAGATTGCATTTTGTATTGCTTATTTTTCCAAGTTTTTCATCTCAAGTATACTTAATTTGCATTTGAATAATCTGCAGAGATTTTGGTATCACCAGGTTAGTTTCAATTTCATTAATTTTGGTTTTGCCTGTACCTAAGGGGAAGTAATCTCAACACAGGAAAGTAAGATATAGTAACAGAACCAAATTTCAGGCAGTAATGACTAAGACAGGTAGGCGATTAGAAGCCAACCGTGACAGGAGGCACAAAATACTTCAACAGAAAGGTGCAATCCTTAACCACAACACTTTCTGATGTGGTAGTTGAGACTACAATTGTCCATCTAAAAATATGGTAGTAAAATATGACACACGAAAACTACACATCAAGATGTTAATGGTAGTAACACGTAATAATCCATTTTAAAAACCCACGTACAAGTCCGAATACAGGCAAGTCCGCGCTCCTCAGTACAAATCCATAGCTAGCACCTGCTCTAACGCAGAGCTAACATCGAGGTGAGCTGCCGATCTCTCTTTCACGTACCTAGTTCCAGAAGGCGCTTGGTGAGCATCATGGCTTTGCCCAGATCCCCCTGCTGATACACAGCGTAACTCAGGTAGTCCAGAATGTAGACTTTATCTGCAGAAGACACTTCTCCCTCATCCAGCTGTTTCAGAGCTTGTTCCATCCAGAGCTCGGTGTGGTAGTAGTCAGCTTCAGTGTAGGCAATCTTGCCCAGCTCAAAGCAATCTTCAGCTGTTAAAAAGGATTTGTGCTTCACACCTGTATTTAAAACAAAACAAACCAAACTGTATTTACACAGAATTCCAGACCAGTCTTTAGAGTAACATTCAGTTATTTCTTATTCTTCACAGCACAGTTTATTTGTGTTCTTCAACATCTCCCTTCTGAGGTGGCTATTTATTGAAGACTCAGTTTAAGTACCTAAAGCCTCTAAATCCTTGGCAGAACTCATAACCAGTTAGATGCAGTTTTCTTTTGCAGCATACCAGCAACTAGCTAAATGTCCTTACTATTAGTGGAAAATAAAAAATAAAATAAACCTTCCTTCTTCAAAACCCCAAACACTTCGAGCAAGAGCAATAGTAAGCCAAATACCAAGTTTCAGAAATCTGTTCTCAAAGGCATTGCATTATCACTTTCAAAACGTTTCTGAAGCACATCTTGTTAGTGACAACTTAGTGAGGGAGGAAAAAGAAAACATCAGTCAGTAAATTCCCAGCTGCTCAAGATTTTTTTTTTTTAAGTCAGTCATTTTCAGAAACATTTGAAGAGACCTCTGAAAGATTAAAGCACGAGTAAGCAAATTACAGATTCCTATTTTTGCCACTGTAAATTGAGGCCCAATGAAAAACCAAATTTAATCTTGTAAAAAGGAAATGGGATCTGCCAGTTTTACAGCTAAAATTACATTCCTGATTACATCTCAATACCTCCTGAATTTCTAATAGCCGCTCCCACAGCTGCATTCAAACAGGGGAATTCTTCTGTTGAAGACATGCTTTAAGAGATTAAACAGTTGAAGAGACAGTCCAGGAAATGCAGCATCCCACAGAACAACTTTGTTTCTGCTCACTAATTAAACACCTTATGGTCCATGCTGCGACGGCCAGCGATTTCACTTTTCTGAGCCTGAAGCTGCCAACTCTAAAAATAATGCAGAGATTAGGGAATGGGGTGTGGCGGTGGTGGAGTGCTGTGGAACAGAGACCTTCTGGAAGGAAGAACCGATTGCAGGGCCACAGCCTGGGACATTTGGAAGCAACATAGCATCTGCATGTGAAAGGCAGCCCTTAAGGGTGCTTAAGATGGCAATCCTCACATTGGGTTGATAGTTAATATAAAGAAACAGCACAGCCTGTCATGCAGGAAAGAGAATTAATAAGCAATGTGACAGTAGTTAAGATTCTGAGCAAAATTTGGCAACCTGGCCAGACAGAAATTCCCTGGAAAGGAAGACAAGGAGTATGAACAAGTGATCGCATGCGATATTCCTCTCTGGAGCTCTGAAGAGACCAACCTCTCTTTTATACCTTTCTTTTAATTCTCTTTTATACTCTACAACTTTCAGGTTCTGCAATTACACGTTATTACTCACGGTCTAGACAGCTTATTGCTTCAAAAGAAGCAATAAACTACAGTCCACCCAAAACATTTGTTATGCTCTTTTAAGAAACCAGTAATGAACTGCTTATCGTAGTAGAACGAATCTGTATGTCTTTGAGATGGTCTTGAACTAAACCCAAAAGCAAAGTTATACATCATAACATATAAACCCAATTACCCTTAATTTTATTAGACATCTGACCACAATGAGTGCTTGCAAAAATACAGATGGATTGTACAGTGTTGGTTTTTTGCCAGTTGGCACAGTACTATTTTCAAACAGAGGAAACAAGGAAAACGCAGCAGAGAAACAGGCTTTGAACTAGAAGAAGTGTGTCTTCTCCTGCATATAAACCTATTAAAGATTACCTCGAGTAATGCCACGTAAGCTCAAGTCTGTCTACGTGCACAAGGCACCCTCTGTCTTTTGTCTTTCAGTTTGTACACTCCACGAAGGTTAAGCTCAAAGACAGTTCAGTCACTCCCAACCTGGAAGGTCCATCTTACCCGTGTGGGAGGGAAGGGGATAATAAATGATAGAACTGTTTTGTTAAAATGCATTACATCATGCAAGAAAACTAGCGATCTGCTGGCGCACAACTACTTCAACACAAGGAAAATCCTCAGCCAGGCAAGATTTTATTACTATTGATTTTTTATTAAACACTATTAACACTAAATTATCTTACCGTAACTAGAAGAAAGACACAGACTTCAACTAAGAAGAAACGTTTGAGTTCTAGCACAAGCAGAAAACGAGCACGTGAGTAGAGTAAGGAGAACGACAGGACAGAGGAGAGTCTCAATTCAGAAAGAAGTTCGCGTTCTGTGCAACGCGTTTTATCTGCGCGCACTCAGGCTATGTGCTGGCAGGAGAAAGCTCACCAGACAGGGAAGGTGTGTGGATGTAGTTTCCAGCAAAACCACCACAGCCACAGAGCTGACAGCGTGCCAGAGCGGGTGAGCTCTTCCCGGTTTCGTCTTCGCCAGCACAGCCTAAAGCAACGGGTTCCTCTCTCTTGAGGTGTGGCAGAATTAAAACCGACACCTACCTTAACCTATGTTCAACAACCCACACCACGCCACTTTTTGTAAAGTATTAACTAGCTCAAATATTTTCCTATTGTTTCCTTCACACTAGGCAGTTAAACAAGACGGAACAGAGTCAAATGATTTGTCATCAGGACATTTACTAAAAGTTCGGTCTCTTCTGAAAATAATGTCAATGACTCTTACCTGGAAGATTCCCTCTTGAGAGGGTGTCTGTGTCCAAATTATACGTGTCTTGAAGCCGCAAGAGGGCTTTTGCTGCACCAGTCTGATCTTCATCATTCGGGAAAAACTGCCGCTGGATAGTCATGTTGGAGATAAAGCCTGGGAAGACAGGAATTCTATTAACCTCTATGCATGAAACAACTCCCTACTCTGGGGAAAGCTAACATTTCAGGAAAGGCTGTTAATCGGTCAAGAAGTGCTATTAGCCCTGCAGAGCACCAAACAACACAGTAAGTTTGTTTCTAAAGAACAGCATTTCATACAAAACAAACAAACAAAAGTTACATACAACAAAAAGACCACCCCCACATGGAGAACATTACAGATAATATATTGGTAGTTTTTCAACCATTCCACTCAATCTGCCTTCCAAAAGGCTTTTCATTTAGTAGCACGGAACGTACAAATAATTTAGAAGAGGGGAAAAAAAACAGCGTTAAGAATAGCAGCGTAAAGATTAAAGTTGGTCAATAAAAAGATGAAAACCAAAAATGCTGATGTCTAACTGCAAACAGCTTTTGACAAGACTTTAGGCAACTAAGCAGCCACTATGAATCTAACTGCTTTCTGAGGCATTAACGTATTTACATAGAAACTTGAGAAACGCACAAAGTTAAAAAGGTTTCTCAAGATCCATCTTCACACAACTCTGAATTGAACTCAAAGGTGCATGCTGAAAAGTTAGCATTTTGATTTTGTTTGCAAAAAGAAAGCACAGGAACAATCAAAAAGGAAAACTGGGGGGCTTTTTAAAGAATCACCAGGGTGACATTTGTGGAACAGAAGACAAGCAGGTTCTAGAAAGTAAAAGAGACACTCTCTAGGAACTGTTCCCTAGTCATTAGTCACACATAATCATCGCCCCTGTTATGAAAGGTTCCTACTCCTCCGGTGAACGCACACGCACACAACCACTGCTATTGCTGCTACTTGAAGGGCCCTCCTGTAGAGCTAGTGCATTATCCTTTCTTCAGGGGGAGACCTGACATTATTTTTCCCCTTCCCTTTACAGAGCCTGGCAGGCTGCTTGCACTCCTGCAGGAAACAGAACTCCAGAAAGCCAGGAGGGCAGAACCAGCAGCCACCAAAAGGAACGGCATCAACAAAGCCGGCCGCAAGGACCTCAGTTTGAATAAACCGACACCCGCTCTGGCATTTTCTGAAAATAAACTTTTCTACTCAACAAACTCTTTCATCTCAAGATCCAGAAGGACACCAAGCTTTACAGTGTTAACTAAGGACAGGGTCGATACAATGTTTGTTAAATTCATCTAATATCCACCTGTAGAAAAGTAAGCAGCATGACCAAAACCAGACAAAGCATAGTATGCAACACTCAGCTGCAAAAACTTCCAAAAAACCAATGAACTGGCCAAATTTGTGCTTTTTGCCATACCCCAGTAGTCCTTTTCAACTATTCAGACCTGATAACACTATCAAGTTTATGTAAAGGTGTTCCTGCTTTAAAAAAAACAAACATATCCTTTCACTCGTGTGCATCCTTTCTTTTACTACACTATTCTTCCCCCAATATTTTCCTTTTTCCTGACAATTTTCTTAAAAACAAAGAAGTGCACTTTTGGGTTTTTTTCTTCTCATTCAGAAGAGGGACTTAAGATGCACTGGTCCAGATTTCTGGCTGGCAGCTGCAGAGCCTTTTCAGTTGGCATTTTCAGTTCCTCACAGCAACAAGCAGGAAGCTGAATGTGCTGAATCTTTATCAGAGACTAACCCCAGGTCATTTTTGAAAGCTCCACTTTTTTTACCATTTCTTACTACAGATCTACACCTGGTATTAGTTAGTTGTTGAGATAGATTCTCACAGGTCAAATACATCATCCCAGCTTCCTTGCTGCTAAGTGTCTTTTGCAGTCAGCTATTTTATGTCCTGTTTCCTACTGAAGAGCTTCTACTCTTGCTGAGGAAAAGAGGCAGCAAAGTGTTTACTACACTAATTAAGATCAGTTCCACAAAGGCTCGGTCTCTGTAACATTCAGGTTTTGACTTATCACACCTTAACCACTCTGGGCATACCAGCAGCAACAGCGCTTGAGCGTACTCTAAGTCCCACATATCTTGGGAGTTTCATTCCCTTTTTTCTGTTCAATGGACTTGTCGCATTTAAGAGATGAAATTTCCTAACATACTAGATCGCAAGTAGTGGGACAGCATATGACGCAAGCCCTGATCCTCTGCAAAATTTAAAGCATCCAAGGAGATTATTCAGTTTAAACATCACAGTTTTCCTAAATTTGTGTAAAGCTCAGATTACAGCACGAGGACAGCAAAATGGCAGGTCTTCTGGGATTATTTTCTATGAGGGCATCTCAAAAGCAGACTTACAAATCTAATTCAAACCGTGACCTCTGAAAAACATAGTCCAGTAAATGCAATTATAATGTGATCTTTGTTCTTACTACATGCACACTTACCATCCGACATGTCCTTCAGAACCAGGCTCTCCAGCTCACCCCACTCGGTGTTAAGCCGTTTCATCAACTTGAATGCATTTACAGGATGTCCCAAAAACCCCTCTGGATCCTTTGTAGCAGTATCTGTCAGCTGATCCAATTTCTCTGCCCACCTACAGTGAAAAATATACATTCATTAAAGTCTCCTGTAAAAGTCTGCCAATGCACTATAAAACTGATTTCAAGCTACTTAACAGTCTTTGGTAATAAAAAACCCAACACAAATTGCAAGCTTTTTCCATTGTCTATATATAAAGCTCTCCCAAAAGGAACAAGAGGGGATTTTTTTTTTTTTTTTTAAATCCTCTTCCTCAGCTGCAGCCTAAATCTTGTGTTGCTCTTGCGGTCTTTGTTGGAACACTGTTGAACAAACTCCTTTCTACAAATACCAAATACAGTATGCCAGCAGATCCATTATGAGTTTTCATGCAGGACTAATCAAAAACAAAGCTTTACCTACATTTTTTATCTTTTATTTTTAAGTGCTCTTTTTTCTAAAGTTTACAAAATACAGAACACTTGTCTCAAATTATTTTACGTTTAGACACACTCTTAAATCTACAATGAGCCCCTTGCCTCCCACCACAAAACTGCCTTCCATCCTGTAAGCCTGTATTAAGAAAAATGTGGTTCTCACGTTCCCAAATGAGGGGCGCAAATTAACTTTCTGGTGCTACAGCTCTGACTCCACAAACCTCTTCAACTTTGCCAGGAACAGAAGTCATTCACAAGTCCAATGCACTCTCAAACAAGCACACCTTTCAACAGCTACTGCTGTTCATCTATAGTTTTAATTCAATTTAACAAACATTCACCAAGGAACTCGTCTCAAGTCAGCAAGCACACCAGTCGTGCTATAAGCACCAGTGCTATGCTACTACGTGTCTAAAAAACACCCAAACTTCTACTCTCTGAAACAATGCAGATCTAGAACATGAAGACAGGTAACGATGCTGTGAAAATTAACATTAAAAAAGCCACACCCCACAGAGAATACCAAACGTCAACACTAATATAAAGCAAATACAAAATCTGTAGCCTGGAGGGAAATCTGTACACGAGCCAGCATGGAGCTTGCTTCAGAATTTGGTATGCCTGAATTAAGTTTGCCTGCTTTACCTCAGACAGGTAGGTGTGTATAACTGTTAAAGGTATACACTGCCTCCATTCACTCTTCCCAGAGTCTTTAATTGTTTTCCTATGCTCTGACAGCCCCTGCCTGGGTTTTTTGCCAGCAGCAATGCGAGTGAAGGGGTTCCCTTCAAAATAGCGCTCAAAGTGCTCCCATGGACCGACTCCAGCTACTAGCAAGCCAAAGACAGAAGAAACCAATTTCAACAAATTGTGCGTTCATGTTGCACACGGTAAATCCATCGTGTATTTCCCACTGCATGACTATCAAACTTAATGAGTAGCTGAAAGTCACTGCAACCGTGAGCCACAACCACACAGCTAGGATTTCTTTCAAGTAGTTTCTGTTTCTCACCACAAGCCACTCATAAGGTGTGAACCATCCTCTGCATTTCAGCAAATTACCAACTTTCACTGAGTTTAAGTCAACACAAGCTACCAATATCCTTCAGCCAAAGTACAGAGCCCAACAAACTCAAATGACGGTGGCATTTTTTCCAGGTTCTTCTCTGTGACAGTTATTTTAACTTTTCTCACCTGACAGCGAGCACCTCTAATATAATAAAAACAGAGCTGCAGTGCTTATATGATAACCTGTATTTACACATTTTGGGATGTCCAGTCAGCGTGCTCCCATCTTAATTTGTAGCTGTAAAGAACATCCTTACAACATTCCAAACCTGTAAGGAAATCCAACTCTGTATTTTAAGTGATAAAAATAAATACAGTCCGACAGAAGTATCTTTCTTCCTGGATAGTAGAATGTAATACACAAAGGCTAAAATAAAAGTCATGCATCTACCTAAAACTGTTTAAACATCCTCATGACAGATTTATACACATTTTTGAAAGCTGGGAAACGATCCTGTTCAGCGATACAAAATTTTTATTTCTAGCTGTGATAAAATCTGATATATTGGGCTCTGGTCTTCACAGCTATAGAGCCGAGCAACACAGTAATGGCAATGGTCAGGTCTCTTGTTATTTTTAAAAGCAGTAACTAAGTTTTTATTTTACTTTTAAATCTAAATATAGCATCTAGAAAGAGACTCTGCTCTTGTAGTGGGTTATTACTATTCATCGGTTAGCCAATGTGGCCACATCAACACTTTCTAGCGCTTCTACATCTAGTGTATCATTGCAGTCCTTGTAACGCTCATTTGGAGACTTCTTAGGTTTTAGTTTCCACTAAGCAAATCGTCATTCAGAGAACTACAACCCCTTAGGAATCACCTGCAAGCAGGAGCGCTGAAGTGAAGGTATCATACAGAAAGCGGGTTGATTAGATTCCATCATTAGAAAGCTGCATAAAACAGACTAATGGCTCAGCAATAACAACTTAGGACAAAAACCCAGCAAAACCTGCTAGTTTAAGTTTTGCCTCAGAGGAAAAATTCCACATATTTAATCAGCCTTAGGTAGTGCTTTTTACATAAGAGTGGACTCGAATTATTAACTATTAGCATTGTGAAACAAGCTGCTTACTTTTTGATCTGTTCCAGCTTGCTTTCTTCTGCCTTGATGTAATCTTTCAGTGACACCACCAGATCTTTTTCTGTATTAATTAAGTCTGTCATATGACCTAGAAAACAAATTACTTTGGTTAGACAAGGAGAAAGAAAACAATCCGAGAATGGGGAAGTTAGAGGGCGTTCTTCTTCTCTTCTACTTTCTTCCCCTCTTCAACCCTTTCCTCCCCAAAGTCCTTCTGCATTTGCTTAAATAATCCAGAAGGGGTATCTGAATAAGGCTTCCTGCACTTTATGTTTTTTGAAGGAGAAAAATCTCATGTTGAACCAACCTTGTTGCCATGGAAACTCATACAGTATCACGTATTTATTATTAGAACTAATTTGGGATTCATTTGAAAAAGGAAGCAGGTTGCAACAGAGCAATCTTTCACTGAAGCATATATAATGTAGAGCAAATAAAGACAAAGCTACAGAAATATAAAGCCTTCATGTTTGATATACAATACTAATTCAGCATTTTATTTTCAAGATCACTCATATGACTTCAATGGGTCCCCTAACAGACTCTGTTATTAATTATAATTGCTTTGTTTCCTGCAAACAGGCAGCTGAACTGGTTCATCACAAGGTGATACAGTCCACATCTTCAGCTGTGTCACAGGCCATCAGAACTCAAGAGAGTATGCTGACATACTGGTGTCATTACAGACCCTCAGGAGCTGTTTGGCTTGCTTCTACATATGTGCAACAGTCCACACCAAAATTTTGTTTTAAATCCAATACCTATAAGAATACATAATGAATGCAAAGCCTAGCCTGAGGCATTAGACTAACTGGACTGACTTAACTCAAAGCGTGTTTCTCCAAAAAGAAGTCAGTAAGGTCACAAGAACCAGTAAGTGGATTTAGTTCTGTACCAATTAAAGCCTTGCACACCATTAACACATCGTTGCAAAATCAGTTTTGAGAGCCATCGAGAATTCTTTCGGCTATGCAGCATATACACCAAAGCATGCCTCACCAATGGACGTGAAGAAGTCCGTATGGGCGTAAGAAAAAGGCAGCAGAAGTCCAAGGGCTACAGTATACCAAATCTTGCTGAATGCCATAGTTCAATAGCTGTCACCTCACCACGTACCTATGAAAGAAACATAAAGTAGGTAAAAAAAATCCATGTTCACCAGAGTGTTGAATTGACCTTCAAGAGAGAGAGCTTATTCTCTTGGGGCTGCCTCTAGCTCTTGAGGCAGGAGAATCTTGACAAGCTTGAGCAGCTCTCACAGAGGACTGATGCCCTTCTGCAGACTTTCTTATACTTTGTCTTGTACGGTAAGGAGAGACAGACTAGCTTGGAGACAGGGTCTGCACAAGCTTCATCTTTTTGACACCTAAGACATGCTTCAGATAGAAATGCTTCACAAAGCCCACCAAAAACCCCAAGGTTGAACACTGGAAAAAACTCATAATACCAAGTTAAAATACATTTTACAAAGTTCATCCACCCAATTAAAAAAAAGTTTCCTTTGATCAGTCAGAAAGATGCCGGTGGAGCAGGTCTAAGTTAAAACCCTACCCAATCAGTCCACACAGTAAGTTACTTGCATGCTCCGGCTTTTCAGCTGCCACCACCATGAAGCCAGCCTCCCTACCTGATACAAAAGGCTTCTCTTGGCTGGTTCACAGTTAGCCCCTGGATCAGTCCACAGCAGGCTCACAGGCAATGCTTTCTCCCACAAACAGCTGCCAAGCTCTCAGCCTTTCAAGACCCTGAACCCTTTTTAACAGCCTAGGATTTCCTTGCTACTGCATACTTTAAAAGCAATTATGCTGTCTTGGAATTCACAAGATTTACTTTTTTCCAAACACAAAAGCTTAAACTCTGTGCTGTATCTGCTCAGAAAAATTAGAACAACCACAGGTACTAACAGAAACTGTTTTACAACTCTTCCAACAGCAAGACAACTAATGAAGAAAAAAAGAAAAAAAAAAAGCAAATCAAAGCAAGTCCAGCTACAAAGTTCAGCCTTTCTTAGGGAAGAAAGCAATATGTTTTTGATTGAGTTGACAGTACTGATAGCAAACAACATAAACCTAGGTGTGCCATTCACACAAGGAAGGTGTAAACAAAATCAGAAAAGTGCAAAAAAGTCACACCCAGAGAAAAATAATTCCACCCACAAATGGGGGTATTAATGGGAAACCCCCCCCTTGACTCCAGAGCGCAGGATCTCTTCTCATATTGCACCTGAAGGGTCAGGAAACAGTTCCCTCCTTTCCTTTCCACTGCTAGCACTACAGAAAGAGCGTACTTGGGTATAGATTCACTGGCTCTGTGGACTGCCTCTTGGACAGGACAAGCACAGTTTCACTGGCACTAACAGGAACAACAGGAAACTCAAGAGCCTAGAAAAGCAGCACAATTTCCAACTCTTATAAATCATCTGAAATCTGCATGACTACAATTGGAAGGGCTGAAACACTCTGACACATTCACCAGCAGAGAAAGTAAGCTGTAAAGTAAAAATATGGAGAGAGAAGCACGGAGACCTGCTTTTTCCCCATTGAGTCAAGACGCTTCAGCCTCCCCAGTGCTCTAAACCAGCCCTGCTGTCCACAGCAGCACTCCTCACCTCCTCCTCACTTGCTCATCCCCTCCACAGGCAGCTAGGCAACCAGCTCAATCGGACTATTTCAAACATAACTAATTAGAAAAAAAAAAAAATATCCCCCAAAAGCTCATTTCATTTTAAGTTCAATTCTGATACAGTTCACTATATAGCCACGTAACATCCATGCCAGTACAAGAGGACAATTTGGAGACAAGAACTGGCAGCCAAAGAGAGCAAAGGAAGGCAAGACTGGTTTCTGGTAGCAGCACAGGTTTAATCTATTTGTGAAACTCCAGCCCTCAACAGAGTGAATATACAACCCTCCAGCCAGCCTGTAAGACCTACCTAGTTTTCAGCATAAACCAGGGATCCTGGTAAGGTCTGTACAACTGTACATACCTCTTCTGTCACTAATGTTAGTCTCATTAAACAAGCATTCCAATTAGGCAATTGCTGTAAATTAATGGGTCACATCTGAAATCAAGTTTTCTTGCTGGTAAATCTCCTTTCACTCTTTACTTAAAAGAAGCTGTTATCTACACACACAAGGACACTGATGCACTCCTATTAAAAACACCGCTGAATTCATATTTTGCTCTGCAGAGAGCTAAGTGCCTCCTGCTCATTCAGCACTCAAGCTAATACATCTGTGAATCAATTACAAAGCACAAACAGTTCTACTACATGATAAATATTTGCCAACATTATCAGTACTCAGAATTCATTGAGCTATTTGTTTACTGCACTCAGTGAAACGCAAGGAAAGCTTCAGAACGTTTACTTTTTACTAGTAATCAATATGAAACTTTTCTAACACACAAACAAAACAAAAACACATCAAAAAGGTGAAGAAAAAGAGGTGTCCTCTCCACCCACAGCTCTTGGTGATAGCCTTCCACCTTGCACGACAGAATGATGCGTTACAGCCTGTTTGAGTAGCATACTTTGGAAACAGTTTTACCTCTTCTCTACCTGCCTTTACCGCCTGCTCCAGTACTAGCCTGACTCTGAACGCAGTTGCCACCGTTCCCTCCTCGCACCTCACAAGCAGGCAGCAGAATGAGTGCGTGGCAAGGGTCACAAATTGCAACAAGGGAAATTCTAAGTAGGTACAAAGAAAAGGTTGCTCACAGCTACAGCAGTTAGGCACTAGAAGGAGGTTGCCCAGAGAAACTGGATTTCCCATTCTTGGAAAAATTTCAAAATTAAACAGGACAAGCCTGCGGGCAGCCTAACCTTCAAGCTCACCCAGCTTCAAACAAGTTAGGCTAAATGACATCCAGAGGTCACTTCCACCTTCATTTGTCTTTTGTTTCACAGCCTCCAGACTTTCTGTCATTTGCAAGGACTCAGACTCCCGTAATAGCTTTCAGCCACCCAAGATTATTTCCCTCCCAGACAGAATTCAGAGACTTGGAAAGAGAGCCCAAGGCAGCGGCCAGCCAAGCTCTCGCTGCCCTAACAGCAGTTGCTAAGTAGCACGGCTTTCAAAACTACTGCAGAAGGATCAGCTACAGGTTCCCAAATCAAAGAAAATAAAGCTCAGTTAAGATAGATGCTGGAAATTTAGACGTGCAAGCTGCCAAATAAGTAGGCTTAATTTCTTCCTGTCAGTGACATGAAGTAAAACAAGATGAAAATCCTTTCTATATTATTCCTGTCAGTCTGACTCTCCTCCTCAGCTGTGTCCCTCAGGCAAACACAAAGATGGCAGCTGAGCATCTCAGAGAGGAGGGAATCCGCTACCCCCACACAGAAGTGGGTGTCCAGCTGACAGCTTTAACACAGGAGCTTTCCGACTTTCCATAAGAAGTACACTTGCTAAGCTTTGAAACAGTAAAACATGACAGCGCAGGAAAAAAAAAACAATGGGAAAAATAGCAAAGAACACACAAACACGTAGATAGAAGTAAAACAAAGCAACAATTAGACAAGTGATACTGCCAAGGATGGCACAGGATTCCCCAAACAGTAGGGATAGGCAACAAATGCCATTTTAAATGATGTAACTTAGAGCTGGGTTTTTTGAGACCTTTTAAAAAGTTCAGCTCTGCTCTACAAGTAGAAACAACCTGCAAGAGTCACAGGAGAGTGGACATGCACATAGCATCCATGCAACCAGAAGGAAGTCAAGTCAAGACAAACTACAGAGAATGATACAACCTCACAACAATCAAGACCATGCTAATTGGTGACCAAAGACGGAAGCATTTAACTGAAGATGCTTATTACACAAGTCTTCTCACTGCCAATTCCAAGCTCCCAGGTGCTCACCAGGATCCAGAAAAGGAGACAGAAAATGGAAACTGAGGATATACTTCAACATGGAATTATTTTGGAATAGCTCTAACTTAATTCCAAAACAGCTTCTTTATTTAGGTAAAAAATAAATGACCTACTCAAAATTAAGTCTGCTACAAGGCCAGGAGTCAAAACTGCAGCACCAAGATCCTCAACTTTTCATTTAAATACTGGTCCACCCTCACAATCCTTACAGTATCCCACTGTATGTAAAACAAAACAAACAAACAAAACCAGTTAAACTGAGCTGAGGGGGAAGATAGCACCAGAAATGATAGCTGCTCGCTGCACTAAACCTCTCCTGTCTCAAGGACAGCTCAAGTTATAGTCTCATGACATGATGTGACTGGAAGTATTACTCAAAAGGGAAGAACTTTCCCAGAGTAAGTACTAAGCAGATTTAGCTGTCATCATTGCTCAACAGTCTCAGAGGACAGAAACATTAGAATCCAGTTCCCTAAGTTCTCTAGCACGTTACATTTAAAGACTGTTTTAAAATTAAGAAACAAGCAGTGAGAGAAGAAAGATTTTCTAGAATTGCTGCTAACAAAAGAACATGGCATGGTTTTAGGCTTCTTTTTAATGACAAAGTTGCAATGTGAGCCTTATTTTTTATATAAAAGTAATATAATAATCCAGTTAAGAGTTGAGAATAAATGTTAGAGTCAAGTAGATGATGTGTTTTCAGTATTATTTACCGCCAGCTTCAAGACCCCATTTGCAAGTCCGACTATAGAACAGGCGTGTTCACACACAGATGTGTACCCAAGGAACTGAAGCAAGTTTCTCCTTGGTTTCTTGCAAAGACTGAATGGACACAGGCTGAGCCCACTTGTTTTAACTTTCTAAGCCAAGACAAAGAATACCAGTGATGGAGCAGAGCACTTATTAGACACAACAAGCAGGAGGCTATCCTTCTATTTATCCTTCTGCTCAAGGATTAGCAGAATACCTATAGAGATATACAGAATGTTTTCAGATATTAAGAGTGATTATAAAGAAAGCAGGACAATCCCAACGATCAACAGCTGAAAAACAGCAACAGATAGGAGCTCTTTCAGGCTGAAGTTGTAGCCCAGCAGGAGGTTCTGTAGTAGCAGAAAGCCTGCTCCTCTTGAAGGGAACAGCAAACCGTTCTGAAGTTATTGCAAGAACACCGCCTACAAGTACATAGCACAAGTGACAGCAAAGATGCTGTTTCAGCACAGAAAGTCTTTCCTCAGTTAAACAGACACAACTTATCAAGTAAGGTTTTTTCAACAAGTATATTCTTTCAGACCGCTTTATTGAAGAAAAAAGAAAAAAGAAAAAAGTTTATCTGTATCAACGTCAACATAGAGGCAGAGTTTTCCTCCCACAAATCTGTATTTATCCTCACACCTTCCACAGGGATACTCATTATCTATCCTTTATGTTTTTCAAACTGCACTGGGTATTTTCTAATCTACATGCACACCTCAAAATCATAGCTTTAATTGCTAGATTTTAAAATCATTCATTATACAACAACGTTTAAACCTCTACAGGTCAGAGCCGCTCTCTCTTCTGGCTCAACGCATAGCTCTTAACGCATACATTAACCCTGCTGTTCAACCGAAACTCCTGCGGCAGCTCCTGTCTCCACATCACCATCTCAGCTTTGTCTGTGGATGACCGGTCGGTCGTGTGTAGGGCTACACAGTGAATTAGGGAAGGGAAGTAATCTGCATCAGCTATTTGCTGCTGGGAGGTGAGGAAGTGATTTCCCCTCCATACACTCATTTTGTGATTTGGTTTATCAGATGTACCACCCTGTATGAACAGCACAGATCAGGAACTGCTTAGCACAGCCACTGAACAGCAGTTCATGAAATAGTGCTGCTTCCTCAGCTTCTAGATGAATTAACAGCTAGAAGAGATGTGCCTACTAACGCCACAATCACTGCTCAAATGGTGGAATTAACACTCTTAGAATAGCAAGATTTAGGCACATTCCTGCTACTTCGAGTTCTGGGAGGGGGGGAAAGATAAAAAAAAATCAGTACTGGTTCTGTCAGCACATAACTAAGCAGCAGAATAGAGTGCTCTAGGTCAAACCAAATGCTTTGTAGTATGGTTCAAGATGTTCAAATGCATCCAACAATGATCCAAAAGTAGTAGTGCAGAAGAGTAAGACAGAACATCTCTCACCCCAAAAGCAGGCCTCTGTTTCCTGAACAAACTGGGAAGTCATTACCTTTACTTTCCACCCTGTGCCCCTGTTTGCACACTTAGCCAAATAGTCTTTGGCATCATAAGAAGCTGCATTTAATATTTATCTACTTCTGGTAACAGATAGCTTCTTTCATTTATTAAAAGCTTGAGCACTGAATCCTTATGTATCCAAAAGAGGTGAATAGTTAAGCACTCAAGCACCTCTGCAACTCCTCACTGAATTCAGAGGGGGAAAAAAAAAAAGTATGAAACTGAACACTGGGCAATCCTTTTGACACCTTCTCTCTGTAACCCTCAACTGTCTTTTCTCTAAGAGCATCCAGCTTTGCAGGTAAACAGGAGGATTTAATCCATGCCTATCAAATGGTTTTATTTTCATTCAAGAGCATCCTCAAGACTCCATGCTGGAGTTTTTCCTTCTAGTTAGGTTAAGTCCTATCAAGATACCTGCTCACAGGTATAGCTTACTGCAAAGTTAGACGCAAAACCGGGTTTACATACTTCAACTGGCTGACTCCAACCCAAAGTAGTAGAAAGAGAGGGAAATCAAGATAAGCCTTATTCCTCACGATGCAATCACTACACACAGCGCCCGTGGTTACAAACACAGCGTGTGACAACCAGCGCTTATGCAAAGTAACTTTTCACCCAGCCATGCGTGAAATCTTTCCATTGCCCGAACGGCTCTTAAAACCCCAAAGGCAGCCACAAACAAGCGGGCCACCACCTGCACGTAGCTCCCTTTTATTCAGCCCCAAGAGCGGCAGTTCCCGGCTGAAGAGATGCCGACAAGCCGGTGGCCCGGGGAGGTCCCACAAAGCAGGGGTGGGACCGGCGGGCGAGAGCCCACCTGCGCCGCGCACCCCCTGAGGGGAGCGGGGGGGGGAGCTCGGAGGTGCTCAGGACCACGTCTAAACGCTGGGCGCAGGGGACGGGCCGCACGGCCGCGGCTCCTGGGAGGAGAAGGCGGAGGCGGCACTGTTTAGTCTACCAGCCGCGGGGAAGCCGGGCGGGCCGCCGCGGCCCTGCCTGCCGGTGCGGCGGCGCCCTCCCGCCCCCCTCCGGAGGCTGCCGGCTCCCGTTACGTAACGGCCGGGAGGGCCGGGGCACCGGCCCCTCGCCGGGAGAGCCTGAGGAGCGCTGCCACGTATCGCCCCCGCCCACGTAGCG